>JAWMRA010000078.1:7194189-7350671 GCA_035584735.1 Pseudotriccus pelzelni
GAAAGAAAGAAAGAAAGAAAGAAAGAAAGAAAGAAAGAAAGAAAGAAAGAAAGAAAGAAAGAAAGAAAGAAAGAGAGGGAAAGAAAAGTAAGCAAGCAAGCTGAGGACATGTTAAAATGTGTGAAATCTTCCCTTGTCCTTTACAGTGTCAGGATGATCATTGTATCTGCTTTTGCTCCCAGACTGTTTAAACTACTGATGGAGGAAGAGAAGGCATAAGGCATAAGTCATATTTACTGACTGCCTGAAAAACTGTTCAGCCAGTGTAAATTCTTTGCATGTGAGTGCATGTCCATGTGCTGTGTTGTTTGCAAAGGGTGCAGTCCCTTATCCTTGGCCCTTTTGTTTGAGCAAGTGCTTAAGTGCCAAGCCTTTGGCCAGAGACATCTGGAAACTGCTGCCTGTCCTCCTTGCAGCACACACAGCACACACTTCTGTAGCTGAAGCTGGTTGTCTTGCTTTCATGTGATGCTATCACAGTGGATAACCGTGGCTAAACCAAAGTGGCTTCTTTTTTTGCCTCCTAGGCCTTCTCTGCCTCTGTAATTCTCCATTGTCAGATGTGTGAAACAGAACTTGAGCTCCCAGAAAATACTACCCCAGGCTGTAGATCCGTGCAAGCAGGGGATGACAATGTATTGATAACAATGGCAAGAGCACAGGCTGCTAATCACCAGAGGGTAGGCACTAACATCCAGGCAGGAATCTATCTGTCCACAGCAGTTTCCTCTGACATAGAACGAAAACTCTGATAGCTCTGGACAATGAATTTATAGAAGTAATGGTTATGAAAAAATTTCTGCATTCCCAGGATGTTACGGGTGCCCTGAGCAAGTGACCAAGCAGTAATCAACTTTTGCATCCCTATTTTTTTCTCCCTGCTCCTTTGATGGTGTGGGTTATTAGGGTGGGATATGCTTTATGGGGGTAAGAAAGCCAAATCCCGATGTGAAAATGCTTTCAGATCATCTGAAGAGAGCAATATGAAGGTTAGAGTTTATATGACTGTTTACAAGAATGTTGTTATTACCATGCTGTAAAACAGAAAGGAATGTGACCAGACTAGTACAGAACATCAAAAGAACTGTAGAGTCATTTTAATGAGTTACTAGAAACTAAGTGAGGTTCTGCTGTTTTGAGACTATATGGTTCTATTCTGTGCAATGGATTTAAGTCACTTAGCAACCTTAGTACAAGTTGTAGCATGTTGGGGCATGCTCCCAGCTGGTGTTTAATGCTCCCAGCATCCCCAGGTGGACAGCCTGTCCTATCCCTGTTTTACCACGTAGGAAAAGACAATTAGAGCCCCGAGGTCTGCTGCTCTGCTACCTGACCTTGTGCAGGCAGTGACAGCTGAGTAAGAGAAGTGAAAAGTGGGGTTTATGGGTGCCTGTTCAGACCACTGTGTACATGGGAAAACAGCAGCAAAATCAAGCCAGGAATATCATGCCTATGTGGATTTCATACAGATTTCATACGGATCAGGTAGCTACAAGTAATGGGTGGCTTAAGTAGGCCAGATATAACCCATCTTTAGCAAGAAATTTAAAGAAATTTTCAAAATTAATAGGAGTTCATCTAATAGTTAATTTTGCCTTAGAAAACCTCTATCCAGTTTGCAACGTATTTGCTGATATTTTCTAATTCATTTTCTTTCCTAGCAGTAATTTTTTTATGATACCAAAATGTCACCTACATACCAAGCACACAGTGCACCTAAGAAGGTCCAGAGGTCTTGTATTTAATGTAAGATATGCACAATGACATTTAAATCAAAATGTACAATTCAGAATTACTCTGGGTTCTTAAGCTGAACCTATAATCATGTTTTCAGAGCAGTCTTGGAGCAGACCCTTAGACAGGCTTTGTAAGTACAAACCTTGACCTTTAAGGTGTCCCTTTCACCATGACAAGGGTACTGGAACTAGACAATCTTTAAGGTCCCTTCCAATCCAAACTGCTCTACGGTTCTTTGATTCTATGATACTGAAAAGTGATTATCAGTGAGATATTGGTTGACATTCATCATAAAATGAAACCTTTTGTTTTGCTAAAGATAATACAATGCAGATTGTATGATTCTAAGACTGCAAAATTTCTCTTTGGAAATTTAGGACTGGTCTGTTCTTATGTAGTCATTATGTAGTTTTTAACCTCCAGGCAGCAACCAGATTTATTTGCATTGTTAAATTATCCAGAGAGGCTGTGAGTACTTGTGTGGATGTTGAAGCTGATGGATTTCTGAAGGAGATTATCACCCTCCCTGAGATACAGCGCTTCAGCAGCCTGTGAGGGATCTCTTCTGGAAGCTAGAGAGGATTTGTGTGATTTTTCAAGTATTTGCATGAGCTACCACACGGTCACCTGCTGGGCCTTCTATAGGTGGCACGGAAAGCTCCTACACCAAGAGTACCTGAGAGCTTACAAACACAAGCCAACAACTCCTTCTACTTAGTCTGCAATGCCCTGAGAAAATTTATGGCAATTCAACTTGACCAAGTTGCTCTATTGTAAGTATAAAAAATTAGAGAAGGAAACTATCGGTGAAAAAAGGAGGTGGTTGCATTACCATTGCTGTCTTTTGCCACTTACTTCTATCAACATTTTAATTCCCCAGTAAAATAACAATAGAGTCACAATCCCATTTTTTGGCCTTTTTAACAGGAGAAAAAAAAATAAGTGCTAGTCATTAAAAAATAACCTATATTTGGGAATGTGCTTTTCTCCACCCCTAACTCCTTGCAGAGATAGGTGCTTACCCACCCTTCCCTTTGAAGGCAGCTGGCTGGGTTATTGCTCAGATAAGCACACATCTGCACTCCTGAGGTGCTCCAACAGGTCAGCAGAGAAAATACCGGTTAAGGTCTCTCTGGAAAAAAAATATGGAAAAAAAATCCCTGCTGCTACCTTAAGCTTTCTATTCTCTATTGTGTCACCAGCTACTATTCAGGTGCTAATGTTGCAGATCTCTGTGGGGCAAAACGGGCTGTGATAAGGACAGGAGTACCCAGGTGAATGACGAGTGGAGACTAATAGGTACTGAAACATCTCACTGTGGCTCTCATTTATAACTCTGTTGGGTTTTATTTGAGATTTCAAGTAATCAACCGCATTTGGTGGAGATTATCACTGCTCTTTTTTTATTTAAAAGCATCTGAAACAAGTCTCTCTGGGAAAAATCATCTGTGAACATCTCCAAGATACATAAATGCACCACTTCAGCCGCTTAAGCAGTTCATCAAATGAATACAAGCTTGTATGTGGTGTGCTGTGGAATATATGTGCTATGTCATTATACACCTGGGCTACAGCAGGTTTACAGCAACTTAAATGTGACATTGTCATAGAAAAATATTCATGTTATTAATAGTCGTATTTAGGACCATGTCATAATCACAAATGTCACACAGACATTTCAAATTTTCCATCTCCTACTTGTAAATAAGTATGTGTTTGGTCAGTGCCTGCTTTGGGTGTTCTTTTTATTAACACACCAAATACAACTGAAATGAAAATTTTCCTTGCAGTGCCTTGCTTATATACCTCTGTTTTCATCCCCCAAATCAACTCAAACTGATACCCAGGTTTCTTTTATTATGGTTTTCTTAGAGTACACAAGAAATTAATGGTTCTGATGTGAAAATCTGTCCTGGGAAACTGCTGGAAAAGCAATTCTCCCTGACATTTGCAGCTGCCACCACTGAGAAAAGTTCCCACATTGATTTTGGCCTTCTGAAGTCCAGAAGCAGAAATCTCAGCTCTCTCTCAGCTTGATGTTGTACCATGCAAATGTGCACAGTCCTACCCTTGCCTTATTGCCTGAGAAATATCAGCTGACTTTTTAAAAAATCGTAATTTAAATAAATACATTTTGTACACATCAAATATATAATTGAAGAAGTTATATAAAGTTCATATATGCCTTCACAAAAGTAAGGATTTGAGTAATTCTAGCAAATGTGGCATGCTTTAGTGTATCCATGATTCTATACAGAAGGTTCTTGCCACAAATTGTCATCTTATTCCAGATCCAAGACCCAGCATCAAGGAAAGTGCTCTTAGACTTGTCAAATCTCAGGCACTGAGCATCCAGCTCACCAGAGCTGTGCTCTGCCACAGCTAGGCCTGGATTTCATGATGCCCTGTGCTGTGGTCTGGCCTCCTGCTCTTTGACCCTGCATGCCAGAGGTCCTGGCTTGTGGGCCATCAACCACAGGCAAGGGGAGCCAAGTGGTGCCAACGTCCTGTTCGCACGGATGGAGAGCTCCATGCTGTACCAACCAGTGGGTGTGCAGTCCCGTCACAAAGCCTGATGTAAAACTGTCATATGATTTGAGGAAAACCTCCTCTTCCCACCTGGGCATGGGGCCTGAACACTAGGACAGAAGAAATGTTGCCAGATCTACCTGCTGAATGCAGTACCAGTGGACACAGATGGGCAAGGAAGAAAGAGGCTGGGCTGTTACAGGAATTATACCAAGCAGGACTTTTGGAGCTGCATTGCCTTCATGTTACATTTGGCCAAGGAAGACAGGCTAGCTATGCACGGGCCTCCGGCTCAAGGGAGAGATCCACATAAGCTCAGTGAAGATAAATATCCATGCACAGATGAGATGGCACAGCAGCAGGTATTTTTGGTGGGATGTGCGATGTCAGAGTAGGTCCAGAAGATGGGAACATGAACCTCCAGAGAAAGCTGTAAGTCCATTAAGGGTGAATTTCACACCCTACAAATTCTTCGTCCTGAACATCCAAATGGCTGAGTTCTGGAGCTTACCATTAGGAACAAGCACATGAAATCTTTCCCGAGAAGTTTACAACAATAAATTTGAATTAAACACCTAATGTCCTTCGGAGGCAACATCAAATTCTCAGTATTATCTAATTTGAAGGTATTTTACATGGTCTCTTGCCCAGAGACCTGTGAGCAATACCTAATGGAATATCTAGACGGATTTACTTTTTTTCCAGCTGACAAATATCCAGGTTCCACCTCTGAGTCTGGAAGAAGAGCTCAGCACATGCTCATTATGCATGACTGACACTTCTGGAGAGTGTATCAGGTCATGTAGACTTGCACCCACCTCACATTTGAACATGAGTCCCAAAGAGCTAGTCTTGACCTGTTCCATGCATGAGTCTTGGGAGGGTTGGAAGAAAACGATGCCTGCAGCCCTGAAGGAGATAGAAGGAGTGGGACCCCTGGGCAATGCAGGAGGCATTTGGAATTCCAGGACATGCTGGCCTGCAATGCACAACAAAAGCCCAAACCAGCTCCAGGCAGCTGGAAGCTGCAAGGATTGGCAAAGGGCCTCTCCATCCCTGAAACCAGCTCTTCTGCTGGTTCCTTGGGGTTTGCAGCAGAGGTTCCAGGTGTATAAAGAAATCTTGGGGAAAGAAGTTTACCCATTTTTTTTTATTTACTTAAGATATTTTGCTTAGTTCTGCGTGAAACCACCTGCCCCACACAACCACAAATATTGCAGCAGTAGAGCAATTTTTCTACCACCCACATAAGATAAGGAACCAAGAGACACAAAGCCTCATTATATCCAAACAAAAAACTTACAAGCAAAAACAAAAGTGTTAACAGGAAGCTGAAAAAGTAGCTGAAGAAATTAGCTATTGTGCAATCAAATAGAAATTGAATTCCAGAGTGTATTTTGTTATTTAACACATCTGTTAAGTGAAATCCATTTTCAAGTTACATTTTAAAACTCATAAAATCACCATCACCATCATAACTATCATCTCAGTTAAATTCTACCATCGCTACTTTAAAGAATCTTGCCAGCAGAGACGTGTGAGGTGAGAGGTGGAGGTGCAAAGGAACTTGTCTCTACCCACTTTTCAAGTAGAAATTACTTGGCCTTGAAAGGAAATCTCAGGGATGGATGTCCCTGCGTAAACATGGAAATGTCACAGATTTGCACAACCTGCAGGGTTGCAGGCCACAGTGCTTTCTTGGAGGTTTTACCGTATTATTCCAATGAAAAATTAAACACTGCACTAACAAAGGGACAGAATCCACTGCTTATACTTCGGAGGATGGCTGATACCTTCAGATAGGCATTCACATTGAGGTGGGATGCTATGAGACTACTTCTGCACATCCCAGAGAAGCAGGTTTCTGGGAAAGGAAGGCTTGACACCAGCAAAGAGTTCAATGTGGCAGTCTTTTGACATCTCACACTTTCCCTGTACCTGGACTGTAACCATCAAAACCTTGGAGGCTGCACTGAAATACTCTCTGACTTGAGGCAGTCAGAAGGTCAAACGACTATGTCCCTAGCTGCAACACTTCACCAAAATATTCCAGTGCCTCTTTCTTCAGGAGAATAAACATGTAGTTGGATACCTATTCACTGCTTAGACCCCAGTGTGATCACTCGAGTATGTTGACAATCAAGTCTCTTGCTCATCAAAAATGAAACTTGATCCATCCTTCAAATCCATCCCCTTTTTTCTCAAATCAACAAAAACCCTTCTCTTTCTCACTTACTTTTATGAGAAACATAGAAAACAAGTCTAGCCATGACTTTTAAAACCATCTAATGCATACACATCACCTGCTTTCCCAGGCAAAGCTGGAATCAAACACACCAAACTGTCTCCTGAGAGCTGCAGCAGCCAGAAAAGCCAGTGGTGTGCTCTGAAGAGCTTGCCTCACAGAAACAGGGATTCCTCCTCTTGCCCTTTCTAATTTGTAGTTCACTCCCCTTTCATTGTAAATGATGACCTTAAAGAGCTGAATCATGCAAAATGTCACCTGAAGGCACCATTTATTTTGAGCTTGATCTCCGTAACAGTTTGACAGGGAAGTGCCACAGTACAGTTCCCCGGATTAATAATGTGAGATGCTGAAATACAGAAGGCATGAAAGGGGGACTTCAGCTCAGCAGCTCTGCCTCTGGATAATCCTCTCCAGGGAGTCCTGAAAGTCAGCAGAGAGCTCTGCATCATGTTGTGAGCTTGGGCCCATGATGAAAGGTGCTCTAAAAGAGTCAACTGCAAGGTCAATGTGTTTTACACTCATGTGTTGAAAAATAAGTAAGCATCAGTGTCCAATTTAGTTGTCATCACAGAGTGGGACTCCAAGGCAAAGGAATGCTCTAAGCTTGTAAGGACCACACTTCTCCCTTTCCCTTTGATGTGAGCCAAGGTAATGGAGATTCTGCCAAGGTGTGACTAATTCCTTGTTACTACATTGCATAATTTTCATATACTTTGGAAAAAAAAAGAAGGCCTTTAAGAACTGGAGGGAAAGAGAAACTCACCCCTGACACATTCCACAGAACACAACCAGCAGTACAAAGCAAGTTTTATTAACAGATGGTGAAAGCTCAATTTAAAAAGTACTGTGGGCATTAAAGGAGATTGTTTTATGTCTTTGACATGAATACTCAGGCTAGATGAACTATCAGGAGTTTGGTTTAAGTGAGATTAATGCTTAGCATTTGGAATCCATCCAAACTGATTAGATCTGATTGAGTAAGAGAGCACGACTTTCTATATCACTTTCAAAGTGATATGATTAGGCTGTGTATGCAGTACCTGAAAATGTAAATATAAACAGAGGAGGAGGGAAAAATACCCTTCCAAAGTTTTAAATGGAAAAAATAATAATTATCCAACTGTATATAAACACTTAAAATTTAGTTGACTATTACTAGAGTTAGATAAGAAGAAGAGTATTAATGACATATAGAAATGTTACAATAATAACAAGCCTCTGTTCTGCCCTGTTGAGTGACTCATTTATTTCCTTTGAAGTCAATTGAAGGGTATAAGTTTGGTTGAGGAGAACTTGACTCCAGATAATTTCATCAAGAAAGGTCAGGGAAACAGAGAACTTTTCAGGTTGTTTGTAGATTTGCAGCCACCACTCTGAACTAGGAACAGTCTGCAGTTATTTAAAATTTCACTGTGTATGTCGTAAAGAATTTACTAATTTTACATGTATTTACATGAATAATCAACAGTTTTGCCAAACACACCTTTTCATGCCAACCAGAGAGACTCAGCTCCAAATTCACATACCTGTATCTTGGTGCCTACCTGTAAACTTTGTGTCTCAGTTTAGTCAATGGAGAACTGATCAATGCAGACAAAAGCCTACAGACCTCCATCAGCTGTGCTCTTCTGGATGCCAGCTGGTCAGTCAAATTCACATATTGACACCTCCACCTAATTGCTTATGCGTGTATGAAGGATAAAGGACTATGTCCTAGAAAATATTAACTCTGAAATAAAATTTAGACAATCTCTTGACCTTCCTCTTTCATGCAGTAGGTAAGGGGGCACTGAAAAAGACCACTGCTGAAATGCTGACATCACTTCTACAGTCCACACATGGACAACTGGAGAAGATTCAGAGCAGGCCTATAAGAGTAATTTTAGGGATCAGTTAGAAATCCCAAAGGGCTTCACTTAGCAAAGCAAAAATTAAGAAATTAATCAGGGTCTACAAATCTATACCCTTTAGAAGGAGAAGACTTTTTCAGAAGACAACAGCATATCAATGTCTAATATAAAAAGCAACATAATTCCAAATCTGGCCTTGCTATCTGGGTCTTAAGTTTATGTAGTTAGTAAGAAACAGTTCTGAAGTTGGCACAGAGAGGAGCTCTACCCTAGTGACCATGATTAGAAGGAACCAGTGTCACCAGGTGGCAACCTGGTGGCCAGAATCTCCGTGGCAGCTCAAAGAGAGACTTGTGCCTCCCTCCTGAAATGTTAAATCTGCCCCCAAACTGAAGGGTGCTCGCTGCCTCTAACACACAAGGGACTAATGGCAAAGCCAGGGGATGCCTCTAACATTGTCTCTGTCAAAGCTAACATATTGTCCTTTCTTGTACTCAGATCTTCACTGATTTCCAGTTTATCTCAAACTTCGCTTCAAACCTCACATAAGAAAAGAAGTAAATTCCCCCATGCAACGTATACAAGGAGAGAGGAAGGAGAAAAAAAAAGAAAAGTGAGAAAACATCATTTTATTCAGTTTTTCTCCTCAGTTACAACTTCGCAAAATGTGCTGATATTATTTCCAATAAAGCCACTGTTCATTCCCTCTCCCAGAGGACAGCAATTTCCTTCAAAGGGCTAGTCCTGCCATCAGGGCTTGTTGGAGTGGGGGGAACCATTTCACAGCAGATGCAGCCAAGGTGCTGGGATCCCAGCCAGAAACCCAGGCACATCATTTTTCTAGAAGTGACAGCTATCATCTTTAGCAGCAATGGGCAGCACTCATTAAGGCTCTTCACCAATATTCAAGGTCAGGACATTATCTTCCACTGGGCCTTTGGTCAATTAATTTCCTACATTAAAATAAGAGGGGAAGAAAAAAAAAAAAAAAAAGAGGGTATTTGAGAACTGTTTGGCTTCTGCTATGGATTTTTCATGGGACAGCTCTGAATTCCTAAATGCTGGTTTCCGTAATAAAGAAGACAGAGTAGAAGTCCAAATCCAGGCTCTGTGGGCAGGAGCTGATGTTTCTCCCAGCTCTGCAGTGTAAAGAGCATTTGCTGTCCAGTAGGTATTTATTATCCAGTAGCCACAGCTCAAATGAAACAGGGAGAGAAATAGATACCCTGACCTGGTGTAGAGGCATTCCTGGACATCTCAGCTAAGCTGGATAGCTGGTGAGGATTAAAGACAATACAATGAATCACAAGTTTTATTCACATCGGAGAGGTCTCCATTTGACAGCATTCTTTTATAGGCAAGAGGCAGTTGAGGAATGCAGCATAGTCCCATGGTTTCTTAATGAAAAAAAAATAACAAATGCTGAAAAACTCTGCCAAACAACAAAGCTTACATTTTATACACGCTCATCAATTTAACCCTAAAACCTTAAAAGCCTCAGGGTGATCCCAACGCCTTTAATACCAAAGGCCCTAACTATGCCACAGATCAAGCACCAAGCCCAAGCCTGCTTTGTCTAGAAAGATGAAAGCACACTCAAACAGGTGAAGGCTTCTTTGGAATCATCACCTGCAATTAAGCAAAGGAAAACTAAGAGGAGAAGAGGTAAGCTGAACTTGCTTTAAAAAGACACCACGGGAGCAGGTGGATGCTTGCTGAGGATAGCTGTGGTGTCTGCTGTCATTCTTTCACCAAATGATCTGCATTCATTGGGATTTCCTGCACATTAACAACAGATCACTTGGTGGGAAAGTTGAGTGGGTGCTGCAAAAGCAAAAAAAAAAAAAAGGCTTTTTTTTCCTCTTGTATATCATTCTGGAAAGACTGTTGTTGCCAAGCTGCTATAAACAGCAACACCAAGGCTCTCTCTGAGAAAAGCAGTGCAACAGGACATTTCACTTTGGGATATGGATAATAATTTCTCATTCTTCATTCCCTTAAAACAAAGAATTTGTAGATAATTAAACATTTCATTTAAAACAAGGGGTCTGAAAATGTAATTTTTTTCTTCCAAGTGCCTAAATTATAAAATTTCAATGATTATTTTTGGAAGGCGGGAAGATTTTAGTCATTGCTGTCAAGACAAAAATCTTGCAAATGCAAGTAAAGGAATAAACATCAGAATATAAATTTAAATTACACTCAATTTAAATTTTTTTTTTTTTTACTGCTCTCACATAAATATTCCAAGTCACAATAAAATAAGAATTACATGTAAGAAAGGGGGAAAGGAAGGAGAAAGCCTTACACACCAACGTGCAGATTTTTGTGGCTGTAATATTCTCCATGGTCTGCATTTGGAAGGCACTTTACACAGTCCCTGAGGACAGATACTGGGTAAGCTGATAATGCTATTAATGTTATTAATAATAGTATTAATTAGGTTAATAATGATCACCGTAAAATCCATGATAATATTTTTGGTAATGTTAATCATTTTAAAGCTTTGCAGAATGACCTTATCCATCTGGCTTAATTAATTCCATATATACATCTGCAGTCTGCCTAAAATACAAGGAATCACTGGCTCCACTTCTAAAAGTGCCAAAAACTGCTATTCCCATCGACATTTTCCTCTTGACACATGCCTCCCCCAAAATCTATAAAATCAACATGGAAGACTGAACAGTGAGAAAGTTCTACTTTCAACTCAGCATTTGCAAAATCTTTGTTGTTCTCCACCCATAAAATCTTCCCTCTTAGCCCACCTAATCTGTGCCCAAGGGTAACTCAGGAAAAGTTCCAGAAAAGAACACCAGCCACACCATCTGGGTTATTTAACTGGTTTGCTGGGATCATTGAGGCAGTCCATGATTATTCACAGCCCAAGATCTCTGTTCCCAACCAGGCACTGATAAAGCAGAGGGTGAATTAAAAAATCCCACACCCAAAGCCCAGTCTGAACAGGAAACGCTCCAAAAAAGGGTGATCAGCAGAAAGGAGAGAGTCATGATATCAACTGGCATAAAATTTTTATGTGGGTTTGAGGAGGCTGGAAAGAGTGAAGAGGACGAGACGTGTTTAAGTTACTGGTCATAAGGATCCAGACTGATCTGCACAGTGACAGCACAAAACCAACAACCTGAACTTTCAGGTGGAGATTATATAAAGAAATAATCAATACGGTCAAAATGCATAAAGAGAGAATAAATAGAGAGGGCTTGTGTGGAGCACTCAGCTGAAAACTCACAGGACTGGGCAAAATATGAAAGGATTTTATAATGTCTTTTTCTTCTGCATATTTTTCAGGTCACCCTGGCTTACAAAATTCAAGCTGTATTTCTTCTGCTTTGCTTCTTGTAAAATCAATAACAACAATCAATTAAAACTTGTTTTGTGCCAGCAGGCTATTGTTTGTGATAATAATGCAGGGAGCTGAAAGAAGATTGCTTTATTTCCTTGACCTCCTTGGTACATAGATAAATACAGTGTCTGTTCCATCTACAATTTGAAATCACAACTCTGTCTTGGGTTGGTTTTTAAATTATGTGAAAGAAGATTAGATACTCTCACACACTGTAAATAGTTTGAAGTATCTGCTTTCAGTATCACCATAACTGGCTGGGAGATAACATCTAATTTATGCCTAATTCAACAAAAATTCCAAGTACCAGGCTCAGCCCAGGTTTTATTTTGATTTGAATCTTTTGTGATCCCACTGACTTCAGTCAGTTTTCATGAAATGTAAGATGTGAAAAGTCAAGGAAAAGACCTGGCAATGAGAAATCTCACAATTCCTATCAACAGCAAGCTGTGTTCATCTCACAGCATCCAGGATCTCTGCTGTGTCCTTCAGGTGCCATATATTCAGACACAAACAGATATGTACAAACATACAGAGATATAAGTGTATACGTATAAGATGTATGAGATAAAGAGGCAGAGAATTTTTCTTGCATCTCCAGTTAGTACAAAACGTAGCCCTGATTTTTTTTATTAGCTTTCCCCCAAAAGTTCTCAACACCAGTCCAGCCACCCAAAATGCCAGGCACAGTACAAGTGCTGGAGCAGCCCTTTCCTCAACAGCTGGTATTTTAAACATAAATGGAAAGCAGGCAACTAACTGTAGGAGGAGCAAGAAAAGAGGATGAGGTTAACAGCAAGATCGACCCTGGGCCAGATATGCACACAGCTTGTCCGGGGGTGGGGTTGCGTTAGATCTGAAAACAAAGTTAGAAGGGTTTGTCAACTGGAGATGGGCAAGTTATGCAACTATTTGAACATGAGCATGCCTGCCTGCTCAGAAAGGAGATTAGGGACTTGAATACACTTCTATACCTGCTAAATAATTAGTATCAAATAACCACGTCCACTCTGTGCTTTTCCTCTAAGCAGCAAAATGCGAATGAACTGTTTCTTACTTTACACAGGAAGTCTGGGATTATTTAAAGGGCCCTGAACAGTGTTAGACATGCAGCACCCAAAAACTTTACCCTGAGATTGGGCTACGTGTTACTAACGTGAATCCTCATAGGCTTATGCTCCTTTGACACACTCACCAGAGGCATTACAACTACTCTGCCCAAGGAGACTTCTCCATCACTGCTCCTTGCAGCCTGGTGAAAAACATATGGCCCAGCCCCACAGCTCTGAGACTGACAGACCCTGCCCACAGGCCAGCCCCTTTAATGTTACGCCTTGTAAAAGGCCTCGCTGTTTTTCACATTTGTTTTTGTGGCAGTTTTTTTCAAACAAAGTCACATCATATTTTATCCATAATATTATGGTAAAGAACAACCCCTGTGTTCTACCAAGGTCTCATGTACAATGGGTTAAACCTAGGACTGGAAAAACTGGAAGCAGACTCAAAGAGATATACAGCCTCAAAATGCCTTGTCTATATCTTTTTGACACTTTTAGCACCATTAACAGCGATTATTTCTGGTTTCACTGCCATTGCATCCCTAAGATATTCAGCACTGGGGGCACATCCTAGGACACGTTTCACCGTCCAAACACAGATATGATCCAAAACAATCTCACTGCCCTTTGTCTGCATCACTCCCTCCCTTCTCCCACCACTAACAGGGGGTTACAGTTCAGCACAAGTGAACTTCCAGGCACTGGTTTCCTTTTCTCACTTTTCCTACAAATTTATCAGCAAGTGTTGCTTTTTTTGATGCCTTGAGTACAGCAAAACTCTTCAGTTCACAGATTCAACCTCTTTGCTTTCCCATTTTGGGCTGCCTGTGCTGGGAGGGCACCTGAAGCTGATGCAAGGAGGAAGACCAGTCCTTTCACATGCCAGAAAAGCACGTGACTGCTTTTCTCTATTTATTGATGGAACGTTGCACGATGCCTTCGGCTTAATAAACTTTGAGAATGTCACAAAAAAAGAAATGGATAATCAACACCTCCATAACCCCACTGCACTCAGCTGGCCTCCAGCGGTGGCGGAGAGCTCACCATGATCCATGGATGTAACGAACTGCAGAGAACCGACTGTTTGTCACCATTTCCAGACACACTCTTAAACAGCCTGATTTTATTATACTTCCAGTGTTCATATGGAGAATCAAAGCACTTTCAAAGAAACAAGAGCTACCCAATTAACCAGAATGAGACAGCAGGAAAAAAACCACAGTAGATACGAAAGGATTTTGCTCCCTTTTCCAGGTCTATTTAAAAAGCCTAGGTGGACACTTGTATTTTTCCCTGCTGCTTTTAACCATCAAACTGAGAAAACTAAGGCTGGTACATATTCTTGGAGTCAAAACTATCCTTCTTTGATAATTCTTTGGCATTATATTCAAGCATCACACAGTTACTTTACACAGTTGCTGAAATTTCCAGTGTATCCCACGAGCTTCCCACAAGCAGAGCAGAGAGCAGGGATAAGCTGGAAGGAAAGTTTATGAAGTGGAAGGAGGTAAACTTCATCAGAAAGTGGTGGGCAACGACTCCTGTGGCTCCTGGACGGTGCACCCTAGAGCTGCAATTTACCCACTAAGACCAGGAGTACACGGGCCAGGCTGAATCCCACCTTCGGGGAGTGCTCTTCACAAAGAGAAAAAAATATGTCCATTGCCCAGTCTTTTCAGGCATCACAGACCTTGAAGAACTAGAAAATCAAAATTGCTATACTCAACATAATCATTCTTAAAATCCCCTTAACTGTTTCATCTAGCCTTTCTATCTCCCTAATTCTTCCTTTCCTTTCAATTTTGCTTTCAGTTTGTGAAGTTTTGATGGAAATCCTTTCTGCACAGATGAATAACGAATACCCTTGTCCCCACTTCACTCACGTGTTCTCCTGGCAGAAGTCCCAGGCTTGGGAATATTAAGCCGTCAAGCAGGTAACAGCATCTGACTTAACACTCAGGGTCCTTGCAAGAACTTGTGCTGGTTCTAGTTGAAGCATTAGCAGAAAAATTAGTGGGACAAAACTTCACAGATCACTCTCAAAAATCCTTCATAGCGAGGGACAAAACAGTGAGGTTGGGTGATGAGGGATTTTTTTCACAAGGCTTATTTGTCTTCTTTTTCATGTCTTTAACTGGAATATGCAAATATCGTGCGAAACTTTCTTTGCTCACATTTTCTAATCCTTAATGTAGACTGGGCTTTCAAGCTTTGGTTGTATGTTAAGGTCATTATATAACTCTGTTTCACTGAATTTTAGTAATGATAATCATATTTCTAAATCATTCATATGATATTTTTGTAAGTAAAGCTGCTCTGCTCAGGTCCTTTATTTGCACTGTGTTTCTCTTTACCTGCTTTTCAGTGTATTTAAATTATGCTATAAATGTTTTGAAACAGACTTTCACTTGCTGCAATTACATTTTTGAGAACCTGAGCATGTTTTCTCTGTCAGTATTAATTCCATGAAAGTTTGCAAACAAATGCCTCTTCCTTGGAGTGAAAAACAGAGCCCTTCCACCCATAACTTCTGCAATTACAGCTCACCAGTCCTGTCTCCATCAGATCTCAAAATAGGTATGGGGTGCTCTCAGTCTAACAGTGTGTTTAATAACAGCAAAGTCACCAAAATAGTACGTGATTTGGGGTGCTTTGTATTTGGTTGCACAAGCACATCTCCTGAAAACTGTGATATAGACTCCAACACACATATAACATCCATCTGTTGTTTTAGGGCATTCACTGATATTATTTCTCAACATTTTTATGGATATGCTTGTTTCTCTTGAAGAATTTTAAGTTGTAAGTGCAGGGTATGAAGGAACTTTCCTTCTTCTGCCATTTTTTAAGGATTTTTCCCCTCACATTCTTTTTCAACTCAAAACTTTTTGTTCCCGTATTTTGGGTTTTTCTTCTCCTTTTCCTGTACTTTGGTGTATGCAGGAAACAATGTTTATCCAGTTCCTCATGACCACTAAATTTCAGTCTCATCTGAAAGAGGAGCAGAGCTTCGACAATGCAGAGTTCATAAATGCCTTCATGAAAATGGGTAATTACCCTGAGGACAGGTACTTGAATGAATCTTTGGCTTTCACTGTGAGAAACCATCACAGTTATACCAGTGGAAAAACAAAAACAAGGGAGATATTGTAAGTGTACCAGTGAAGAAAAAGCTACACTTTTGCTTGAAGGTGAGAGATGGGACTGTTCATTGTACAAGATAAAAAATTAATACGTTGACCCTATAAGTTCTGCTGTTGATGGAACAACTTCTCTCTTATCACTGGTTCCTCATTAGCCCAATCATATGTTATTGGCATTCACAGATTATAAAGGTCCAAAATAATAAATGTATGTGCCTTTTTGAGTTGAAATTTTTCTCTCTTTTTTTTTTTTTTTTTGCCTATCATATAGATATATAATATGTATCATGTAGAACTGACAATCTCAATACAGAAAGCCACAATTAAACATGTCTTGAAGAAATACCCAGTCCACACTGGGCACACTCACAGACTGACTGTGGCATTAAACCTGATCACAGTCTTAAACTGAATTTCAGAAAAACTTCAAGAAGTCTTGATGTTCCCACTATGAGTTCCCTTTTAGGGAAGAGCTCATCTGTTATTTCCTTGTGTCATACGCTGCTCCCGATATAAGTATAGGAAAGTCTGCATTAGCTCCAGTTTTCTCCATTATTTCAACATATATGACTGTTCTTATTTGTAAGTATGTTTGCCTATGAACTGCACATTTCAGTGCTGCCCAGGAACCTGGGACATTAATCCTGGGTCAGAATTATCAATCCTCTGCTCTATGAGAATGATTGGCATCCACTGAAGTAAAAACATTAAAGGAAGGATGCAGCATCGTAGGAACAGTGATTGGGCTCCACACTCAATTTTTGCCTATGTCACGCTATCAGTACAGGTACGGTGTCCCAAAAAGTCCTGTGTTTAGGTTTTGTGAAAGGAAATGGAATCACACCTCTGAGTTTAATGTTGCTTCTTTATATATATTTCTTTATTATGACATTTATATTTTTGTGGTATTTTTTTCTTAACTTCCATTACTTTGATGTATTACCTTTAGAATTTATTTTATTTGCTACCTTGTTAATCGTGTTTCATCATTTCTTTCTTACATCTCACCATTTTCCTTCTTAGAAAAGGTTTGAAATTTCCATGCACACACACCACAAACACACACACTTTAGTGCAGCAAAACCAGTGTCAGACTTCTCCGTGATTACTTGCCTGAATGGTGTCAGCAAAGAAAAAACAGATGTCAGAGGCACAGCTTTTAAAGGCCAAACAGGCCAAATTAAAGGAAAATGAAAAGATGTTAGGTAAATTCACTCATTCTTCAAACAAACTCATATTCCCTACCTAGGTTTTTTTAAAAAATTGCCATTCCTCCAACTAAGATATTCCAGAGTGTTTATGGTCTGCCAGATGATTGGAGTGTAATAAATGTAATTTTGCAAGCTTGTAAAATATCCTGACATTGCCTTAAAGAAACCACAATAAACTATCTGGTTGGATTGCTTTATTTCCATTTCTATACCTCATTAAACCGGTATGGAGAAGACGTAGCAGCAAAACAAAGGAAGTCTACCTATTGCAACACTAGAAATAACTGAAAATAGCTTAAAATAAATTCTGTTGCAGGCGACAGTCCATTAAAATCCAGTGTATACCTCTTTAAGCCTCGCTACGAGCCAGATCCTTATCTCAGACACAGGCAGAGCGCCCATTTACTTCAATAGGAGCCGCACATGCATATTCCGCAGCAGAATTTGGTCTGGTGTGTTCATTAAGGGCTTCTGAACTTAAGATGTTACTTTGACGTTCCAGAAAGGACCTGTAGTACAGATAAGCTTGTGCTGATTCCCGGGGAAGCTCCCTCTGTTGCTGTTTCAGGGCAAGTCCCAACACCGAGCCTGCTGGTGTTCCCCTCAAGCACGACATGCACCTACAGAATAATGAAGACATTGAACTCTTTGACTGACAGAGCCTTATAGAACTGATGCACAGAAAAGAACAATTATTGCAACATCGTGGCAAACCCCATCTTGGATTGAAATTCCCTTTTCATCTGCGGGCTGAGGAGCATGCCAGGATTACAAATGAATTAGAAATGGCTACTGCAGGTACACAAACACACAAATGCACAGTGTTCTAGGGAGTGAAGTGCTACAGCTTCAGACTCGAGAGGCCCAGCAGGGTGCACGCTCTCCTGGCAGCTGCCCAGATGTTCAGAGTCAGTGGCTGGAACTGTGGCAACAGCTGCCTGAGCCCCTCACTCACTTCCACCCACCCAAAGATGGGCTCTGTCACTGTGCAGATCACAGCCAGGTCCTCACCAGCGCTGGGCCAACCCACAGCCTGGTTGTGGCTCATGGAAGAACTTGGCCTCAGGAACCCCATCCTCCCAAACCCTCCTTAGATGACCCTCCTGTGATGAGAAGGGTTTAATCCCTAAGAGAGCATTTCCATAGAAACTGAAATACTGTCAAGGTTTAGGAACAAATAAAAAGATCAAGCAATTTTCCATGTTTTTCAGCTTTGGCACAATTCACACTATTCCAGTCAGTGTTGCTCCTCTTTCCTAAAAAGAAGTGGGGGTTTTTTCCTAAGCAGAGATACTAAATTAGTTCTCATGCGCTAATTCATAAAGTCTTTGCCTTTTCTGTCTCATGGCTTTATCTGGGTTATCACATCACCTCTCTTCCTCTCCCCACACTATTATCCTGGATGAGGGAGATTTTTTTATTTATAATTGCGAATGCTGCACAGATTATGAATCTCAGATACTGGCACCAGCAAGTCTAAGCTGCCCACAGGACTCCTCTGCCACTGACAGACCGCAGTGGCTACAGATGAGAGTGCCACTGTTCCACCCTGGCACAGCAGCTGCAGCTAAAATCCGTGGTGTGCAACACCTGACCCACAGACACTGCTGAGAAGGTAGTACATGGACATCTTCCCCAGCCTTTATCCAAGGAGGTGGATCTTCATAACAGTAAAAAGGTGATAGCTGGAACTGGGGAATTTCTAGTCCTGGAGCATTTCTAGGAACTTTCTGATGTAAATTACCTGTCTTAGGGGGAGATCTGAAGGCCTGGGTCTCTCCTCCCACTCTGTGTTAGTGCCTTAGGGAAGAGCAGAGCCAATGGATGGATGGAGGGTCCTACTCGTCCTTGCAATCCAGGCCGGCAAAGTCCCATCTAACACATTTCCTCCAACGTGCAACCACACATTTAAAAGGGAGAGCAAACACACTATTCCTAGTACACAGAAGCAGAAGGATCCTTCCTATCCATCCTCCTCTGCTGACCAACTTTGAGGACACAACAAGGCAAATGAGCCTGCTCATGCAGCACAAGGGCCCTCTCCAGTCCTTGGCTATGTGGGTGAACCAGCACAGCTCTTCAGGTTAAAACAACAAACGCACATTCTAACTATGGGGAGCCCTATCTTGGTGAGATTATGCATCTATCTAGGAATTTGTTTCATCCCTGTGCCAGAGATTCAACTTCTGCAGAGAGCAAAACAGCAGCAGTAAAATTTTTCGAACGATAGATGCTGAATGACACAATAAAATAAAAGTTATCACTTTCATTTCCCACAGCACCTTCTTTTGGAGGGCCTGAAACAAGGAGAATATGCCTTTTTAGACCTCTGTGGTTTGTAAATGCTGGAGATCAGTCTTTACACACATGGGGGAAAGGAGCTGTACAGAGCTCAAGTGAGTCCACTAAGACTAAACAAAAAGTTTACAAAGGAGACACATCACTCACACTCCCCTTCTGTCTCTTAGACCTAAGATTGCTTTTACTGTACAGTCCTGTGCTCCACAGATCCTGCTCCTCCTTGTCTGGAGAAGGGAAATAGATATTTACATTTTTACACCATAACCCAGGCAGCGGCAATGAAAATTGACATCAGACTAATGTTTTAGCTGCCATTCAACAACAGATTCATTAAAACAAAACCACCCTGTAGATTTGGATTATAAACAAGGCAATTAACAACTACAAAAATTTGCAACCTATTAAAACTATTCTGGGAACCAGTGGTATCTCAGAAGGTCATAGCAGCTGCTGTAAGCTCAGCCTGTGGCTCCTTGGCTCTGGTCAGTGTCAAATCCATCCCCCAATGCACACCCTGAAGCAGCCCTTGAGTCAACCCATGTATTTCCAGCTCCCAATTAATTAATTCGGCAGCTGGCTGACACCACACCCTGCTTCCCTGGCCACACTCATTATGCTGGGCTCAGGGGAAAGCAGGAGTGCAGATGCTCTTGCACTCTCATTTCTGGCATACGCCTGGAGTGTCGTGCTGGCTGACTCGTGCAGGGGATTGCTCCCATCCCAGGGCCAAGGTTATTTCACTCAGCCCTGGGAAAGGTCAGGAGATGAAGCCCTGACACATGCAGACCTGGCAATGCTCTCTATCCTAGCCTCCAAAACCAAAGTACAGGGCAATACACTGATTTTCCACAGTTCTGTTGCCTCTTTGCACCTCACTCTTGGGTTTCGTGGGCTGCCACGATTTCCCCAGAACCCTTCAGTGTGGGGTGGGAGCAGCCCCTGACACGTGGCTCAGGAAAGCTGCGTTCACCCAGGTGCATCCAGCTGGGAAGGTTCTTGTCAGGCAATGACAGGCTCTGGCCAGTCCTGACCCCTCACCTGCAGTTTTAAGAAACACCAGATCTGTTGCCGAGAGTCACAGGTACATTGCTTATTGTTGCTTATACCTTTTTTTTTCCCTACCACCATTTATCAAAATCTCAGTCCTCTGTAAGAGCTTTGGATATGCTGGATGCTCCACATGTCGCTTCAACTATAAAGTTGCAGATTCTTGCAAAACTCTGCTGTATACTCCTAAGTGCATATAATATACTCAAAAATGTAACTTGTTATACTATTTGTTCAACCTCTATAAACTATTAAGGATTCTCTTAAAAGCATTAACATGCCAGTGACCTTTATTTCAATGTATTTCCAAAAGATGATGATAATGAGGCTGAAAATAATAATGGAATGGCAGGAGTGCTCCTTTCACCAAGGAGAGGCAAGTCAGCTCGTAGTAAACTGTGTGGTGTAGTAGTTAGATAGTACGGATACTACAGTACATGCTTTTGTTTTAAGAAGTTTTGAATTTCTAGATAGCTCTTTAATGCCCAAAAGTTCCTTATGTTTTAATCACAGTACAAAACAGTCTGTCTATTTACCTTAATTATTCATGCTGAGGTTTTCAAGGTTCTTTGCCTTTGTGTTTCCATCCTATGAACTCATCAAGCATCAAGGTTTGGAGGGGTTTTTTTTAGCTTGTGTTCTGAATATATTACAGTTGGCATCACACTATAAAACACTTTGGCAGCCAAGCAAATAGCTTTACATGAAACCCAACATAATCGTGGGTTACTGAAATATGCTTCCTTTACATGTCTGGAATTCCCCTAATTAGCAGAGTTATTTTCTAATCTGTCCAAAATGTATCATGCCAAAACCATGATGAATTTTCCAACTTGTCCACCCAGGACATTTTGCTCCATCACTTTTGTAAAGCCACCTGTAACATGAAGGGGAATGAATCTCTCACTGTCTCTGAATGCATGACTTTTTGTCCCATTTACTTCAGATGGAGATTACTTTGCCAAAAGTCTTTCACAGGATAATCCAAAGCAATCACAGTTGATACAACACTCCATATAGCCACCCCTGGGTTTTTATGGAGCTGCTTTGCCAGCCAGCGCTACAGCTCCTAACTGGCCACTTTGCAGCTCATACCTGGAGATATAAATTATTATTACTATTATTATTATCATCATCATCATCATCATCATCATCATCATTATCATTATCATTATCATTATTATTTATTGCATTTTGGGAAATGTAGTTCTAACCACTACATGCTTCCCATTAACAAGACTATAAATGTAGAACTACTTCCCAACACAGTTCTCAGCTGACAAATGTGTGATAGATTCCTTTGAAAAAACTTTATTTTAAAAAAAATGCACTTTTCCTTTCTGGCTATCACTGAAAATGCCTATCCTGGACACACCTCCATTATTGATACTGGAGAAGACTTCAACTTCAATATATTATTCATATATTATTTTCAACTTATTTAATAAAGATTGTTCTGTACTTCATTACCCTCTGTGGGCCTAAGTTCCCAAGCAGGAGTAGCTGCAGCTTAAAAGCTTTCTGTGGTTTTCAAGCACAGAAACTGGGGAGAAAAGAAACAAACCACATGCCTTTGGTAACCAATCATGCAGAACAAACAGTGGACACTGATAAACTGATTTCAAGGTAAGTGCAGTCCACAGGCTTGAATATATTCAAATAAATTTTGCCATATAAGGAACAAACGGTGAAGGTCAAAACCTATATGCAGATAACTCAAAAACAGCAAAATAGACTGAACAGTACAATAAGGAGTTCATTACAAGTAAACCATCTCCTTTATTGATTAGATACAGATCTTTTAATAAAACACTTCATAAGTCTTCAAAAGAAGAGAAACAGCCTGTGAAAATAAGGAGTAGAAAAAACTTTGATTCTGCTGTGGTGAATACTACCAAAGTTCAAAAATATAATCCGTTGTGTATATCCAGATTTACCTTCCTGCATTAATTTCCAGATTTTAAAATTGTAGACTAGTTTTTGAAGATTTTGACCTAGAGTATTAATTGATATGATGCCTAATACAGCTGATTTTAGCACTGATTTATGGCCTCAATTATGCAGTTCTACATCAATCTAAAAATTAATATTTCAGTCTAAACACTGTTTCACATTCTCCGTGATATAACTTGTCACCGTTAATCTCCAGCCTTGATGTTAAACATCTCCTTGCTAGCAAACTGTAAGTACAACATGGACTATATTTTCTGTGCTGCTGGAAAAAATGATTGACGACTGACTTGATTGAAAATCTTGATTTATCTCATCCACAATTTTCAGTAGCGTGCAGTAATTTATGTACCAGAGAAATTTCTTTGATTAGCTGGCCATAGTCTAGAAAGGGTAAACATTATGGACATTAAAATTTCAACACAAATGTTATCTCTGCAGTAAGCACAATAGTGACATCCTATGCCTATCAATTCCTGTATTAACTGAAGTTCTGACACTTCTCAGTAGAGATTTACCTCCAGAGCTTTGAGGTTTGAGCAATCAATATATAACCTACTTTGATGCATTCCACACACCAAACTACATTAAAATAACATTAGGGCTTGCTTTAAGCTGACAGGAGCCAGGAAATGCACAGTTAAAGGCAAAAACTCTACCTTATCTGATCCTTACATAATTTCAGATTCTGTAAGCAATGACTGATTTTGTGCCACAGTAACCAGCTAGAGCATGATTTCAGTGCCCCAGTTTTCCAGGCTGTAGCTATGTTACATACCCAGTCCAGTGGTGCTAAACTATCTTTAGCAACTTTTTTATAATGCATAAAGGAACGAGATCCATAGTGTCCTCTTGAACCACAGAGATCTTCAACAGCAAGCACTGGCTCTGTGTTTGCCTCGTTCCCTGACACAAGGCTTTGCAGAGCAGCCCCTCACCCTCCTGCTGTGGGTTCCTGAGCAGTGCAGCTCAAGGAAGGATTCTGGATACTTTTCCTTGCAGCCAACAAGGTAAGACTGAGATTCAGTCATTTAAGTGTCCTAATAAATACATTTTTCCCCTGAGAGGCTGTGTAGGCTACTCATACATAGTGAATACATTCCACGCAGAGATCACTCAGAGCTTTGCCATTTAACTCCTCTACATCAGAACAAATAGCCTGCTCTGTCATGGTTTTAGGATTGTTCACAACATTTGAGTTTCAGACACACAACCTGCTGAAACAGTAATGGCAAAACTTCACGTGAGGTAAGAAACACACCAGTAGAACATTATTGACAGAGGCAACACCTTCTCTCCCAATGCTTTTCAATCAGGACTCCCCACACAACCCAAAGTAACCTCTTGAGCAAAACTGAGGAGCTGTTGAGTAGAACATTTGTATTTATTTCACCTTAGCAGAGGAAAAGGAAGACAAATGTAGAAAATAAGACCACAGGAGACTCTGATGTCTGACATGTTTGGACTCAGTGGTCTTAAAGGTCTTTTCCAACCTAAATGATTCTATTTTTCTAATTAATGAAGTTGAATTGAGCCAGAAAATCTTTGTTTGTTTGTTGTGAAAATGTCTGTTGTGTCACTTGTGTTGTCAACACGTTACACCTGTCAGCTGGGATCTGCTAGCAGGCATCCAATGACAACTGAGACTATTTAAAAGCACTGTCTAGAAGTAAGATTAACTCAGAAGGAACAAAGCAATGATCACATCCTCAGGCCTTAAAACCAACAGGAAAACAGTATTGTTTCTACCAGCCCCATAGAAACAATGAAGAAATCAATTTACAAGGCCAGTAGACCCCACAAATGCTCCTACATCGCCCTCTTGAAGTTAGATAAATAAAGTGTTATTCATTATACTGTTACTTTTACACTTCTATTCAGATATTGATGAGTCCAGATGAATTCCATGTAATGTGGTGAGATTGCAGCCCATAGTCTTAAAGCTGCAAACCAGTCATTACAGTGCATGTTCACAAAGACAAAACTTTCACCACTGCATGGAGTAAGTGCATTCATAAAACCTAGAGTTCCACAACAACAGAAAGAGACAACTTAGATAATGGACAAGACTTGCACTTAAGAGTTATATACAGTGAAAAAATATTAGGAACTTTTTTAAAGGCTACAAATTCAGATTTAAGTTCTTCTTAGATTAACATGTACTTTCTGCCTTCCTACTTCACCTGTACTAACATTTGAGGAAGACAAATGAGATGATGGGTGCTTTTGGCCTGGGATTCTTTCACTTGTGTAACTCAGACCTAGTTGCAGGTCTGCACTGTAGTCCTTGAACTCTTTTGTACAGAGCATGCATAATCAGCAGACTTGGATGACTCTGCTAATACCACAGTTAAATGCCTTGAGCAAACACACTATTATAATTTTGCACCAATTTGAAAATATCCATTTAAATGTTAAATGAAGAGGAACTAATCAATAAAAACATGCATAGAGTCTCTTGGGAAGTACACTGGAAAAGACAACAATAATCTGCCATTAACATGCAAATAAAGACACAGCAGGAAACAATAAGAGTATTGACTTCACTGCAATAGTTTAGGAAGAATCTTTTACTAAAATTTGGGCCAAATTCAACTTCGATTTAAATCGTTGTAAACAGAGCAGCTCGATTTGACATAGTGGGGAAAGGAGCAGAAGCTCCAAGTGCTGGAGGGTTGCAGACAGCTACTGATACTACTGATCAGCCACGCTGACCTTGCACAGCATTTGGTGTAAGGTGCTGAACAAGTATTTTTAATTATATTGCCTAAAGAGCTGAGCATCTGAAACTGCACACAAACCAAGCATGGAGTGAAAGGAGGTAACATAATGCACAACCAAAGACTTGAGCTGGCAAGACTGGCCAGTCTACCTAATTATTTTTTATGCTAACATGAACACTGCTATGCATCTATAACCTTCTACTTAAAGCTAGTGAGCTAGTTCCCTGAAATGTGCACATCACAAACAGATATTAAAAAAAAAGGATTAAGTCACAAAGAATAGAGAGATGTACAGCAGATTTCTCTGTATCAGAGAAGATAAAATAAAATATGGACACGTAGGGAAATGGACATGGCTGGCTTCAAAGGGAACTGGAGAAATCACAGGCAAATGAAGATAGAATGGTACTGACAGAGGTGAGATAACGTTAAATGAAGATCCTGAAATTCTTTGAAATAGGAAAAAATGAGCTTTTTGATGAATTAAAAAGCTGGAAAGATAGGCAAGGAAGGTTTTTATAGGGGCTGCAACAGAGAAAAGGGATGCACTGGAAGAAAGCAAAAAAAAATAGAAAAGTAAATTTAAAACAAAAATAGAACAGCTATCATTAGTAATCAAGATACAGGAAGAAAGGGGATTTATTTTGAGAACTAGATTGCTAGATGATTTGATGACAATTCATACTCAAATCCACAGTTCACTAACACTGTGCTACAGAATAACACTTGGGTTCCCTCTTACACAATTCAGCTGCAACTAAGTTACTGGTGCCAGCAAAGTGAAAACAAAAAGCTCATTCAGGACTCAGGTGCAACACCTGGAAACTCACTGATAATCAATCATGTTTTGCTTTGTGAAAACAGCACCCTGGACCAGTCAGATATTCCTGGAGAGCAAACATTTTTATTTTGAAACTGTGAAGGTTTTGTGAAGTGTCATCTTAGTTATTGCTGGCAATGATACAGTATTCCCAGTGTAAATCGTGCTGACTGCAGTTTTCTTCTCTGTGTTATCCTAGACATTGATGCTTGCAGATTGTCATCTGAAGGCTGTAAAAATCTTACTCTTTGCTCCTCTTGCCACATGCCTTATCTGCTTTGAGAGCCTTTGCTCTGCACAGGAGGCAGCTACACTTCAGTCCTTAACCAGGGACTGTCCTTTCCCACATTTCTTCAGAACTCACTCAGATAAAGGTAAAATTTAAGTGAATACCTGAAAACCAGAAGGAATGTCCTAGTGTCATGTTGGAATAGACCAATCACCCCCAGTAAGAAGAGGCTGAATGCTCGTTCCGCCAAGATGCTCCTCCACCTGAAGAGAACAAATAATGGAATGCAATACGATTAATAACCTTTTGCAAGAATTCAATCACCTCCCTGGCTTCCTTTCCCCACTTGCAAGGGGACACAGAGATGAAAGTTAAACCAGCAGCATTTCTTTGCCAGAACTTCTTTGCCTTCCTTCAGTGACAACTAATTTTCTTCAAGTGCCAACAGTTATCCGTGTGATTATGCTCCCAGATATAGTAAATAGTAATGTGAGTAGTGTTAATGACAAAACCCAGAGGCTCCTAAATGATCCATTCAGAGTAATTCTTGTCTGACTTTGGAACTATTTGGCTTTTCTCTCTGCATCCAGGTAACTCTGCTAGCACGGGTTAGTGACCTGCCTTCTGTAGTTCATTAACAAAAATCAGAGCAATTAGGTTGGCCCCTACATGAGAATGTAAAGCAATGAAGACTCCTTATTTCTTTACACATTTCTTTAAAAAAGCTGCCACAGTCTCTGTTATCATGCTCTTAAACAAAACCTATCTAGCTACAGTGTATTTGAGCAACTACCGGATAATTTATCTGCTTGATGATTCTTACTTTAGGTACTCAGCCCATCTTACGCTCTTGATCTCAGTGAAACCTTTAAATTTAGCCTGAGGACAAAATATTGAATACTGTTCCTATTTATACATGTCTGCAACCAAACTAAGAAGAAAAAAAAAAAAAAATCACCTGATGAATCAGAAGAAAGGAGCACTGGCATTGGCCCACGGTCTGATCTCACTCGAGCCAGTCTGCTGCCTGATTAATGAGCTGTGATATCATAGTCTGTGAGGAGGCATACATAAGTGGCAAGGAGAAGAACAGCAGCAGACACCATCAGGCTGTCTCTTTTTATATCTGGGATAGGGAGGGATTTTAAAAAAAGTACAGTACAGGTTCCTATTAAGGAAGAAGGAAATCCCTCATATATCAAGGCTGCTGGATCGAGGAAGATTTGTTGTTGGGTTGTTTTGTTTTTTTTTTTTCTAATAAAGATATATAAAACCAGCCCTTTCCCCGAAGTGCAGAAGATTTTTATGGAAGTGCTTTAAACCACTAGTAGTTACTGGAAAAACAAAGGGTATTTTTTAACCTGAAGAAGTCATTGTAGGTGACAGCTTTTAAAATTGCTTTGTGTTTTGCTTACAAAATGGTAAAAAATATCCATGGTTTCTCAGAGAAAGACGCTTTACAGCTATTGAAAGCAAAACCTGATGTGTCAGGGGAGAAGGATATTTCAAGGTCAGAGCTGGTCAGAGGAGGCTCATTTCTGTCTTTTATGATGAATTTCTTAATAATTTTCAGATATGGCATCCAGTATTTATTGCTAAAGTTTTCACTTAGCCCTACTGGCCCTTGGAGTATGCAAGAGACTATGAAGAGAATACATGAATATTTTCCAGCTAAATTACTTTGACTGGAATTCAGGAGTGCATTTATCCTTGCGTCTTCCCACAGATTTCTTAAAGTACTTCAGAGAATTATTTTTCCACCAACTGGAACTACAAGTTGCAAAACATGGGAAATAAAATGTGGTTTGCACTACTTTAATTAAAACATACATAAGGATCACAGATACTAGGTCATATTTATGTGATCATCACAAGGCCCTCTTTAGTGTGCTTCTATTAAATTTTATTAATGTTGGTGCAGTGGCCATGAGCTCCTGGTCACCCCTGCTCCCTGTTTGACTGTAAGCAGTAAGCAAAGACACACGAAAAGTGTGTGGAGAACATGTCCTTGACACGCAAATATCTCTAGGTCTCACTGACTGCTGCTCTCAGCCTCTTGGGAAATTAAGCTATTGGACATTGGTGATAGCGGGAAGGAAAGCACCAAATATCTGGAAAAGGAGTGCTTGGAGGCTGGATCTGGGGAAGCAGTGCCCTGGGCAAGCATCTCCCTCTCCCTTTCTCTCTCTCTCTCTCCCTCTCTCATTAAACCAGAACTGGGGAATAGGTATGCTGGTAGGGTGGCATCCATATACCCCTGGTATAAGCTGTAGGTAGTGGACAGGTGGAGAACTAACGACTGGGCTGGTACAAAATGATCCCTTTTTGCAAAAACATACTCAAACATCTCACAGCCCATGACTTAGGGGCTTCCTCCAGATGTCCTGCAGGTTTTTTCCACAGTCCTTTTGGTGACCTCTCACTAGAAAGGCACCAAAATGTGCTACAACAGAAGGGTTCAAGCCAGAGAGGATCCCCTTGTGCAGCAGGGAAGAGCGATAGTGCTGTTACCTTAGGTTTTACTTCCTAAGACTTTCCTCTTAGTAAAATGCACTCACCTAAAATATGTTATGGGCTCAATGTGAGTAAGAAAGGACTTCTTGGTCCCTTCTTCAAATCCTCAGCAGAAGTTAGTTTGTTGTGTTAGTTAATGTTGTGAGGACATCCTCAAAATCTTACGAACTGTATCCAGTTATGGCAGTGAAGCAGACACAGACCTCCATGGAAGCATGTGGAAACAAAAGAAAAAAATTTAGTATGAGAGCTATCATTTTAATTCATATTAGAAAACTGAGGAACTTCATGTGTAACTTTAATATAAACATAATAAAGCTTCATATAGGTCTAACAGATAGGTAATATCTTTCCTTAAAATTAACCAGCTTCCAGGGATTGATTTTTGCCATAGAGATTCCAGTTTATAGCACCATTTTTCTAAGTGATTCTCTGCACTGGAGTATAATTTAGATGATGGATCCCTCTCAATTACTGTCCATTAGAAGACAGGAAAACATTAAGTTCAAGTGAGTATTATGAGAATTATGAGTTACCCTTTAAGTGAAGAGATTGTAAGTGAAAATTAATTTTTAACATGTTCATTTCTGATGTTGTGTAGCCTGTTTTTGAGCAAAAAAAGCTTTCCTAGAAAGGTTATTTTTTTTCAAGCAAAAGCCCCTTTCATTACCAAAATAAAAACACAGTGCAACATAATAAAACCATGTAACTGCAAAGGTGCTCAAACAGCAAAACTTGCAAAGTATTTCACATGACTTCCCTAACCAGTTATAAAGGGACCCTTGTACTGTAAGGTGGAGGATGGCTGGGATATGCTGCAGGTGTTCTGAGCATGCAGATGTTCAAGGGCTGTGAGAAAGCACAAGTGATGTCCAGCACAAGGGAAGCACCTTCAGGAAACACACTGGTGTTCCATGAGCACATTTTTGTACAAGTCAAAGTAGAAGCTGGAGGCTCGAACCTCAAAACATCGTAGAGCTAAAGAGCAAAACTTTAAACCAACTCACTGAATTTGAAACTAAGCTCTTCCCTATGCAAATGCCATATTTGCTTACACGAACGTGCCTAGTATTTTCAGAAATTCAGTTTAGTTACCTATTTACCTAATTTGCTTAGGAAGTTCAGAAAACCAATTTGAAAAATAGACTTCTTTTCAAGTAACCTTGATACTGAGATTAATTTAGAAACATAACATGACCATCTTGCTCTTAAAAGACATTTCTCTGTTCTACTATTTCAAAATAAAGTTAAGCAAACTTGAGGATTCCTCCAGACTGACCTGGGAGGTTTTTCATTGACAACATCATGTGTTTATCCTTTGAAAATGACTGGAATAACTTCCTCGATATTATTAGAGAATAGAATCTTTTTCCGTCTGTAGAGACCCGTGTGGAAACAAGAGGAAGATGAACATTTTGCATGACACAAAGAACAACTGCTCTACAGCTGCTGCCACAACCCTCAGGCTACAATGGAGTCATGGGCCACTTCCTTTCCCCTGTAGGGATCTTTTGTTTACTGCATCCATTTAGTTTACAACCCAAGTATAAATCCTATTTTATGCCAACTTACTGGGAATTACATAGCAGGTTGCTATCTGTCTGTGCGGCCTGCACATTCCCATGCAATAAAATATCTGTATTTAAGTCCTTTCTGACACTACATGAAATCCAAGGGCTTTGTGTGGTGAAATCTTTGTGGAGTGATTGACAAGACTCCTGGCTCCAGGAAGCCACCACAGATACATTTCTTTGTTCAGTGTATCTGAAAGGAGTGACCTGGTCTGCCTATGGAACAACTTCGTTAATATTCAATAGTTAACACTCAACAGCTTTCAGAAATAACACATAATACAAAATATTCCTAGGAATACGATGCAGACATAAATTCCTTCACAGATGTCCGTGCGTACTGAGTCAGTCATCAATATCATCTTTAACTGGCATTCTCATGTCACCCTCCACATGAAGACCTCTACTGGGATTAGTTGAGCCTCTTACAGCACATCTGTGAAGAAGGCAGAGCACTCAGAGACTAGCACTGCATGTAAAAGCACGTCACAGAAAAAGGAAAAGCCCTGATGCAAGGTTAAATATTGGCCTTTTCAAGGTCAAAAGATGTTTTCATTTCAAGTTAAACGGAAACAGGAATTGAGCTCATTTGCTTTCTTTTTTTTTAACCTATGAAACTAAGGGTCTTTTCTACTCCTCCTCTCCTTTTGGCTGTACTCCAGCTCCTACACATACAACAGGGATTGATAACAATAAAATATGCTGGTATTAAAAATCTGCCCATTAGTAATAAGGCAGATGACTCATTACTCCTTCAGTAGGATGTTAATGTCAGAATAAAGCCAGCCTTTTATTGCTCTGGGGGGTTTGTTTGTTTACTTCAGAGCTCTGTTGCTCTTGCCAATGTTTTAGATCCATAAAAAAGTGAGATCATCACGGGTGCTGCCACAGCAACACCAGTTTGACCCCTGTCCACTCCAGACAGTGACAGTTTTTCCGTTCTTCTGAATTTCCTCTGTAAATCACTGGAAATTTCCACACCCTCCTGTTGTTGTTTCACAGAGTTGAATTAGGACTCCTCCTATTGAAACAGTTCATTAAGTTTTCAATATTACTTTCATGTTTCAATATACACACATTCTGGATAGAGATTATTTTCATGTCTTCACACAAAAAGTAGCAAATGCAAAGTCCATAATGTTGCCATGTGGCAGCCCAGTGTGGACACTGAGTAGTTACAAAGCCTTGTCTTCCCCTCCTCCATGAAGACCAGTGTTCATTAAATGTGTATTTAGGGTGAATGAAAAAAACCAGAGTATAAGGAGAGCAGAGACTGAGACCAAAGGTACACTGGGATGGTGATGCAAAACCCATAGCACACAAGTATTCCTGTCGTTGACAAGGACACAATGACATTCTATCAAATCAAAACTGGAATAATAATTTCTCAGATCTTGTGGCTTGAAGCAGTTTCCTAGGATGTTTTAGTTACAGTGACCTCTGTTTACCAAGTCCTTTTACCTACAAGTGAATTCTGTGTATGTTATGCTCTTCGACTTTAGGAATGTCCAAACCCAAAGATGTTATGAAATTTTGAGGGGTGGAATTTATTTTCACTCTTCAAGAGAAAGAACATGAAAACATACCAAGATTTCCATTTAAGAAATGAGACGCATTTGATTCTGAAATAGCTGAGTAGAACAGGTACTTCTCTGGGACAGAGGAAATCTGCCTTCATGAAGATAATCCTGGTAAGTAAACTGCAGTCTTTGCTCTGTGATAAAGATGATACTCCTTGCTGTAGAATTGCGTTGTCATTAAGTTAAAACACAAGAGGAAACTTCCCAGGCTTGAGTTGAAATGAAGCAGCTGAATATCTGGCAAAACCCATACATCATAAACTGTGCCTCTAAAACTGATATTCACCTCTTCTCCTTATTTAATGGAAACCTAAGAATTCCCTCCTTTTACCAAATTGCAGGAAACACCTCATCTCATTAATGCCACTCTTTCTTCGAATCTTTTAAATATGTACTTTTCATTAAAATTCTAATTCTTGATAAACTGAAAGCAAGATCTGGTGACAAAGAGGTTATAATTAATCTAGCAAGACTAGTCAAAGAAATCCATGTAATTGAAGGCAGATGTATGAATGAGGAGACTAATGCTACAGAACTTCCAAAGTCTTTTCTGTGGAATTAATACTACGGAGACCTATAAAAGATTAATCAAGATAAGCAATCGATAACTTCTCAAGTGCTAATAAGCACTGCCATGTTCCATGATATGTTGAGCAGTTTATCATGTTTAACCATATGAAGATTTATAGAAAATCCATTGTTAAAACCAAAGGATGAGGTAATGCACCACTTAGTAAATGAAGTGCAATTAAAATTTATGCTTGATATTACACATTCAAAAGATCTGTAAAAATCATTTTGATTTCCTCTTTTTGAAGAAAAGAAATTAACTTACTAGTTGTACCTTTCAGTCAGTAGTCCTGGGAGAACAGTGAAGACAGCGGTGGCATTCTTCAAGTTAATATCTGCTTTCAAGTGAAAGGTGATGAAATAGCCTTAAAAAATTGTTAAGCTCTCTTCTCACTTCATTTTACTTAAGGATCAAACTTTGCTTGAAAATTTTGAAAGTTGAATAGAATACCTATTAGGAACATAAAGGTCTCTGCTATCCATCAATCTGATAGATCTGCAGGTCAGCTGAGCGAATTACTTAATGGCTAATTAATAGTCCATAATCTACAGGTCTTGACCTTGGGGTCACTGTGACAGAACTCCACACTACAACATATTATTAATTAAAATCTTCAAATTATGTATTTAGTAAATCAATTATTTAACATTATTAAGGTCTCTCAAATGTACTGACATGATTTGTTATTTATTTATATGCCATTGGGCAGCAATATATTATGACAAGCATACCATAAGCATTCCTGGTAAACTTGATAGAGTTACAGTAGCAGAATGTATGCCAACACTCTTCCTTTATATGTGCCTATTGTTTATCCAGTTTCGGTTTTATTTGGGGGAATATTCTGTAAGTCAGGTACTGCTCCAAAGCTCAGCAAAAAATTTGATTTAAAGATCTTTTTGGTCATAGACCTATCATCAGAAAAAAAAAAAAAAGTTAAGATCCTGTCTGCTTGCTTGATAAATTACTAACTCTTAAAAGCTTTTTATTAAAAGCAGTGACACTATGGACATCATTTTTCCTTTCCAGTGTCCTGGACCATATATTTAAGCTTATACCTAGCTGCACAACCACACACACACACGCATACATATATATATATAAATATTTTTTTATATATATATACACACACACATACCACACCATTGCACTGCTCCAGTTATAGCCATTCTGGAAGCACAGATGATTCATGTTTTTCTATGGCATGCAGATAATGGTACAGAAGAGAAAATAAGCAAACTAAACATTGTCCCAAGGAGTATACAAAAGTACATTCAAATTTCAGCAAGAATCAGATTTTCAAGGTACAGATAACTGTCACCTTCTAGGACCGAGGACAGTCACTTCACTTAGAGAAGCTGGATGCAGAGAGGATGAGCTGAGGTGCCTCCATGGACACATAGAAAACCTAGGATGTAGATAAATTGAACCCAAGGCTCTGGCAACTCATGAGATTGCCTGGTGATTAGTACTCATCCTGTCTCATAAGATAAACTCTTTAATGCCATTGCTACTGCTCACAATGAGGAGCACATTCACGTGTCCAGATGTACTTGCTTTGAATTGCCTTTAGAGGTACCTGCTCCTCTCCCCTAACACGTGACACTGAAGTTCTTAACTTCTGGTGTGCTAAATCACACCTAAATTGGATGCCTTAAATAAACAGGGTGAGTTACCTCCCTCCATGGACAATAAATTATCCAGACAAGTGTATCAGTAAAAATAAATTAAATCAGTATGATAGATACGTACAATTGAGGATGTGTAGCACCTAATTAATTAAGTGGCATATTCATCTGCAATTAGCAAATAAGTTCTCAGATCTTGGCATGGGCACTGTAAAGTGTATAAGCCATGGCTATGTAATTACAATGAAGCATGACTCTTTCTCATGATAGTTTCTTCAGGAAAACTTATCCACTCAAACCTATATTCACTGATTGCTCTAACTCACTCAAAATAACATTTTTTAAAAAAATTTCATTTAGAAACCAATGGAAAGATTATTAAGGTTATATTGGAGACATATTTTGCTGAGAGATCACTTTGATTACTAACGCTAGCTGATTGTTTTTAAACAGCTTTACTGCAGAGTGGTACAAGTCAACTTGTACCACCTATAACTGACATGTATATAATACTTCAGGAAAAAAGTGTTCCAGAAATGTTTGCAGCCAATGAAAGTTTATTTGCAAGGTGAGACCATCTTCCTCCTTGATATGAATAGCATGAGTTAAATTGTCCATAATGCATCACTCTGCATGACAAAGAAGTCCATATCAGTAGATGCTGGCACAGTTGGCCTCATGTCTCCTGTGACCACACTGACTGGAAAAAAATAGAAAGAAAAAAAAATAAAAGAAAAAGTCCTGCTAAATACTGTGCAGCTCTTCGACTGATGAGCATGGAGGTGGTTAAACTGCCTCTGAAGCAGTCTTCTCAAGTCAGGCATGATATTTTTTGAAATATCAACTTCCTGGCAGAACCCTCTTAGCCAGCCACCACGGTCCTGAGCAAGGAACGACACAAAGTTATAGTGTCCAAACACGGTGCCACTTTGACTCTGAGCTTCAGTAATGCTAAAAAGACATCCAGTGACTTTAGTATGTCATGCTGGGTGTATGGCCTGCAGGAGAAACACCGCATTCCAGAGCAACAAGCACTTCCTGTGAGAACCACGTTCCTTCCTGGCATCTCCAGGGCGCAGGGCTCACTGCGTTTATAGTGATCGTCTTAATGTATTGTTATATTAAATGTTTCAGGCACTTTCACTTACCTTTCAGAATTAAAGATTAATCAATTCCATGGCTGTGGACATCTAAACAAAATGTATTGATCCCATTCATTTTTTAAAAGCAAGACACTATGTTATATTTCAATATGTCATATTTTAAGTCTTGCTTATTGATCACATTTTGAGAACTCTTGATATTCCATTGGAATTTAAGATACAGAGCAAGCATAAGATTTTCATTATGATGATGTATCCACGGAAGCCACAGTCTTTTGTATTGACATGCTTTTGTTTGCATTGAGATCCACCCACTTCTCTTATTATAAGCAGAGGCTCTACCTGAGAAACATTATTCATTTTAGTGTTCCTGCTGTCTTCCCTGGGACCACACATACACGTTGAAAGTACTCCTACATGCAAGGAACAGGTCCTAAAAACTGGGACTAGACTTGCATGAATTTCACACACATAGTCCTATACTGCAAGTCTGCAGAAACCAACTAGTTTTTTGGGGAGCAATTTTACTGGATTCAATTGCTGACCTTCACCTTTACAGCAGTTAAGTTCTTCAAACCAAAACTACTGCCTTCGGTTTGCCTCTTTAGCACTTAATGTTGGTCCGGCTGGCTAATAGGAGATAAATTTCATGGAACACCAACAGCTTACAGATTCCAGACACGACACTGAGGGTCTCATAACTCAGAAAGATTAAGCAAGGAGGGCACTGTTCCTCACAACTACACAATCAAATCAGGAGTCCGGAGGCATTAAGCAATGAATTGACAATCACTGATACCATTTTCAAGATTTACAGCTTTATATTACTCAGCCTTGGAATGTTTGTAAAGCAGAAACAGAATTTTCAGAAAGCGAGTCTGTTCACCAATACCAAACATGTTCCTACATGGCCCCATTTTCTTGGGTATGTATTTCTGAATGCATGCACAGAAATTGGGCCAGATAGTCCTGTTGGTACCGATAGAAGTCCAAATGCTAACTATACACACAAAAAGCATGCTGGAAACATGCTATTTATGTAATAGTTTGCTAAATGGGAATACTTTGGATTAGAAGAAAGCAATGAGTCGTTTATGGATGTTGCTTGAAACCATCAGCTTCACAAAAGGATCTCAAAGATGATGACACATACCTTAAAACCCCTCATCTGTGCAGGCATTCCATGTGTTGCTCTTCAGCATTACCACTGAAGTGTCTTCCAAAAGTAATAAATATGTTATGTAAATAAAACACACATAAATAAATTCTAGGGCTCCAGGCAAAAAAAAAAGACCTTATATTATAATATCATAAATTATGGAGACTGCAATAGCTACAGACAGTAACTTTTTAAAACAGAACTGTGCTGATAAATGTGTGTGATATGACTGAGTAAGGCTTATTTAGTTTCAGAGTGGAGTAAATCTGTTAAGTCAATGCAATTATAGAAGGAAGGTAATACAGTGAAGTCCTCAAAAAGTCATCAGATTTCTCCCAATGCTTTTTTCAGTCCTGAGAAAGAGCAATGTAAATGAAACCTGTGCAAGAGGCTAAAAAAAAGTTATTCAGTGAGTTAGAATCACAGACTCATAGAATATGCTGAGTTGGAAAGGACACATTTGGACCATCAAGTCTGACTCCTGGTCCAGTGCAGGACACCCCAAGAATCTCAAAAGATACCACTTTTACTTACTCTTTTAAGTGCCTTCACTCTTTAGCTGCTTTAATCAATAAAATCTACTAGAAATCAATACACTCCTTTCACAGGAAATCACAGTCAGTGATATCCTGTTTATAAAATCTAGAGGAGAACAGAAACTATGGACTTCCTGAAAAAGACTAATTAATTGAATATATCTACCACAAACAAACACTCTTTGCAAAACAAAACACAAATGCAGTCTTCTCTGCCTAGATATGAGGTTTCTCAAAATGCATGCTGATTTTTCAAAATAGAGTGATGAAAAATCAATTTTTTCCCCCAGAATCCTAGAGCATTGATAAAAGGAGATTGGGATTTAAACTGCTTCTATTTTAATAGAAAATGCAAATTGATTTGATCAATTTTTAAAAACAAAATTAAAAGTGCAGGCTGTCAACCATTTTTCTGAATAGGCAATCTCACTGATTCTAAACAACAGTCTCTCTACTCCTGTATCTGTAGCCCACTTGCATAGTAGTAACTGCTTGGTGCAAAAAATGTCTTTTATAAATCTTTAGGAGAGGCAAAACTGATAAAATACAGTGACATTTCTCAGGTCACTCTATGAAGATTTTCATTTGATTTTCTCTCAGACAACTTCCTCCACACTTAATTACCCCCTTCAGTTTCTTAGGTGACTTCCTCAGCCATACCCTGAAAGTTTGTCTCCCCACCTTCTCTAGATACTGCTACACCTAAGATATCTGTATTTTTATGATATTATTAATCCTCAAGATGACTCAGTAGTGCACCTGGTAAGTAAACTGTCTTTGGTGAAAGCCATTCAACTCACAGAGAATATGACCCAATATCAATAATATCACATTTCTTTTCCTTATTACTTGTTAGATGACATCAGCATTTTTACTGATGAAATCCCCATTGATTTCCCTTGTGGAGCCCTCATACCCAGACACTGAAGTTCCCCCACTTTCTGCATCTCCAATTGAGTCCTCTGTTGTCATCCTCACTGCTAAGACCAAACTTAACTCCTTATTTTCCATAACACATTCTCATTCTCAACCCTTCCAGCTAAGCTGCACTTGAAACTAAGCTCTCTCTGACTCCTCTCTCTCAGTGTATCTCCTCAAATCTCCCACTTTCATGTTTCTTCTTTCTTTCAAAGCTTTCTTTCAAAGCCACATCTCTACTTTTATCTCCTCCTACACTCCTTAGCTCTGGCAAATCCATCCTCTTCACCACCATTCCTTTCATGTATATCCCTCACTTTGTGCCACCCAATTTGTTTGGAACATACTCAGTTATTTATCAAATTCTCTCCCTCTTCTTCTTCTTCTTCTATAGAATAAAAACTTCATCTTTACTAGTCATAAAGAGTTAGCATGAGTGTATAAAACCACGGGTGTCTCTAGCCTTACTCATAACATTCTACTGATGTTTGGGAAAGTATCTATGGCTGATGTGGTCTTAAAGAGGGTAAATCACAAAGCCCTGTTTCAAAAAATCTTGATCTTTAGAATAAAAACACTTCTAAGAAATAATCAGTCATACCTCTAAGCACATGGAGTCTCTCATATTCCCTGCAACATTTAAACCCAGATACATTTAAAATTTACTTCCACATGTATATAATCTAATCCTTTATCAGAACTGAGCATTGTACCAACTCATATTTGTAAAAATGAACATCTAATTCTACCCAGAAATTTACTCTTGGAGAACCAAAAAAGTGCTTTTTGAGTGCCAGACTCATTGAACACATGATACTTGCTAGATTTCTTTAGCTTTCTGCAAGCATCATGTTATATTGTAATACCAAAATTGTCCTAAGGGTTTGACATTAGTTCAGGTCTCAGGGCTTTGATTGCCATCCAGACTAAAAGCATTCTGCAAGTATGCCAAATTAATAAAAATGCCTCCTTGATACAATTCACCTGGCCTTGCATTACCTGTCTATACCCATCTACACCAGAAGAACAATGTAATTTCAATTCTGAGATTCCAGAGAGAGTTCAAAAGATATTTCACTCCACTTGGGAGTACTCATTTATCTCTGACACATAAACCCCATAAAATTAGGGTAAGAAATTGCTCTTCTGCTGTAACCTAAGCCTGTCTATGCAAGCAATGTTTTGTTTTCTACTAATCCTAATTGTAATCACATTGTAGGTTCCACCTATCCAAAAAATATGGATCCAAACTGGCTTTTCCTACTGTTATGCTTTAACATTTCACATTTACTCAGCCTAAACTGAATTGTGGATTTTCCACAAGAGAAATTCTAGTTATTTATTTAAATCAAGAATGTGTTTTAGAAGGTAAGTATTTGAATTACATTCTTTATCTCTTAAGACATCTCCCAGCATTTATTATAAGAAAAGAAAAAGATCGCATGTGGAAATGTAAATACATCAAAACACATTAGAACGGTCCAACTACAAAAGGAAACTAATGAGACTAAGTTAAGGAATAGTAGGGTAATACTGGTCAATGCTAAAATATATCTGCAGAGGAAATAAGTCTAAAAACAATGTTTGTTGGTTTATTTTAAAGTGAGGAAGAAGAGGGAAATGAAATAGATTTCAATGGCACAGAAAATGGCACAGGGAAAATCTAAAATATCTTTAGTTCACGAGAGGGTTAAATATCTAGATCACTAGTGTAGAAGTGAATTAGCAGAGCCACAAACTCCATAATTCTACAATGTCCGCATCCTTGTAACTCCACATATTAAAGCAACAGTAAAGCACTGACAGAACCAACACTGAATCTCCTCCAAAAACAAAAGTTCTGATATTATAGGGTACATCACCTGTATCTCGTACACGTTCTTGAAATACCATAAGTAGGCATCATCGTACCATCCAGTCAAATACTTTCTCCTTTTCCAGGTGTAGCTTAAAACGGGAATACCTGAGCTGTGGCTACATAATTTTCACAGAAAATCTTATCTACTATCAAGCAAGTTCCTTCTATTCAATAAAAATACTCTATAAAATATATAGCCAAAGACAATGCTATCAACTTTGTGTGATGGTAGTCTGGTATAAATCTTACTCCATATAATGGAGAAACAGTAGCATGTTGTCAGGACACTGCATGCTATTGTAGATACAAATCAACTTCCATCTTATTCCCAAAACTCATTAACATATGAAATTGGAAATTCTACATGGGCTCTCATGCACAGTGGTTAATCTTCTAATAATATTATTAATGTGTTGATATTAATAATATTGGCATATGGTCAGAAACACCTGGTTGCAAAACTCACATACTTTCCTTCTGATGGCAAAAGATAAAAGTCTGTTTTTTGAACAGGGAGCATGACAACTTGAATGGAATGCTGATCTCCTTTCATAGAGTGCCAAACTTATCTACTATCAACTCCAGAGTTTCAGTAAATATCATCCAGTCCCACTTCTAAGAGCACCTCTATCTCTCGGAGAATTTTCACCAGTTACGTTGCAGTCAACAGAAATCAATTAATGCTATTTTCATAGGCACAGCTTTTTCTAAATCTCACCAAATCATTATGGCATTCAGTTAATTTTATTCATTCAGTAGGCTTTGGAGTTATCCTGTATTTCAATTTAAGAAAACCATTCACTGGTACCAAAGATCTAAAATGGGTTTATACTGTAACACTATTACAAATCACACATAATGTCACCTCAGGAAGTTGACACATTCAAGTAAGATTGGAGATGTTACTGTTTACCCATCAGTTTAAAATGTTAGAGAGCACTGGTTACTGAAGAAAGAGTTGCAGAAGGCAAGGGGACAGTATAGACTCCAGACAGTGATGAAAATGTTTCTGTTGTATAGAATTTTCAGTTGACTGCTCCTGTATTATCCTCTACAGCACAGTTTAATATTCAGCAGCAATAGATATTTCTTTACATAACTCACAAACTATGCTTCATATACTTTTAATTCCTTCATATCTAATGAGTTCATAAAAAAAACCCCTTAAACACATATCAAAGCTAATGAGCTGATGCAAGAGCACACTATGTCAGCATCATATGCTTATATTTCTCTACCCCTACAAACCAGAGATAAGCACAGCTGAGTTTAACTTTCCTAACTTCTCCCCTATTGACTTTCAGGGCTTGATTCAGCTGCCCAAACACAAGCACCAAGTGCTAATTTGAGATACTACAGAGACTCGGCAGCATCCACCTGACACCTATCAGCAGTGATGCAGGAGTGGCACATGAAGGATGGCCATGATATCCTAAAGATCTCCAAAGGCACTAGAAATCTAGGTCTAGGCAACTGAATTCCACCTCTTGTTATTTTAGCAATATGTTTACTAGAAGAAAGCCCTTGGGACACAGTGTGAGCTGTCATAAGCTACTGAATTATACTCCATTAGACCCTTTTATAAACGGAGCACGCTCCGCTCATATCTCTTCACAGTTTGTAATGGGAGGTGGCTGCAGAACCTTACCTGCTCTTTCTGATACTTACAAATGTTGCTCATATTGCCAGCCTTACTCACGGGTGATTAAACCCATTTCCTTTAATGCCAGCATGTTCCACCTTCACTAGCATTGCTGTTTTTCCTTCCTTGCTGGGTGTACAGAGAAGCCATAACACTTACAGCACAGTGTTTCCTATGCTAAACAATGCTAGGCTTTAACAATGCTTTTTGGGATGACATTAATACTCTTTATCACTACTGGAAACACCATCAGAGACTCTGCCTTTTCTGCAATCACTTCGTGAATCACACAGCCATCCTGTTGTTAATTAGCGCACTCCAGGCTTTCTACCCTGTTTGTCATTTTGCATGGGTGAGCTTCCAGATTATAGAAATTTGTCTTTTTATTAACCCTAGTTTGTATATTGATATTTTATTTAATTTCTTTCTCTTCTTTCTTATATAGGAAAGTTATCTATTTACCACCATTCAGTACATCCCTTCTTTGATAAAATATGAGCTTTCACCTTCAATCTTAATAATTGCAAGCTCACCGTTTTTGGCATAAGTGACGAAGGTCTTCATTAGTTCAGAATTTACATCTTGGGCCAAAAAGAAAACAGGATTGCTTTCTGTTTTGAGGGTTTGAGAAAGAGAGATGCAGGAAAAAGGAGATTAAAACAGCTGATTATCTGCAGACAGGCAACCTAATTCTTGTACTTGGGTGATTAAATCTGATATCTAGAGAAAGGTCCTGTGAACCACATCTTGATTGGGCAGGAAAGAATGTGAAAAGCTATGATGAAACTCACAACAACAGCATTACCATGGCCATCCAAGTACTACAGTATATAAAGATGTACATGAGATAAACTCACCCTCCATTTTAAGAAATTTCCATTTGTATTACTGTTTTCCAAGGAGCTGATGCATAATAATGGCTTTTCCCTCAAAATGAGGCTATTTCCAAAACAGTCATCTTTATCAAGTGTGAGGAAGCAAATCCACAATAGGAGGAGTGTTTAATAGACCAAATGGTTGTGTTGTCATCCAGCAGGACCTCCACATGCTGGAGAAATGGACAAAGAGGACTGTCATGGAGTTCAACAGAGGAAAACACAAAGTCCTGTCCCTTGGGAGGAATAACTTTGCTATAACTTGCTGACCAGCTAGAAAGCAGCAGAATAGAACATCCTGGTGGACACCAAGTTTAACATGATCCAGCAGTGAACCCTTGCAGCAAAGGCCAACAGAATCCTGAGCTGCACTAGGAAGAGCACTGCTAAAAGGTCAAGGAGGGTGATTCTTCCCCTGTACTCAGCACTGGTGAGAGCAGACCTGCAATGCTAGCTGAAGTGCTGGGCTCTCCAGTTGAGACGTGGACACACTGGAGCGAGTTCAGGAAAGGTATTAGACTTTCTGTCATACAGAGAGAATTGACCCTGTTCTCTTTGTATGACAGAAAGTCTAATATCTAATATCTAAGTCTAATATCTAATATCTGATATCATTGTTCAGCCTGAAGAAGAAAAGGTGCAGGTGGATCTTATCAATGTCTATAAATACTTCATGAAGTGGTGTACATAAGACAGAGCTAGACTCTTATTGGTATCCAGGAAAACAAGACATACAAACAGGGGATAAGAAAACACTTCTACACTGTAAGGATGACTGAACACTGGGATACATTGGCAGAGAGGCTCTGGAGTCTCCATGCTTGGATATATTTGAAACTCAATTTGTCATGGCCGTGAGTAACTTGCTCCAGCTGGCCCTGCTTTGAGCAGGAGGGGCTGGACTAGCAAACTGCAGAGGTGCCCAGTTCAAAACCCTCTAGAGATGAGTCCAGATAAATCAAATGGACCCTTAAGTCTCCCACTTGATGCAATCAAGAAAAGAGACAACACCTATAACAAATTTGGTTTTCACCTCTTCTAATTTCACATGAGGTATCTAGTCCAAGCTATGCCTCTGACCTCCATCTGTACTAAATGGGGTAGGGCAGCACTTCACAACAGGATGCAATGCATGTCTAAGACAGGAGGCACAAGTGACTATTTGAAGAAGCCTCGCCTTCTCCCTTCACCTAAACAAGAATTTTGGGTGGCAAGAGCAGTCAGGTGAACCCCATGCCATTTCTTGCATGCTATGTTTGTCCATTGCCACATTCATATTACTGCTCTTCCCTTTCCCCAGTCAAATGCAAGTCCATTTGAATTTGCTTCCACTGTGTCTCCAGACTTACTAAATCAAATCCATTGTAAGGCACAAAAGCAAAGGCTTTCTTCAGATCCAAATAAATTATGTTCAGTGTTTCAGGATTGCCTCCCAATCTGCTAGTGTATATAATGCATTTAAATGAAACGTATGCATATGAATGGTGATTGCTCCTTATTGAAACGCACATCTCTAAACACCCTGTAATCTTGTTTCTTACCAGTGTCTCCCACAAATTATTCCACCATAAAAGGCTTTCTTCTTCATCCTCAAACCAGTTTTAAAGCCATAAAACACAAACTGTTACTCAAGCTCTTATGTTGTCATTGTATTTATTATTTATTCCCTTTGCTAACACACAGAATTATAAGTGTTTTCCAAATGTATAAGGGAAATTCTCTGAAACTGAAATTTTAACAAAGATTAAGAAAACAATCAATGTATGAAAGACACAAAAGAAAGTGTCCTAATACTCTTGTCAAAAATTGATAATTATTTAGAGACCTCATTTGATGCTTCTTGTCAAGTCAGAGACTTTTTCTTTCTGAAATGCTTTTTTTGCAGCCTGAATTCCTTTCCCATCAGGCAGTCCCACAGAACCATCTGATCTCCTAGACGAGCAAAGTAAATGAGTTGTCCTTTCCCTGCCTATGTCTCATGCATTCTGATTCCATATCTGTCGATTAAACCCCTGAACAACTCAGAGGCATTAAAATACAGATACATTCTCTCCAAAAAAAATGTATAAAGGCTTTCCCAGATTACTAGCATACCTATATTTTTGTTGAGTCTCAACGACTATCAAACTGCAGTTCTTCCAATTTGCCTATTAAGAAGTAAATTTCACAATCAAAATTACTTAAAAACCTAAATTTCATTTCCCTGTTGACTGAAGTACTTCAGACTCAAATCACATTGAAAACACCCTACCTGCCTAAATTCCTTTTAAGAACTGACTGTTACATAGCCCTTTCCCAAAGAAACCTACAGATCTGACTATTTATTTTCTTTCAAGTAACAAGGTGACTCTGTTATTCAGAAAACAGAGATTTCATCACCAGGAAAATAAAACAGTCTTCTAGAATGACGACATCTAAAATACACTAGTTGCAGTATGATTCTTGCATGAACAGGTGATGAAAGAAATGCGTTTCTTCCTGCCAAAACTAACAGCTGTATTATTAAATATATCGATAGGATTGTGCAAAAATCCAGTCACATCACTATTGTGAAAAAATACCTCATCTGCTGCTTCTTTTTAATACAGTAGCAAATATACTGCCTAGTTTGGCTTCATGCCAAGATTAATTTTAAATTGGACCTCATGAAATATTTATGAGGTCCAATTTAATGGGATTGCTTTCTCTGGCATTAAGCCTGTGTGGATAGCATCTTAAACACTAATGTTTTTAACAGAACCTCAAGACACACACACAAAAAATCCTTGGCTATTAATAGGCTTATTAATAAAATGTTTAACACTCTGACAGTCTGTGTTAGAAGTATTTTGACAGGCCCTTTGTAGTGAATCTTTACCTGCTTTTCTCTGAGCCCTCACTTTGCACTCTGTCAAACAAACGCTGCTTAGCATTTAGCTAAATGGTAAATCATCATTAGTTAGAAAACAGCTGAAGTAAGCCTGAGTAAAGAGCTAATCACACTTAGGTAGGCTTTGTGGGGAACTGACAGTGCAGTGCTCAGAAAGCTACAGACACCACTCAGCTCCTCTGTGGCTTTCCTGACTCACTGAGACACCATTTACCTTTGGTTTCTAATTACATTTAATAGTTCAATAAAAACAGTATATTGAGACACGTATACTTACAAAAAACCTCAGTGTTTTGTACAAAGAAAACATACTGAATAATTAATAAATCATTTTCCTTCCCTTTTTCAATTAAGAGCATGGACCTAATCTCTAGAGCAAATTGTTTCAGCTGCATTTGAGCCCATTTCTAAATAGCTGCTTCACTGCTCCTCCTCCATCAGCGTTCACAGTGGACCTTCGGCAATCAAAAATCCTGAGTGGAGTATAGTGGTAAAATCAGTACAGACCACAGCCAAATTTGATCTCAGTCTGTTGCTACCAGACAGCACCACTGATGTGTGACCTCTGTTAAATGTAAAAACAATCCTGGGGGTACCAAATGGGGCTACTCCAACTTTGTGGATCGGTGCTGCAAGCTGCAACACGGTTGCTTGAGTACAGAGCCAAGTCCAGAACCAAGTACAGGATGGAATACAGAACCCATCTTTTCCCTACAGGGAGCTTTGGGAGGCCTGTCCAAACAGAGGTATGCCTGGAGTGGAGGGCAGACATATTCTGCACCACCAAAGAGAAAATACAGTCCTATGTGTTTCCCAGCATGATCGCTTTAGAGGAGTCACAGATAGTTCACACGCCTTTGGGAAAAGCAACTGCTATGAGACAATCAGGAAAAAGAGATTGTCCATCAGACCTCGGTTCAACAAACCTCTGTGAAAAAAAAAAAAAAAGGATGCTTGCCAGAAGGGTAGAATGTATCAGGCAAGCATTTTCAGAAATGAAAGAGTGTGGGGATAAATCACATCAAATTATGTGTTTAGGTAATTGGAAGACAATAGCAAAAAGATACACTTCTCCATATGTGTGACATCTAATTCTAGAACAGCAATTGACAGTCACAGAGTGTGCCACGACATTATAAAACATGCCTCAGACCCTTTACAGTGGAGTTAGATGTATTCCTGCTTAAATCCCATATCTATATCACCAATACTGCATTCAAAGAGGCAGAAAGTTGGCTTCACAATCTGCCTTCCCAGGATTCAACATGTTCAAAAGTGAGAGCTCTTTAACAAAAATAGAGCCACATCACTAAGAGTTTGGAACTAAATAAAAAAAAGCTAATGATCTAAATAATGAAGCTACATGGGAGTTTGAAGAAGGCAGATTGTAATTAGCCAACTGGAATTTAGCCAGGACACCACAGCTAACACCTCTGTGACCTTCAATCAACACTCTTTTAATATGCATGAAGTTTGGTTTCTTTATCATTAGTAAACTGAATGAAAATCCAATTGGAGCAAATACTCTGTTGGTTGATTTTCATCATTACAGAACTGCTGGAATGATGAAATTCATGAGGGAAAAACGGGTGAATAGTCAGTCTTAAATGCTTAGACATCTAGCAGTCTGCTGCCTTTCCAGCACTTCTGCTGCTGACAGCTGTTGGATGTGCACAGAAAATGTTTTTACACTCATGGCTGGGGTGTATAAGCAACATGTTCACTCAGGATCTCTCTCCAGCAGAAACCCAGCCGCCCAGATTTCCACTGTAGTCAGCTGGGATAAAGAAGAATCTGCAGAATGACACCTCGAATTCATTTCCACACTCCTATGAGGCCACCTTGGCTCTTTCTGGATCCCGTGCTGCACACACCTTCTTTATCAAGGCATAGAAGCGCCGGGTCAGAACAGCACAAAGCCTGCTCATTCTGTTGTTCCCACACAGATCAACACCCACCGCATTGAAGAAAAGCTAATCACAGGAAAGCCATGATTCACAGGCAGCCATTTCAAATGAAGGAATCCCACCCCACACAAAGCAGCTCTATGGAATAAAAACTTTGAACCAGCTACCCCTGTTTAGGAGTGTTGATAGCAAGATTAATTATCCCTCTGTTGAGAGGCAGAAGCTGCCACAATGATGTGTCACCAGCACTTACCGAGCAAGGATGTATTCATCACAAGTGACAAGACTGCAGAGAAGTGAAATTCTTGCTTAATATTTGTCTGTATGCTAATGCAGTTTGAAAACAAAGTTCTCTAAAGCTGGATGAGAAGAAAAAAGAGGAAAAAAGGAAAGGAAGAAGAAAAATGCTTTAGCCAAAGTAAACTACAGGAAGAAGTAAAGCAATTTAATTTTTTTACTCATTTTACAGGCCTTTTGAGATTTAATCTGCACAGCCATTAGGGATTTAAAGAGGGCTGATGTTTAACTTGTTTGCCCATTTGAGTTAAGACAAATCCAACTGACAACAACAAAGCACTTTCTTTGTCTTCACCACCACTCAATTTAAAGGGGACATGTTTACTAACAGCTTAATCTGTTTAATACAAATAGTCTTTTACATTCTTTAATCCTGTCCAAAAAAAAAAAAAAACAAACCTTCAAAAACCATTTGGTCCTTTCCAAAGCCCAAAGCTGGACTTTGGGGCAACCTGATATCAATAAAATATCCTGGCTGTACAAAAAAAACTGCACTGAACAATTCACATCTTCTTTATACAAGCAGAAAAAAACATGTTATTTTAAAAGTGTCTGTTGAACACTATACCCTTTTTTTTTATGTCAAAAGCCGTCAATCTGCAGAAATGCACATATTTATTTCATAGAGCTGCATGCACAAAATTCTAATTAGCATTAGTGAGGATAAACGTCAAAGAGCATAATAACTGCATCATCTCTCAATGTCACACTGTATCTAAAAACTGCTCAGGACAGTTCAGTGGTCTTTTTCCAATGCACATATAGCCTTGAATTGCATATGAAATGCCCTTTTTTTTCTAGTATATTCTCTTCCATGACCACCAGTGTCACTTGGTTGTTTAATGCTAATAAAATGGAAAATGTCTCATTCTGCAGAAGTGTTAACCACCTGCCTGTCAGGTTTATTCTTCTCTGATTGCATTTTCTCATCTTTGCTGCTGTTGTTAACCCCAATCTAGCAAAAAAGCAGAGTAACGAGAATAAACATATTCCAGTAGCCTTAATTCTGGAACTGTCTGCTGTTTGACCTTCAACAAACAATTCAGCCCCAAGCCAAGGGTCACATGTGAGCACAGTTTAAGTCAAAGAACAATCTTTCCTAATAAAGATGCACTTTATTGTCTCATCGCATTGAAGCCTTGCCTTTCCTCTGCACTTCAATTTCTCCATCTGCAAAATGGACTAAGAGCCACTCCAGCAAAAGAGTATTGTAAATACAAAGTAATATTCTTGTCACTCCGCCTGAGAACTTCGTTCAGGTGTCGCCAAGCTATCCTGTAAGGTGTCCAGGGTTAAATTTTGTGGTTTGCATTTAAAATTCTTAGCCCACAGGCTTCAGAGCCTTGCAGAACACTCCAGATGTACCATGTTACCATCAGCTCTCCTTGTGTTTCAAAAAGTCTAGGAGCATACATCTTTCCCCTTCTTTAAATATGAAAGAGAAAATATGTGCCTGTAAAATACTTTCAGGGCTTAGTATTTTTAATAGAAGGCACTATAAAAATTGTGTACTGCTTTACTTCATATGTCAGTGTTGCTTCAGGTATTAGACAGTTATTAAAATAAAGCCTTTTATCTTCAGATTCAAAAAGGAATGGAACATAAAGACACCTCTGTCAAAATACTCATAGTGACTACATTCATGAGTAAACTCAGCCATACAAAAGCTAAGTGATTATTAGTCCCTGGTTAAACAAGGAGCTCGTGGAAGAAATGGGAACAAGCCAATACTAAGCATTTACATAGGCCTTTTCACACAAGAATTTAAAACATTTTACAAAGAAAACAACAACAAAAAAAGAGGCACTTGATTCCTGAAACTCAGTCTTCTGCCGTATTTACTGCACATCAATCTTCTCCAGAAAATGTTGGTTCAAACATTTACTTTGTTACACATATTTTCATTCTACCTCTGTATCAGGTATACTGAGTAAACTGCAATTTTATACCAACACACGTGCTTTTGAAATCAGATAAATATTTGAACTTCACTACAGAGGCTTCTATAAAAGCAAATTACACCCTGTCCTGTAAAAACAAGCCAATCTTTGATAGCACTAATAAAAATCATATGACAATAATCATATTTTCAAGTTAATGGCAAAATAAAGAGCTGTTAAAAGGGAGTCTTGATCAGCCTGACAACTATATTATATTTTAAACAGAACACGTTAGATTTTCAGAGGTTTATCTGAAAATTTCCCCTTAAAGATTATTTAAGATTTTAAGTGCTCTTGGAGGGAGATTGCCTGTTTATTTCATATATATAATATCACCTGGAGGAAAGAAGACCTCAACCTACCTCTGAAAACCATAGAAATAATTTTAAAGATCCCTAGCAATATTTTCATTAATGTTGTGTTCATCAGTTGATGAAAGCATCTAGTTTGCTCTCAGAAACCTTACTGCTTTAGTGAGAGACACAACATCCCAAAAAAGAAAATAAAACAAAACAAAATATGCTGCCTCAAGGCACTTGTGAGAGCAAGGCTGGGGGATCCACTTGACTGTAAGTGTAAAACGTGCATCCCAGTTTTACAGACCTCCTTTGAAAGCCTCACTGGGCTATTTTCAAAAGCATGAAGATACTGCAACCGAGAGGATGTCTTTCCCTTCAGCTGCAGGAGTATACACAGGGGATAATTAAATTGCAATTAACTTCTAACCACCTTGTCTCTCAACAAAGTGATTCTCTCCTGTGGGAAAGGAGAAAGTAAACGGGATTTGGAGATGTGGTGTGCTTTCCTCCCTGCTTTCCCAGAGCTGACAAATGCCTACTCCAGCTGGAAAAATATAAACAGCTCCAATGAATCACAGAACTTTGGACATCTTGCTTGGTTACTTGATGCCAGATATCTGATAATGCAGACACTCACTAATCCTGCACGTACCTGGCATTTTTGGAGTCAAACACGGTATGAATAGCTGGTTAGTGAAGACAGGGACTTTAATCAGCTCTACTTTGTGGGGATTTATAATTTTAGGCTATGCAAGTGGTGGTATTTAAATTTTCTACCCTATCCCTCTTCACATTTTCATGCATACAAACTGTAAAAAAAGCCTTGGGTGTCCTCCTTTTTCAGAAGGCGGACAAAAAAACTCGTTGGAGGCAAACTCAGTTAAGGAAAATAGGCATAATTAAAAAAAGGAAAAAATCCACTTAAACATCAAGAGTTCTACAATTTATAGCTATTCTAAAGTCATGGGAGCAACCAGGCATTTTCCAAATGTGACCTCTCCCAGTGGCAGCGAAGTGCTGGATGTCATGATGAGAAATGGGACCACCTGAAGGGGAGGTATGCAATTTATTGTTTTTTAGTGAAGAATGATCACTTCTGCTGTGCAGGCAAAAGAGTAACATGTGAAAGAAAATAGCTTTTTACTGCAAAGTTTTTAGTGCAAGAATCTTCTGTGTCTATGCTGTCACTGTAACGTCTCACCATTACCTAAAAACAGCTGAAACTGGGCGGGCTCTGCAGGGTAGGGAATGTCACCATAAGGAAAACCCCAATTACAGCCAGTGTGCCCCAAATCTGTGATGTATTTTGGAGTGATAAACCTGCAAGATGAGCAGTAAATCTGTTGCAGGAAGGAAAAATTATGCTTCTCCAAAAAGACTCCCAACTTCTTCAGCTGTTATAGCACATGGAAGTTTTATGGATGTATTTTTGGTGGCCTATGGGCTTTATATTATGTCTTCATTTATCATTGAGAGTGAATACAGACAATTTATGAATCAAAAACTCTAAGTCCTTCTCTAATGTGCCCCTGTAAAAAAAAATTAGAACTGTCCAACCTTGAGACATAATAGAGACATAGGCACTGGTGGGCTCATCTGGGTTGGATTTTAAAAGTTTCCACTTTCAGTGTGCACCTTCTTGTGCCTAAATCCACTTCACATTCAAAATATCCTCACAAAATGTGTCTCACAAATTATTCCTCTTTTTAAGAAGCTTTCCACTGCTTTCAAGACCGTTGCCAGTGTAGTCAGAAACTATCAGAATCAAGAGTACAGTGATAGGAATTAGGGAAGAGATTATTTATTTGTTTTATTTATTTGATGCCAATTGCATCAAGAGCCATGTATCCTCTGTAAGGCAATTGCTTCATGGTTTAATTTACAGCAGCTGGCCTGAGCATCACGCTGCAACCAAATAATGTAATATACATTAGAACAAAGTTTCCTCTCTGAAAAGAGATGGGAAGGCAAGAATGCAGCTCATTATTACAGTAAATAAAAGACATATTAATTAAGGCTTTTTTCTAGTACACTTCATTTTTGCTAAAGGAGTTTGTCAGGACACAGGAGGGGTATTTGCAAGTGCAGTGAAAAAAGACCATAAAAAAGGGTAACAAAGGCTCAGTGCAAACTTGGGTGTGCAAGCCCAGAACAGTCACAAAAGTAGAGGCCTTTCAGCTCCTGATTTTGTTTTTAAAGGATCAGTTTGTTGAAGAGATTTTCTGCAAGAGCACATTTTAGTTAACTGTGTTCACTTTATCTATTGATATCAGAAGGCAATTCCGCTTTCACATGATTTTTGAAGAATATTATGTCGAGACACCCAGATTTAAGGTATGGAACCCTTTTACAATCTTAGAAGTAATTAAGCATTGATTCATAGTATGTTTCGTTCAATTGAAGGAAGAACTGAGAAGGTATTGCAGAAAATGTAAGTTGTTCACGTGTCTTCCTGGTATTAATACAAAAATGCAAAGAGAACCTGTAGAATCTAGCTACACAGCATTTTATTTTAATATTTCATTGTATTTTATTCATGTGATGAGCTAATCCAATTTTGATGCAACTCTGTAAACACGGCACAGTAAAAATTTCAAGTTAATGGTTTTGATTGCCATTTGTACCCTGTCTACTCTGTTTCACAGCTCAGCTTCTCCAACCAGCCATCACCTCTCACAAAGCACCAATATGGTTCCATCTTACCCCACTATTGACAATTTATGGCTCAGGGCAGACAAAGAACAAATGAAGAGTTTGTCTCACAGAGGAAACTGGGAGGAGAAAAAGGCAATCTCTAAAGCCTGCATAAACAACTATTTAGATTTTTAAATCATATTTCCTTGTAGGAGAAGAGACCGTTTTTAATAGGTTGTAGTAGTGACAAAACATGAGTATTTGCTAAAATGCAAAAATAAAACGTAAAGTTCTGTTATCCAAAAGACATTTCTTTCTCCAACGTGTACAGGATAAAAACTGTCAGCAGATAACATTAGTAGACAGCTAAACCAAGCCATCTGATTAAGCCAGGTCATGTCACTCAAAGTTTAGGGTCAAATAATATTGTAAAGTATCAGAGGTCATGAAGAGATGGACACAGATTAAAAGACACAAATGATAGGACATCATGTATGAGATGAATGTTGAAAAGAGGCACAGATATTAGGAACATGAAAATATATCACTGGCCTGATTCTCATTTCAGTTATGGCACTTTTATTTCTCTCTATTTGTTTAAAGTAGCTTTGAATGAAAAAACAAAAATTAAAAATTATAACGCTACTGGACTTATTGTCATAGCCTAATCTGGTTCAGTGCTGACAAGAATTTAAATCTTGTTTTTCAATAAAATTCAATTATTTAATACTAGAACTGTATTCATCATTCATGCATATTCATCTGAACTTATTTTCAGTTGCCTGAATGGGGAATGTTTCAAAAACTCATGCTTGATGTGAACACCCTTGGATGTGCACCTACAGCTCTATGCAATCTGTTCAGAAAGCAAAACCATTATCATGTGTACCAGGTAACCAATCCCAAACACCAGTATAGGCTACAAGTATAATCAACTTCTTGTTGGGGAGGTTTAGTTTGGGTCTTAGTTTGAACTGCTCGAAATTGGAGTGTTTTAAAATTGCTCACAGAGAATTGCATTAATTCTGTCACAGGAACAGGTATGTTTCAAAGTAGCTTTTAAAAAACGAAGCCCAGGTGAAAGAATAACCATATCACTTAACTGCAAATATAAGATGCAAACAAATAAATGGTACAAAAAGGATAAGTGGCCTCCCTTCTATGCTTATATCTTGCAGTGGTAAATCTGAATACCAGAAGTGTTAATATACAAGTCAGTGAGCAGAAATTCACTACACATACTACCCTAACCAAACCCCTCTTATGAAGGAGGGAAGTGGAAAACTGTTCTCATCCCAACTTCCTTTCATGAATCTCGCTGTCAGCAGAGTATCAACTGCTAATGAAAGGTTCCTTCAGACTGCCTTGTACTTTACTCTGAATCAAAGTATCATGACTGCTTTCACCTGCTCCTGCCAGGATAATCATCTGAAAGTTGATCAAACATATCTGAACCTGTACAAGAGCAATAACTGACGGAGACGGATGCTGTCAGCCGGGAAGATGTCTTCACGCGCTGTTTGTTCAGCACTTGTCACCTCTGGATCACAGTTCCTCTGTGTGCACCTTTCTTTTTTATTATGACAACACTGCAGTCCAGCAGCTTTCATTCCTGAAAGCTCGATGAAAATACGTGATGATTTTTTGAAATACGAGAAGAAGCTGCTTATCTTTGGAAAGATGTTTTCTTTGATGCTGGTGTAAAAATGCACGGAATGCATCTAAACTCAATTAAGGAATACTTGTAGTATCACTTAACCTCTTACAAATGCTTCCTGGCCAACTGTAAAGAGAGATGACATTTTCTTTGAACAGAAGAAAAAAAAGGATCAGGGAGATACATATTAAAACTTACTTCTTGTGGGAATATGGTCTGGGAAATTTCTTCCCAGAAGAAAAAAGTTTTAGGGCTGCCAGCAGAATGTAACATTATGTAACATCATGTCATTGCTTAAGGGTTGGATATAGGATGCCATTCATTATCCAAGAAAAATCCATCTGAAGGTGCTGGACAAGTTGCAAAGACACCAAAAAAAAAAATCTGTATTTTGTTTAAGAATGTTACTACCAAGAAACACTGTACTTTAGCTCTTCTGCTACACAGACTTTTCCCACTTCCCAGTGAAAACATAGAAAAGCTTCTTTCCACCCACTGAGTCTTAGATATGGATATTCAAAAAAATTTGGTATATTTTTCAGAGAGGGTTTTCTATTAATTTAATTCATTTAAGTATTTCATTACAGCAGGTAAACGGAACATAGAGGCAAAGATCTGAGAAAGAACAGATTGTGTTACTAGAACATACTTCTAAGATCCCCAAGTTGGAAGGAATACAGACCTTGTCTTCTAAGCTGGCCATTCCAATGTAAAGTAAGTCACAAGATGCTGCCAAGTGCTTCTGCTATCTTACCTTTCAAGTATTTTACATCTCTAAAGCTATTAACAAGACCCAACTTCTTTACCTTTTGACTACTCACATCAGTATCTCTAGGAAACATGCCAGTGGCCAGCTAGTAACATCTCCATGGTCCAGATCCCTACAGCCCAAACTCCAGCTGAATCTGAACTCCTGCTGCTTGTTGCCTTGCTTCCAAGGATTCTCAAGCAGCAGAAAGCATCAAATAAGTAAAGCCTTGGAGGAAGAGGGAAGGGATAGTGCAGTGTAACACACAGCATTTGCCTCCCTAGCCTGTGCCAATGTTCCTCATTCAGCTGACACTGAACAGCAGACCAGGAAAATAATTCTCAGGGGTTCTCCAAGCACTAAATAAAACCGTAAAAGAAGATGAACTGGTTTGGGCTTTTAGATGGAGTAGAATAAGGAAAGGTGAACATCAGAACACTCCATGCTTCTGAACTTCAAGTCTTAGCTGTGTTCTTTCACTTACATGGATGATACAACTGTGAGGTCAACAGGCTCTTTAAAGAATGATAGTCGGTACCTACAGACAGAAAAACTGAAAATAAGAGAATTCTTTAACTGCTCTAAAAATGCTTCCCAAGGAAGAGTGTGTATTTATTCTGCCAGCACTAGGATAAGGTTGAAGGTGAGAGATGAGGAATTAAACAGCAACCTGATAAATCAGCCTTATAAAATACTATGCACAATGACAAGGTGTCAGCTGTCCTTGGTCACCATTCAGTACTGGAATTGCTAATGGCTGTAGGAATCTTCTCCACGACACTTTTGCAGGTTAGAGAAATGTGGACAGTAAATAAATGAGTGGAGTTTATGCTGGCAAACATCTACACACACTAATGTGCATTGGCACAGCATTTACACCTCTGTCACTGCCATGCACAGAGCTACCCACAGCCTGTCCAAAACAAAGTTTGTTCAGATACTAATGCAAAATACCCAAGCATTTGCCAGAGTTTCTGGGAGGGATTTACAACCCATATTCCCAGAACAATATCATTAGTACTGACCATTATCTACTTTTCCTACAAAGGGTACAAGCTGTTGACCAAAGGCTATTGTGTCATGAGATAAACGACTTCCTGGAATTCCCTGGATAAAGGCACTGAGAGATAACGCAATACATAATGGCCTCAGGTGGCCTTTAGACTAAGCCTAAGTTTCCATAAGCAGGAAACTGGAATTTCCTACCCTGTTTACTGAAAGGGGGCAAATTTTGGTAGTTCCCTATCAGTCTGCCTTTAGCATCAAAGAAACACCGGATCAGTGGGACTTGGAATTTTAAGTCCTGGTTCCTCATAAGACTTTATTGCAAAATAAGGAGCAATCACATTAGCATAGGCTTCCTGGTTCCTCCTGACAGAAGCTGGCAAGATAACTAGTGGGCACACTAAACTGTATGAAGAAAAAATTTATACGTTTTTCCAATTTGTTTTTCCAAGTAATTTTTCCAATTTGTTTTGTTTCATTTTCAAAGCATTTCTTCATAAAGATTTATCAGAAGGTGAGCGTTTTTGCACTTTTCCAATTCATGCTGTAAGTGCCCTCTGAACATCCAAGCCTTTTGGTTTGTTGTGTTATCGAAGGGACTCAGGCTGGAGAGATCTGTCACCCTGCAGATTTTGGGTCATCATGAACAGAATATTCTTGGTCACTTTGGTGTTTAAGGCAAAATCCAAATGCATTCATACCTAATAAACACTTCACGGGTATACTTTAGATATTGTACCCTGCCCTGGCAAAAGGATATTACATTGCATTTATAAAGTAGTGAAGAAACAAAGAGTCCTCCCACGTGGAGCTCTCACTTCTAATTGTAAATCATATCTGTATGGGAGATAATAGACCTCTGCTTTCTCATTTCTTCTTTTATTCTTCCAGTTCCTTCTCCCATGAAAGTTTTCCCTTCTGTAGTGCTTTCTTTTTCCATCCTTCTTGGAAAGAATACTCAAATGCTTTCAACACAAGAATATAACATAAAAACAATTAAAATACTTGAAAATAGGGGATCTTATTTACCGGTGGCCTGAAGAAGAAACAAAATCAGTGGCATGTAGTCAGAAATAACTGAGACACAGAATGGGGAAAACAGTGTGGATCTGATAAACAGACATTATTAAACAGACTTATTATTAGCAGCCTTATTATTATATTATATATATTATATATGCTATATTATATTATAATATATAATTATATTATATATATTATATATATATAATTATATTATATATATTATTATTATCTAATTTGCCTGAGATTTAAGAAGGCCTTTCAATAGCCTAATCTAAAAGTTAAACCTCTCCAGCACTAGGAAGGGGTTGTTGATTGGACTTGGAGAAGAAAAAAAGGCCCTTGCAAATGGAAAAGTGTAGGGCAAATGGAAGTGATTGGCAGGTCAACACAAGGATTAATATGAGGACAATTTCACTCACACTGGATATAACATAAGAGCACACAGCATGGCAGAAGAGCTTAGCAAGAATTAAAAGAAAGAAAAGAAATGGAGCAGTAATAAGTTTCATACCAATGATTTTGCAAGTGATCTGAACAAACCAGGAAAGCATTTAGGAAAATTGTTGGCTTCCTTTCATTTCAATGTCAGAAATGCAGGTTAAAAAGACTTTTGCAATAGTAAAAATTAATAAAACAAAAAGCTCTCAGTGCTACAGAACTTTGCAAGAAAGCTCCCTCTGATGAGAAAGTACAGACTTATCTGTTAAGTCTCTCCTGAGTGCTTAGTTCTCTGTGCTCAACAACTTTTAAAGAGAATTATAGCAGTAGTAAAAACACACACACATCCTAACATTTACGTGAAACAAAAAATTTCCGTCTTCACTTAACCCTCTCAAAGGGCATGAGAAAAATGGTCTGCCAAGTGGTGTTGGTATACAAAAGCAAATTGCAAGAGAACATTGTCTTCACTGGCACAGTGAAGTACTTCATTTGTAAAAAATTCATGAGCCTTATCAACCAAACGTTATCACATATCTGAAAATGTATTACTACAGATAACACTTAAGATTGAAAAATTGTTTGAGAAGCTAATGTTTCATTCAGAGACTTTGGAAACTGGAAATCCTGCAAGAATCTGAATTAAAAAATTATTTGGGATGCTTACAACCTTCATTTGGGTCATCTCTAAAGACCTATGTGGAGGGTTGGCCCTGGCTCGATGCCAGGAACCCACAAATGCTGCTCTGTCACCCTCTAATTCAGCTGGACAGGGGAGAGGAAATAATACAAAAGGCTCGTGAGCTGAGATAAGGACAGGGAGAGGTCCATCTCAGCAGAGCTGCTTGGCATTGGTTCCATCAGGCATAGAAGCTTCTGGCAGCTTCTCACAGAGACCACCCCTGTAGTCCCCATTTAAAGCCAATACAAAACTGAATAAACTGTCACAGCCCACCATTGAAACGTCCCAGCAAAGGCTGTCCAAGTCACATAGCTTGGACACTGACCCCACCAACTCCCTCTCGTTGCAGGTGACCTGTTGTGATGCCACAGGCTCAGACCTGGAAGTGAATCTTCCTTACACTCAGATATTTAAGTATCCTTTAAATGGACGAACTGGCTCACAGAAAGGTAAGCACACACTCAAGCATTTTTTCAGTCCTGAGTGACAGTGCACTCACCCCACAGGAACTGTCAGTTTTAAGGAAGCTAAAAGCACCTATGAAAAGAATTTCAGCATAACCAAATCTGACCGCTCTCTCACAGCTGAGGTAAGGACACAGGCATGATTTGAACTGCTTTTTTTTGCTACTCAGATGATGATGACTTTGGTCACTGAGTGCATTTTACTAGTCTCTTCAGAATGAATGATCTAATAGGGTAAAAGAAAATTGCTAGGGTATCTTCTAAGTTTCAATTCTTTCACTCACTCTCCCTGAATCACCAGATAAATCACCTCTTAAAATCACCACTTAAAATCCTCTTTCAATGTCTAAATATAAACAAATAAAACACAAGCCAAATCTTTTCCTCTAGTACTAGGTTTCAAAATAGTATTATATCATTTTCCTCAAATAGCTACTTAAATACGTACATGTCACATTAGTAATATCCTTAACAATAACATCCTTATTCGTTAACAGCTAGAAAGGAAGATCACCTTCTAGAAACCAGTAAGGAACAATGACATTCATTTAACCTACAAGTAGAAGCACTAAAAATACAACTGTGAAAATTAGTAATAAGCAAAGTCTTCAGTAAAACACATTTGGAAAAGAAGCACACTGATTAGTTACCATGTCAAACAAAAAGAAAAGAGATGGAATAGTCTTCAATTTAGAAAGCAAACATTTTTTTATAGCAGAATCATTTTCAGGAACTCATCATCTTACACCTGTTCTAGCAGTAGCCGTTGACGATGAAGACGTCACCTTTGGATTCTGAATTTCTATTTAAAAAACAAACAAACAAGAAAACATAAAAATGCTTTTGATGATGCCAGAGGAAGCAGAATTTGCATGTGCAAGAACTGGAGTAAATCAAAATGAGTATCTCTGAGATAGTTAGGAGGCACTACAATGGTGATAAGCAAAACATTTCCACCAGCAGAAGATTCTGATTTCCAGTAGAGAACACACTGTCTGCAGAGCACAGCACTCTTAAACAAGGGTGTCTCAGACTTCCCACTGGAAGACCATCTTTACAAGAGTTCACAGCTTCCCCAAACTGCAATGATTTGGGCTGACATTCTCAAAAATTTTTCTGATAAAGGCTGAAGTTTTTTGAGAAATATTGACCCAAAATGATTCTCTTTTTTTCTCAGGGATGAGAGGATCAAAGCATTGCTTCCCTTATTACCTCCTCCCCCTCTTTTTATTCTAAATGAAAAGTACCTTTCACAGCTGTTTGGTGGAGATGCTACAGCTCTCTCCATGACTCAGATCAGGATTTGGAAACATGGCATAGCAGTTGCCATAGCATCAATATTCTGTTGTTTTTGTGAAAATGTCCACAAATTCAGCCAAGTTATGAGCTTCTGCAAATCTGCCCACACAGACTGAGAGGAAATTTTGACTGTGTAACAGAAAAGAAGAAGCAAGCTCCACTGATTGAAACCTGTTGAAACTAAACTGAAACCTGTTGTGCCAGCTGGAGTGTGTGTGCCTCACAAGGTCCCAAATCACAGGTCTGTCCTCTGGCAGGGCTTTGCCTTTCTGTCTGTGTGCACACACCAGGTCCACTGCCTAGGAATGAAAGCTGTAAATTTTGTGCCTCCTATGCTTTTCATTACCTCTGTCTGTTATCCTTCCTCTCTTCATTCGCAGTTGGCAAGGATATACTGCAAATTATCACAGTGGAATTAGAATCAGGCAGAAAAGTTTTTGGGCGATTGGATAAAGAAGCTCAATTACAAAGTTCACAATGGAACCTCAGCCAAGTAACGAAGAACAACAAATGGCAGCAGACTGTCCAGTGTCTCCAGTGATTTTGGCCTTGCCAGTGTCTCAAGCAATCAGCATATTTCTAGGTGAAACTTCACAATCACCTTTCCAATAAATTTGAAATTTTATTTCCCTCCACAGGATGGCATTATAAATACTGAGGATGGAAAAAAACCCCAACACTCAGGAATCCCACCATAACTTTTTTTCAACACCTCAGTGGTTTCATCTATTAGATGTTCATCTACATGAAACCATTTGATTCCATGTACCAAGAGGCTAATTCCATGTACCAAGTCTGGGACATTCCAAGTACCAAGTCTCATCGCAGCTGTGCAGGAAATGAGGCTGACATCTTTAAGATCCTCTCTCATTTACAGCAGGAGTTGAAAGACAGGCAGTGCATAAGGAAAGGAAAAAACATGATCTTAAGATACAAAATATAATCCTCAGGTACTGGAGTCTGGTCAGCTTTGGCCACAGCATCACCTACATGATGCTGAAAAGGTCACCCTGATCTTTCCACTGCTGAACTCTGGCTGTTTGGCCCTTACTTCCTGAAAATTCAGATTATATATGAGATCACAGAATCTGACTTATGAAAGGGCTGAAAATTCAGAACTGCAGGAGTTGGCTACAGATCTGCTTTCACTACAAGAAGTGTAAAGTACTCTGAAATGTGTGAGGTTTAAGGCATCTCAAACTGAATTGATAAAATTAGTCATCACTTTTACCTTGCATTTCACCATTTTTCCTGTCTTTGTGTGTTAAATAGCAACAATACATTAAACGGTGATTAACCAAAGGATTAATAAACTCTTATGGAAGCACCATAGAAATATACTTGAGGAAGTTGATAATCATGTATTCAGTGCTGGCTAGAATGCTGTGGAGCAAATAACTCGGTGGCAATTAAAAACTGAGCAATTGAGATAAAAAGCAACATTTCATAAAGCTCCTATTCAGGGGTGTCTATTGTATATGTTAAAGGCACAGACGTCTCATAGAAAAAAGTAGCTATGCAATCATATAATTTAACATCCCTGTCAGAATGTGGATGAACAAAAATTACCAGAATTAAGACTGCCTATGTATCTTCTGTTTTCTCTACACTTGACTTTACAACCTTAACACTCTTGTAACAAAGCACCTGATATACTGACTTACTGAAAGCAATTTTTCCACCCTTGAGTATTTCCATGTCAGGGATTTGCAAACACTTATTTTGTGTTAAAGTCCTACTAACATTTAGAAAAATCATGAACTTTAAAAAGTCATTGAAGTTTATATTCAAAAATATAAGTTTATTATACATTTCTAGTTATTTGGAATACTGAGCCTGCCTTTCAAAAACACATGCAAATGCTATCATTTATCACGCAAAGGTGCAAGACCATGCTCAGTGACCCATTTAGGAGGGTATGGGGGTAGAAGCCAGGAATCTGAAAATATCCACTTTAAAATGTCTTCCTTCTTTAGCTGGGATCAATTAAGGAAATGGTTTGCCATTAAACTATGGCTCTCCCACACACCATTTAAATACACACTTGACTCCCATTGAAATGGTCAGTTCAACTTAAATTAGATTGAACTGTGCATAAACAAAAGGTTACTGGAGAGCACAAAACTCCCATAGCACCCTCTGCTGATAAAGAGGGAATGGGATTAACATTCATACAGAGCAATTCCACAGAACAGGCAAAGTAAGAGAAAAGTGAAAATGGGTTTTCATTGCGGTTCAGAATCTAAGCTGCTGCTTTATAAAGGGCCTCTTTCAAGACATTACACTTAAAGGCCCAATCCTGTAGTCCTTACTCTGGCAAAATTCCAGCTGAAGTCAATGGGAATATTGCCTGTGTAAGGGCTATTCAAAATTAGTCAAACTGTCTGAATATCATTCAATCAGCTCTAATCACTGCATTGAGAATAAAGGCCGTAATTTTGGCAGTTTTTGTCACTTTAAATTCTTCAACAAATACTTGCATTATTCTCTGTAAATCATCTTGCCAAGCAGTATTTGTCAAATAATTGGACAATTTTTTTCCATCAACCATTGAATAAATTATGAATAACAAGCACTGATTTAACCATGTGACTCCCATCAGTCAATTCTTAAGTTTCCTATGAAGGACTTAACTGGGGTTTTTATTGGTGGCTTAAACATTAGAGAAAATCTCATTCAACAAGAACTACTCAGCGGCCTTTCCATCAGTATTGAAGACATAAAGGCTAAAACTAAATGATGATTTGCTTTTTTAATTGTATGGACTCCTATAAATGTTATCATATTTTTGACAGAATGTCTAATTCCACTCATTCTTCCAAATCCTGAAACATAATTTTAGGAAAAAAATAGGCAAAGCTCCACTTAGGAGAGATGATATATTTAAAGAGGTTTAATAACATTTGCCAAATTAACAGATATACTTGAAATAAATATTTTCTCTCAGTCACATAAGCTTCACATAGGCATGATAGCTACAAAACTATCACAGTATCAGCAACAGAATTTGTGTCTCCTGTTCAACAAATGATTTGCTGGTTCTTTTACCTTTAAGACAAATTCTAGTTAGAAATATGAAGGTCATTAGGAAATTTTAAAGGGAGGGTAAAGATGCAGATTTACTACCTTTTAACTCTCTGTTAATAAGAAATTAAACTAGGAAATAAATACACATTGAAACACATTTCATAGGCATTTGAAGTAGAAGCTTAAAATTTCTTTTGAAAAAATAAGGAGAAAAATTAATTTAAAATTAGAAATACTAGGGCATCAGAGTGCACTGATGACCAGTGTCTAAAATATTAAGTGACTTCCGGTTTAGAAGAAGAGACAAACCCTTTAAAAGATCTGTTATTATGCAATGCAGTGCCAAGAGAAAAATCTTGTGTTTACCTGAACTTCTATAGCAGCTGTTGTTACTCTTACTTGGAACAAATAATTTTGGATATTTATGATCTCATCTGAAACTGCTCTTCAGTAACACCTATCCCTCCAAATGGCACACACCCTGCTGTAATGGCTACACACACAGGGCAGTCCTAACCAAGCATATGCACAGCCAGGGTCTAAGGTACCCCTCTCCTCCTTTTCTCTCTGAGATAAGCACATGGGCTCCTTGAAGGACTCTCCACTCGGGCCAAAACAAACAAAAACCAATAATGAGGTGAGGATGCAAGGGCAAATGAGAAGATGAGCAACAAAGACTGCCAGGAGAGTTTATAAAGCAATGTTGACTGGTAAAACAAATTAAAGTCTCATGGGGAAAAATGATTTATAGAAGGAATTACTACTCCACATAGTGGCTTGCCCAACAGAAGCAACAGGGATTCCCCCTCTCTCCCCCATGTGGATGTATCTATATGCATGTTTTCTTTTCTCTTATTAACTTTCATTAACTTTGTGTTTCCCTTTCATTAATTCACCTTTTATTTCAGGCAGTATCAGGAAGTGCAATTAGCTGCATCAAGAACATCTTCACTACCCAAATTATTTAGCTGGTAACTATGTTTATAATTAGGTGGTTTAACATCACTTTATTACATCTTCTCAGTTCCTTACAACCTTGCCAAACTTCAGTTGTCTTCCATGCCAGGTTTCTGTCCTGGGAAGAAACTTTTCTGGAAATTTTCTGTAAAAGCCTTCTATGTGAGTGGAAAGACTGATTTGTCTACATTCAAAAAACTTATGCCTTCCACTGATATTGTTGGTGTGATAAAAAAGAGATAAAATTTGGGCATGTCCGTCTACATATGCTCAAGGGAGTCTTGTCAGAGTTGGCAGATTTACAGCCTCTGTCTGCTGCTAACATGTTCCATCTTCCCAGAGCTCTGAAAATAAAACCACATTGACCATATTTTAACCCCAGCAGTTGACTGTTGCCTATTCTTGTCCTAATAGTCTACATAGGCCTTTTTCTGCAACCAGGGGACACCAGTGCAAGAAGCACAGGGTCTGAGATCAGGAAAATTGTGACTTTTAGTCCTACCCTGCAGCCTAAGATCTGTGGATGCACAGCTGGGCAATACAGCCCGGGCAGTTTAACCACACTGTTAGCTGTCCTGTGCTCACTGCTCCCCTTTCACTCTGTGGTGCCCAGGCAGAATAGTTAAAGCACCCCTTCCTTATGCCAATGGAGTATAGACATGGAGCTGGGAAAAGGTAGGAGAAAGGGCTAGACTGGAATAGACTGGGATAAGACAGGGAAAACCTGCATCCTACAGCAAAAATAGGAAGCAATTTCGCATTGACTGTAAAAACTGATCCTGAGCAACACTCCAAAAACCCCCACATCTCTAAAGACACGCTCTCTAGCCCTCAAAGCCTTGTTTCTGTAATTATGTTGGTCTTTTAGTGTAGGTCTCTGCTATAATCGTTCTGGTTTTTCATATTAAAAACACATTGGGGTGGATTTTCGCTGGTGTAAATTGGCACAGTGCCACTGATTCTAGTGGAACAGTGCCAATTTTCATCAGCTGCAAATCTGGACCATTCTTGCTAATTTACTTGTAAAGAAGCTCCCCACATGCCTCTAATCATTTCTATTTTCCCCCTTGACCCTTCCTGTGTTCGAGGTTGGGTTTTTATCTTAGAAATGTAGTGAGAAAATGCTTTATTTTGTTTCATTAGCAAATTGGGATGTCATTAGTCACCACTTCTAGCCTCTCCTCCAAAATCAGACTCACAATAGGGTGCAGCACAAAAAGCTCTGCAACACTTCCACGGTTTGTTGAGGTGCAGGAAAGGACACACACCCTGCAGCTTCCACGGAGACTCAGGTGTTACGACCTTCTCTGTCAGAAAAAGAGATGACACATGTTTTGTCTCTATGGCAGATCTACAATGAACCTTGGACATTCCACTGACTGATTTATTTTTCTGATGAAACCTTTTGTTTTCTATCACCAGCCTAATTTTTCCCCACATTGGCTTTCATTGTCTCACCATAATTAACACGAGGATTTCTTATGATGAGCCATGTTACTAGCTACTGTAGGAAAACCTTGTGTAGCATTCTTTGTGGGACAAGTCTTTTTGAGAAAACTACATGTGTACTTCTAATGTCAAACTTCCCCATTAAATTGCTAATCTGTAAAATATATTATAAGACTGAAGCAACAAGATATACAGCTGCAACAGTCAGAGTCATTTTTCCTTAGAATTGTACTCCGTCCAGGCTCTTTATAGTTTTGGGTTTTCAATCTTTAATGATTTCATCAATTAAGTTTCCTAACACCAAAAAAAGTTCACCATTCTAATTCCTGGAATCATTCTCAGAGCCGTTTACTCAAACACAGTTTTGTGAAGCTGCCTACCTTCAGTTTTTCTCTATTGTATCACATTTTGTTGATTAATTACCTATGTTCTAATAGGAATTCAGTTAGCAATTCTTTAGCTCCTTCAGGTTCCTTGGACGAATGCCACATGTTCTGACTTTCACTGTCGTTTAATTCCATGCTTGCTGCAAACCCTGTATATACATCACTGCTTTTGGCAAAGGTTGCTCTTAGTAAATAGCAAATACTAAGGCAAGTAGTTCCTCATGATCTGCTCTGCTGAAGTTCTAAGCCACCAAAATACTTTGTTTCTGCATAAGCTCTTTTGTCTTCTCAGTTTGTTCCTTTGTACCTTGGTGACTCCTCGTGCGTTTCCAGCACATAAGTCTAAACATTCTTCAGATTTCATCTAACATGTTTGAGATTAATTGCACTTGTATTACAGGGAAATGGCTTTGAAAAAATAATAAAACCATATTATTTAAAATACACACTAACAATGTCATCTACCTCTACTCACGCCCTCCTTAAAATCTCACTGGAGAAGAGTCTTTGCCTTGTGATCTTTACAGTCATTCTCAACCAATTCAAGGCAATATTTAGCCCAGATATTCTCTCATGGTCCTATATTCTCTTTTCTTGCCTAAAAAGTAAATCTATGGAATTTATAGAACAGCCTCCCACTTCCACATCCAAATCTCTTTCCTTCAGAGTATACAGAAATGAATTATTGTACCTCATTGATTTTTTTCCCTGAGCACCGTATTTCACAAGTGATAAATTATAGCTACATTATCTTGATGCCAGACATTAAGCCCTGCTCAGAGTTTCCTTTAAGCTCCTTATAATCTGTGTTTGCAAGTTTTATTATTTTACTCAAAAGTTGCTCTTTAGAGATATCTTTTCACCTTTGCTGCACCACAGCTGCAGTCGCTTGCTTTATCTTCTGTTCTTGGGTGTATTTTGCAAACATGAGAGGCCTGAACAGCACATAAGAAATGGGACATTTTCATATACAAATACCAAGAGGAGAAAAGCAAAATTGTAGAAGAATACTTTTTCTTGTAAAGAATGTTTTTTTGCTCCATACACTTTTATTCTATCAGGAAATGTGTAATACTAAGTAGAAAAAAGGAATATTTTTGAGTTGTATAAGTCGCTGATGAAACAAAGAACAGAATACTATATCGTTTAAGTACCTTAATTTTTTTTTAAGTTGAAAATTTATACAATGCACAGGGTGCAAAAAAGACAGGAAAATATTCCAGGCATAAGCAAACGTCTCGAGAGTGGTCTGACAAACCCAATCTGTTCAGATTAGAAACAAAAATTGAGGGATGACTTGATGACATTGTTAATGCATCTTTTCAATGAGAAAATACCAGTTAATAAAGAGCTCTTCAGCCTAGCTGAGAGAGGCATAAAAAAGAGCAAATGGTTAGAAGCTGATGCCAGACAAATTCAAATGAGATATAATAAAACGCAACAGTCACGATGATTAATCACTTGAACAAACAACCTCCCCCAAGTTATGAAATTTTAGATGAAAACAAAATGGCTTTATGAAATACAGGATTTAAACAAATGGCTTAATTTCTAAAATTTGCTAACTGCATAAAATTCCTTGCACAATCTTAGAAGGTCAAACTGGGTGATCAAACTGTGCCTCAAACCTGAAAGTTTTAACATGTGACAATACACAACTTTCAGAATCACAGCCATTTTCAGAAACACAGCCATTCCTAACTAATGCTGGTTTGTTACAATTGTCTTTTTTGCGTTCTCTTAAAATCGTAAGTTTGTGAAACAGCTTTCTAACCCTCTGTCTTGTTACACAAAAGGTTAATTTCCCTTCAGACAGAGCAGGTAAAAATCAGGTGAAAGTTGTATTTAAAAAAACACTCCTGTTTCAAATAACATTTTACATAGAAAAAGAGGGAGAGGGAGAAAGAGACACAAACATGAGCACTGGAAGTATTTAAAGCATGCTCTGAAAACCTCTGTGATGACAGTTTGAAGAAAGCAGCTTTTATGTGCTACTGAGCCCATCTCTATAATGTCTTTTAAATGCAACTGTTTACCTAGAAAATATAAGCAAGGGCCAGAATCTGGACTAGACGAGGCACCTTTTGAGTGCAGACACTGAACTGAATCCTTAACTAATAAATTGTTCCACACCTTTGTCTGAAACGAGAAAAGCAAAGGGCTGCATTTTCTCACAAGAATGCACAAGCCCCCTCAAAAGCAATATGGTTTTCTACATCTAAGTCTCAGTATTTGTTGACTTAAAGAGTTTGTACGAATGACAATGCACATCACTGGTTTGTTACTTCTGTCATCTGTGCTACTGAGTGTACCTTGGCTCAGATCAAAGTTGAAAGCTTCTTAAAAGACACACAAACCACAATGTGACAAATAGCATGCTTTGTTTGACACAGCAAACAAGAAATTACTTTCATCAACCCAGGAAAAGAATCCTGTGTTTTCAGTGCTGATTCTGAAGGCCTCAGTGATGGCACCAGAGATTTACTTCATCCCCAAGGAATGAGGACCTCTCCAAAGATAAACAGAAAGGAAGGAACAATATCAGTGCATTAAATGCTGACAATGGTATGAATTGGAGGCTTGTACTCTACGGTGCACATTTGCAAAAAATTCACCCTTTACACAATTAAATGGATTTCCCACGAAGTGAAAAATGCCTCCATTAAACAAATATTAATCTGATGGGAAATTATGGATTAAAACATAGGAAGCACTTCACAGATAGATCCAAAACTAAACATTCCTACTGCGTTACACAACCTATTACCACACATGGTTAATACACAGGCTTCAGAAATACTGTTTTGTTCTTTTTACAGTAACATTACCTGAGTAATTGTCAATGCATTCTTATAAAACATTTGAAAGTTTTTACAAATATAAAGTACTTCATATCTGTAAATCCTAACTACATTTGCACAAATTGAGTAAAAAAAATTTCACTATGATTCTAATAAAAATCAATGGCCATATATGAAATCACATTCAGTTTGGAGTCTAAGTTGATCCAAAAATGTATATATACAAATTTCCTCTTAAATTAAATTTTTTTCCCTGAGAATAAAATAATATTTACTTAACAGAACAGATTTTTAATTCAACTACAAACAAATGACAGCCTTTTCACTAACTTGAAATGGCTTTAAAGGAGACCTGGTAACACCTCCACTGTCCTTACAAAGTAAAATTGAGCAGCTTTCCTACTGACTTGGAAGTATGTGCCTGGAAGTTACCAGAAGTTCACAGAAAATGTAAACAGTAAACAAAGAGCACAACAATGAAAAATACAGACTATGCCTGTGCACATCCATGTATAAATAAATACATGCTTAATATATGTGAACAAATAGTAAACAAGGTAAAACCTCTTTAAACTTCTGAGAAGAAAGAGCAGACACTGTATTTTGATAATTAAGGACGTCTGACTCAGTTCTTTTAAAACAACCTTTAACAGGGCAGCTACAAAGCTCTGTGACACAGTGTTCCTTGCTGAGTCAAAGGCAGGGCTCACATGTGCAGATTTGCCAAAACCTGCCCTCCTCAGCCAGCAGAAGTATTTCTAGCCGGAATTCCTTGTTCATGCACTCAGGCTCAGCTCTCATTCTTTATGACAGCAGTGCACTTGATTCTCAGATGAAAAATTGGCTTCTATGATTTCGGTAGCATAAATGTCCTGATTTCCAGTGGGGAAAAAACATCTGTGTGTTTACACAAGCACAGGTTTTCCCATCCTGTTCACTGTCCCTGGAGCCTGGTTTGGAGGCAGTGACACAGCCCAGCATCACTGTAACAATACCACATAACAACAAGCTTAAGACAGGTACAGAGCTCACCAAGCTCCTCTACCACACAGGTTTCAATTATTGTGCCAAAACACGCTTTTATAACATATTCTTTTAAAAAACACCGTTCAAACGCTGATCAGTTTGAAGTAGCCTACACAAAAGTACTACATTCCTTCCAAATTAATGAATAATTCTATTACACTCCTCTAACATGACTAAATGCAAAAACATATTACAGACACCAAGTTTCATAATGTAAAGGCACAGTGTCTGTGAAGCTCATTCCAGCTGCTGTGCTAAAACGTTCACTTCAAACCTTTGAACGAGAATTACTGTTTCTGTATCGACTTTATTCAACCGACACAATTTAATAGCTCTTCCTGAAAAGTTACTCTCCTGCCACCGATGACAGCAGGCCACCTGCCTCTGCTAATTAGCAGTACCATGTCCTGTTGCAGCTCTATAATAAGAAAACAGATTGGCTCTTCGGCTGGAGCATTTTGTTCTGGAAGACCAGAAGCTGTTGAATCTGTGTCTTGCTCCTTCAAAAAGGCTTTAAAACTTACTACACCTGTGGTACCTCAGTTGAGTGCTGCTGAGCTGTGCCTAAAATTCTCATTGTTTCCCAGTCTTCCTAAAGAAGGATTCTGTGGAAGTCAATCATTCCAGACAGTTCCATGATTTCAGCACTATTTAAACACACAATTAACATTTTAAAACTGTACACTTGGATAAAACCAGGTATCATTAGTCACTTATTAGTCACCTTCAAAACAGGCAGTGTGTTCATTATGTTAATGTCCCCGGAGTGCTTAAAGCAACCTTTTGCATTTTAAGTGGAGGCTCTTGGTAAAAGGTGGCACTTAATAAGAAATAGCAATTACTGAGGCATGTTACTCTCCAGAAGACTGCAGTATGAATTCTAATTTCTTCCTGACCATGTTTCATCTAAGGCTAATACAGACATTTTAGTTTAGAAGCAGTAGGAAGTACAGTAAAAGGGAAAAGCAAAGTAAGAGACTACACTAATCTTCTCTGAGTTTCAATTAAGGCCCAGCACTTCTGGATTAAAGGTTTATTTTAACAAAAAGCTTTAATTAAGCATACATGTGTATAGGATCACCTTAATGAGGTACGACAGAAACAGAAGAGATGGCAAATATTATTTTAGAGAAGCTTATTAGCAACTTCAGGAAATTCAGTCAAAGATTCCTTTAAAAAAAAAAAAGTAATGCAATGCTGAAAAGACACAAGAATGTTGAACCAAGTTTGAGCATAAAACAGAAACCAAAAGAGGTGCAAGAGAGATATTTTTCAGTATCTTTGTATTTAATTGATACATATTGATTTTTCTACACATCAGGGGGGTTAACTTTACAAATATTACAGCATTTACATTTCCATTTAAATTTTAGACAGGAGAAAATAATTTTCTACTTTATTTGCTAATTAAAATTTATTGATAAAAATCTTTAAGAGTTTATATTGTAAAATAGCCCTTCATCACCTTACTGAGTCGGGTTTAGTGTTGGGCTTAACTTGCAAGTTCACTTTAAAAACCGTTATTTCATCTTTTCATTCCTGCCTTCGGAAACAATCAGTGATTTAATGTCATTTTAAAGATAGCCACTTCAGTCGCTTTTTACATCTTCCCCTACAGTAAAGAGAGGTATTCTCATTTGCAGATTTGACTTTAAAGTAATTACTTATAATTACAGAGAAGTGCATCCAGTGGATTAATCACTCCATTTGTATGCTGCTCGAAGGATTACTGTCAGGACAGCTTCACTGTTTTTGCTTGGAAAATGTCAGTTCCACAAGAAAACAAATCTCTCAAGTCAGTGGCAGCTGAGAAGGGCTCTGACTACTATTTAAACCCAAAAAAATAAATGGCACACCTGGACTTAAGGCAGCATTTTTGCTTGTCCTCCTTGTCAGAAATAAAGGGCCATCAAGTGAGAACAACCAGGAAAATAGCCAGAGAAAGCCAACATTCCTACCTGGGGGGGGTAGAGGTACCTTCACATGGTTCTGGATCTTAAAGAAGCATATCAGTCCTTTTCAAAGACAAGGGAAGTGCTGCTGGCTCAGGAAGCCACGCTCTAAAGCCTGAGGAGTCCCTGAAGGAGCTGAGGCTGTACCAAACACAGTCTTACCATCTCCCTGAGCCATCTGCTTTCCAGTTGTGGAAAAATATTAGACATTAGGTGACAAAGATTTTTGTGTGATCTATCTGGGTACCATTCATCTCATACCATTCACCACCATGTTCTCTTTGTATAGATGATTTTCTTTTTAATAATGGTGACTCTGTTATAGAGTTGCCAAAAATGCAGGTCACCCAAAATGGCAGTGAACAAGCTGATGAAGGATTTGGAACATAAGTCTTATGAGGAGTGACTGAGGGAGCTGGGATGTTTAGCCTGGAGAAGAGGAGGCTCAGGGGGGACCTTATCACTCTCTAGAGTACCTGAAAGGAGATCGTAGTGAGGTGGGTATCACTCTCCTCTCCCAAGTAACAAGCAATAGGATGAGAGGAAACAGACCCGAGCTGGGTCAAGGGAGATTTAGATTGGATATTTGGAGAAATTTCTTCTTAATTGAAAGATTCACTGAAAGGATTGCCAAGCATTGGAACAAGCTGCCCAGGGAGGTGGTAGAATCACCATCCCTGGAAGTGTGTAGATGTGGCCCGTAGGGGCACAGGTTGGTGGCGGACTTGGCAGTAATGGTTGGACTCAATGTTAGAAGACTTTGCAAACCTAAATTGTTCTCTAAGTCTATTATAACTACAGGGCCTGCCTCCCATCTCACTGCTGTGTCCCTGACCATAGCAGGAGGTTTGGACTTAGATGATCTTTAATGCCTCTTCCAACCCAAACCATCCTGCGATTCTATGAAACAGAACAGCATTGTAAGCAGTGGTTTCCCTTTGCTACAAACACTTTTAAAGGGTCTCACTTCACCCTCTGCCAGACTCCACTACTGAGCCACATTCTCCAGCTGCACCAGTGAGGATGTTGAGATCACAGCAGAGCAGCTTCAGCCCCAAAGGGGCTGCTAACATCATCCTTGCTCTGTGTGTCACAGGTTTCCTTGTCTGCAATAAACTAACCTTGCAGAGCAGTTCAGTGGGACTTACTGTTATAGCTCTATTTTTATCCCAGTTCAGCTTGAAATTTGTGGTTCCTCCCATTCCTTCTGAAGCCGGTCTGTGTCCATCTGGGCGGTTCACTGGGGGTGAAATGAGGTTGACAGGGGAGGGACACAGTGGTTTACAGATCCAAAGTTAACTTCTGTGCCTGGAGCAGATGTCAAGTTCTCTCCCACGGGAGCCCTAGGAGAAATTGCAGTGAATTTCTTGTCTGTTATTGATGAGGCTGTTTCTGCTGAGAAATATTATTCAAATTCTTGTACATGCCTGTTTGTAAAGCCGCACTATTCTTGTAGAATCAGCTAAAGACTATCAGTGGAACATCATGATTTTACAGTGTGTTGTTTCACATCTCTTAAAATAAAGCAAAAGCATGGGAAGAAATGGAGGAATACGTAGATAAGCCCATTCACTGTATGAAAATAATTCATTCTTATTTATATTCAGTATACTGGAAGGCAAAGTTACCCTTTGGGACTGTTTTTAATTCTGTGAAGTTACAGTGTGTTTGGGCATGCCAAACTTGTATAGTTCCTAATGAGTTTATTGCATATAATAATTACAGGCTCAGTAATTAAAACTTTAAAATTACTGCTATTTTATTTAATATAAATGATAAATCAAAGATTTCATTTGACTTTTTATAAGTTAAAACTAGGATGTGTCAGAAACATCAATCTTAAATTTCATATTGTAGTAATTGTATGTTAGGCTTCAAGTACTGGAGTTGTATGCGTATAGAAACCTTTGACAAGTCAAAAATATTGGCTAAGAGTGGAGTTTCTTTTAATTTAGTGTAATATGTATGGGTTTAAATAATTTATAACAATAATTATTCAAGATTGGTTGGGAGTTCTTGCTTTTTTAGGGCTGCTCCTCCAAATGAGAGATGACAGAGTTTCTGCAGTTTGTCTGAAGGATCATATAATACACACTCATCAGCTCCAGGATCTTTCATTAGCAGAATCTTTTAAGTCAAGGATAAGGGATACCATTTACAAACCTGTGAACAAAGAAATGGGCAGAACAACAGTAGATACTGGACTAAGAAAAAAGAGCACTCACAGCAAAAACAAGGAAGATGCAGAAAAGGAAAACGTTCTTGATCCCAACCCTCCACAGCTAACGTTAGGTAAACCATTCTAATTTGTAATTTTGGTTTTTATTTAAAATAAACTAAAATGAGGGTTCTAAGCTTTCTGTTTTGTAAGATACTTTAATACTAAACAGCACAATATCTTGTTTTAAAATTTGACAAAATCCAGCAGTTTAGGCCATTAGGTAAACAATAGAATTGCCATCAGTGGCTTGAATATGTCTTTTCATATCTGAAATGTATTTTAAAATGTTAATCTTGTGACAGTGAAAGTAAAAAGGAAGATAGTGTATCTTTGTGAAGACAAATTCTTTATTAAGAAGCAAGAAGTATTTTTAATGTATATTGACTATTATAACTTTCTTTACCTTTTATTCTGAAGAAAACACCAGCGATTTTGATACTGTATTTATTTGGGGGGGATATTTTAACATAAGATTTTTTTAAAGCCTATTTGAAACTGTTTTATTCCTTATTCTGTAAAAAGACATTTACTAGTGCTGCATGAAATGTATTCTTCATTAATATCGACCCACCTTTGCTCAAAGTTAAAAAGGCTTGTTTTTACAATGGTCCTGGGGCTAAACCAGGGAAGAATTAACACCTGTAGTTAAATACCTTTTTCAATTTAGAAGCAAACATGCAACAAGATAAAAGCCACAGATGTGAGGGCTTGGAATGATGCCTGGTGAGAAAACTCACTTTTAAATAGTATTCTAATAATGCAGTTGTGGAGCAGCAACAGATGATATTGCTTAGAAAAACAAAGCCAGGGAGCATCTTAAGAGACCAGGAGAGCAAATGTGCTTCCTGTCTCTCAGTTTCAGTCTTGTGTTTCCCTGTTCTAAAGGCTTCAACAGTATTTTTGCCATGAATGTCTTCTTGTCTCCATCCTTTCACTTGCCTTGATCAGGCATTACTTAGAGGATCATCTGGCTCCACAATTTTCAGTTCTAAACATAATGAATTTTCATCATCACTACTAGTTGTTTTATTTACTCTTTTTCATAAAAACAGCCTTAGGCCTCCCTGAAAATCATGTTGCCTTTGCTGTAGTGGAGTCCCAGCTCTAAAGGGAACCACGTGAATCAGTGATGCTCCCAACGAGCACAGGCATCGCCTTTTGGAATCAGGTGAAGGTCAAGAGGGAAACTTCAAACAATACAGAAGTGAGTGTAACATGTGACAGGACAAAGGTAGTAAACCAATCTGATTATTACTATGTTAAATGGTTATCATTCTGAAGATGGGGGTGGTTCTTCTTTGGTTCATTTTGAAGAGAGGAAAACAGCAAAGAGGTACTGGGGTTAACACAAGTATCGATAACGAGTGATTATGGAAGCTAAAGGTTGTGGTGAAAAAATGCAGCCCAAGTGTTAACATGTTCTCTGCAATTATAAGATGAAGTACTCTCACTTTAAATCATTCACTGAAATGTCCCATATGAATCAATGTGCAAGTGATTCAAAAGAACATGCTAAAATATTTTTTGAAATGGCAAATGTTTCTGGGTTTTGCTTTTTAGCATTTTCACCTGTAGTCTCACCTTATTTTAAAATGCTTGTGCCAAGATTTCTTAATAAGAATTGTGTGGTTTAAAACTTGTGACTGTGAAACAACTTTGAAAATGTTATTCGATTTAACTTTATCTTCTTGAGTTAGTGGTTAATCAAACAAAATCACACAGACCTTTATAATTCCTTTTTTTTTTCAATAGGCACTTGAGTCTGAAAATCAAATAATAATAGTTTCAAGGTTAATGCATATAATCATTTTGATAAGCTTCATTTTAGGATAAATAACTTTGGTGTAAATTGGTGTGTGAATAGGTGGGTTGGGCTTGTAAACTTGATGCATAAGAATGAAAATTCTTGGATGTCTTGAGCTGTGGTAAATGTAAGTTTTCATTACTTGAATTTTTTTTAAATGCTGCTTTGGGAATACCTTCACAGAGCCTTTTGCTTTGACCACACATTGCTTCTTGTGCATCCTGCTGCCAGTTTTCCTTCACCGACTATGTAGTATAAAATCTTTCCTTCCAAACACCCGTATAACCTGTCCCTCACAAATATCCCAGCTGGTTTGCACCAATTTGAAGTTAGGTTTTACCACCAATTCCTTCCAGTTTTAATAATCCATATGTGAAAATTTAAAATAAGCATTATTTTTCTTATCCCGAGGATGTACAGAAGGCTTTCCACAAAGCCATCTCATTTTCTTCCTTAAAACAAAAACAGTTTCTGACCACTGTGATTGGAAGGAAATCAGGGGTAGGCATTTTTTATGTTGTAATACTGTCATTCATGCTGTGACTGCCTTGTTTGCTTGTTCACTCCCTCTATACCCAGATTTTCTCATCATCTCTTGTACATATTGGACTATCAAAATGGGATCTTGTTTCTTGATACCTTTACAAGGGTAACAAAAGCAACAATGTGGGGTCTGTGTGAACAAAACCACATGCAGCAAAATCACCCTTCATGTTGTTCCAAAAGCATAAACTGACCCAGCTCAAAACCCCAAAGCCATCCCGTTGTTCCAAGATATGGATTCAAACAGATTCACATTTGAAGGATGTCATGACCTCACAAGGAAGTGGGGTAGGCACATAGTTCAGCCAAAGGGAAGAAAGTATTCCTTATAATTTCTTTAGTACCTCACAAAAGTTCTCTAAAAAGATCAAAGGCAGCTTGTGCAAATTTTAGGTGATTAATGATATACATCTGTGGATGGATGTCTCAAAAATTAACAAATCCTGTCCTATAATAAAGAGACACTTGAGTGAGGAGATCACCAAAACCCCATTCTTTGGTTTGCTAAAATTCCTTTTCCCTTCATGATTAATCAGTACAATAGGTTTGGATACACAAGCTGCCTGATGGGGTTTTGAAAGCTTATACAAAACAGATGGGGGCGGGCAGGAATACTGTTAATATTTTCACTGATTTCTTCTTTAAGAAGGCAGAGGTTTCACATGAACATACAGAAAGGCACCTCACAGTTATCATTTGAGATCAATAAGCTCATCAATCACAGTGACACTATCCCTGGTGTCTCGTGACAATATCTTTGCTTCTTTATGTTCTTTATTTCTATTGAATGTTACGGTTTCATCACAATTTAGTATTTTGCACCAGTAACAGTTTTTTATTATACCACTTTATTAATTTTTATTTTTAAGAATACATAAACGCAATGCTGGAGAAAACTTCACAAATTAATTCTAAAAGAGATTTTATTTATACTGATGATTTGAAATTATGTTATTGTGCATTGTTACTTTGTTTAGTTAATCACAGTAAAAAATCCTGTACGTAAAAGAAGTACTGATAGTTACTGAATAGCTAATTCATTAATGGTTTGGGTTGGAAGGGACCCTAAAGATCATCTAGTTCCAAATCCCCTCTCAAGGAACACCTTCCACTAGACCAGGCTGCTCCAAGCCCCATCCAACCTGGCCTTGAACACTGCTCAGGGATGGGGCATCCACAGCTTCCCTGGACAACCTGTACCAGGGCCTCACACTGAAGAATTTCTTCCCAACATCTACTCCAAACCTGCCCTCTATCAGTTTGAAGTCATTGCCTCTTTGTCTATCATTCCATGCCTTTGTAAAAAGTCCCTTTCCAGCTCTCTTGTAGCCCCTTTAGGTACTTAATTGTAAGAAGTACGTAGCCTGTCAGTGCTTTGTCTGATGTTATTTTGGACATGACATGGCAGGGGAAGGTTGGTAGTACTTGTTCACTTCTTAAGTTATGATAGTAGAGCAGGTAATCAGCCTTTTTATCAGTTCTGGCAAAGCAGGTATAGACTATTTTCTGCTTCATTTAAACTCCTGTTAGATATGATCCCGGCCTTCATTCACCAGAACGCTAAACACTCGCTATTTATACAACCTAAGATATATTTTGTTTTCTCACAAGTTTCATTAATTGCAGTTTAGCACAATAGTTATTTCCATTTGGAAAATGGAAGTAGGTGTAGACTTAATACCAGTCAGTCACTTCCTTAGGTTATCTGATGAAATTCCTGCATTTTACCTTGATGGCTTTGTTCAGTGCATGTGTGTAGCATAAGCATAAATACATCAGGCTTTATTATGTTCTCTCATCTATCATCTTGAAAATATTAAGCAAAAGGGACAAGTGACTGATTGAAGAGAGTGCTGCTTCAGAGAGGTGATGATGGCAATTAGAAGAATTATCCCAACTGCTTGCAAGTTTCCTTCTGCAGTGAATATTTAGGGTATTTTTTTCTGCCTGTTCTCCCTTTTAATTTTTCAAGAAGACTTTTTACAGCCAAGTCTGTGAAGTGAATCAAAGCCCTTCAATAACCTTAGATGCAGGGAGTTTGCTTCCTTTTACATGAACTAAAAGTGCAGGACTGTCCAAAGACAGTTAGGACAGATCTGGCAAAAGACCACTCTGCTAGTTATTGGCTACCCTGAAAGTTTAAAGCTTGACAAGAGAGAGCAAAAAACAACACTCATTAAAAAGGTTACTTCAGATTTGGCAAGAAAGGGGGAAATGCCTCTGGAATTCTTTTTGTGCTCGGTGTTTCGTTAGCTTTCCTCCCTCAAGGGAAAAAGCCCCTGTATCTGAAAGCTCTGCCTTCAGCTGGCTGCTGGCCATTAATCCTCCTGTGTTTGCCGGCTCAGTGGTGCTCACTGCTTGTTCTGGTTTTCACTCTTTTCCCAGTTTTCCCTTCCTCTAAGAGCCTTTTTTGTCCAAGTCTATATCTTTCGTCAAGATGTAGATCATCAGCGTTTGGTAGAAATTTAGGTGAAGTTTTTCTGTAGCCCGTGAACATACTTTCTGTTTTGGTTTGGGTTTGTTTTTGTGGGGTTTTTTTGTATGTGTGAAATGCTGCATTTGATGTATATCACTTCTCTAAATTTAACATCTCTGTTGGGAAAAGGGAAAAAAATTAATCAGCTTTCCCTTTAAGTGTTTGTTTTATAATCTTTCCTCCAGTCAGCAGCATTTGGCATTTCTTGCTTTCAGCCCCTCCATGCATTGTTAACACAAAATTCAAAGATTCACAAACAAATTTTATTTTCACTGGAAAGATTGCAGTAGTAACAGACAGAAACTGATGACCTTTGAGTCAGACAGATTTTTTCTTGTCAGCATTTTTTACTTTTCAGCTTTTAGAATGCTTTAAAGTCAGGTTTGGTTCTTGGGGTTATTTTTCTCCTTTGAAAAAACAGGTGCTGCATTCATGTTCCCATGTACTCCATAAAGTGAGTACATTTTCATATAACTATTCAAGCACATAATAGATGAGTATTTTAATTAAAGCACTTAAGTGAATATCTTAATGAATTAAATGTAATCATTTTGAAAAGTAATTTTGATTCCAGATTTTTATGATAAGAAATATAATTTAAAGCTATTTTATGATGAAGCACTTTATTCTTTTTTATTACCTTTTTAAAAACTTTATGGGAAAAACATAGTTCCTAACTGAGCTAGACATGGATATACTAAGCTGGAATACTTTAATTCAGGAAATCTCATGTGAACATACGGAGATTTACAAAATTCGCTTAATACTCTAATTTTAAAAATGTGCATCTTGTAGAGCGTTCATGGACTGATGAATAAACTGTTTTTACATTCTGTAATCTATCCTGTTTAATATGTACCAATGAGATTAAACATATTATAAGTAATTGTAATTATTTTTTCAGGCATGCCTAAAAACCTTTGGAAAATTTACAGGCAAAAAGTTGTCCTGTGTGTAGAAAAGAGCAGTATCAGACCAGAGTGATATACAGTGTGGCATGTTTGGTTAAAATAAAGTATGGTATTAGGTAAGCCTTACTTCTGCTACAGGTGTGTCACTGGACACTATCTGTTTCTAAATAATATTCCAAAAGCGTTACACATTTGATAATAGACAGAATGAATGCACTACCAAAGTTAAAGTTTAAAAAAATGCATAAAATTATTGTTTCATATAAATAATTGTATTATATAAACTCAAGTTTCCTCCTCTCAAGGAAAATTGCATCTTAGGGAATTCAAGCTTTCTGGAGGGATATATTATCACAAAACTGTAGAAAGACTTGAGAGAAATGGGATAGTAAATTAAGAAGAAAGCTGATGTTGCATTCAAAAGTGTCAAGCACCTAAGTTTGGAATAAATGAATCCATTGATGTGTTGTAACTGTCCTCCAGCAGCGTGATGAGAACAGACAACAGCAACACCTGGATTTTTCTGCATCAAGGACGAGGGAAGCAGTCATACGCTTCCTTCCCAATCAGGCTGTCACTTTTCCATGGGCCCAACATACCATGCTTAGCTATGAACAGGGTGATTCCTAAAGTATCATCTGTTAAAACTTCTGTCACAGAACTTGAGAAGGCTGCAGCAGCCGTCTACCAAGCTACCTGTGGTGGGCTTTTAGGGTCCCTGGGTTTTGTGCCTCATTTGGGAAGAAAAAGCTGGATAGACTGCCCACATTGCATCACCCAGTTATAAAAGCCATGGGCAGGTCTTCATCAATATAGTTTCCATACATAGTCCACAGTAGTAGGAAATAATTTTCATATGGAAAACTTCAGGATTTTGCAGGGAACAAAACAGGCACCACTTTTTCACCTTCTATTAAGAATATATTCATAGTCTTCTCATAACAATTAGCCAGGTTTAAATGAATTCAGTACTTGTTGTGATTAAAGGATATGTACTTATTTTTCTTAGTGGCTTTCAAGTGGCAACAGGAGATGAGTTTTCCTGCCATTCACTCTTATACTTTTAAGTGTTGGTTAATGAAAACACTAAAGAAAGTTTTCACAAGGAGCTATCCATTTCCAGATGCTAAAAAGCTTTCTTAAAATAAAACTTGCTTCTCAAAATTGTGCTGTGCTTTTAAAATGTCACTCCCTAAACATTAGCATAACCAAATGGGGTCACAATTGGGAAAAGAACTAATTTATTTTTTAATAATCCTGCCGCCTCTGGAAGGATCACAAAGGTTAAATGTCAAGTTTCATACACTTAAATAAATATCACAAAATAAAAAGTAAGTCCTGAAATATTAGTACTAGGAAGGACACATATTACTTGTTTCAGGGTGCTACAGTAGCCCTTATTACACCTGCCATTAAAATTTTTAATAATCTAGATCAAAGGAGATAAGAAAGGTCACTGAAACCAAAGCAGGCTACTTTTTAGCACTACTATACACAGAGAGCGGGGTGTTGCTTCAGCATGTTAGGTAGCGAATTTCTTTGATCCTACCTATAAATGTCACTCTGTATGTCATTTAATTGTGGTATAGTCTTTTATTGGTGCAATTAAATCTTTTCAAATGCATTACATTATCTCCAGCTCTGCTAAAAATCTTGCCATTGTTTAGGAAGCGAGCTAAGTCCTTGTGAAATGATGCAGTTGACTTCAGTTTCTTCCTCTCCCCCCTCCACATGATTTCTCCCAACAATTTTAATTTAAATCTCACCAAACAGTATAATGGTCCTGGAATTTGTTTAGTCGTTTGACTTCCTTTATCACACGGAGATGGTAAACATTCTGTTGCTAACTTGAAGTGGCTCCAAGCAGCAAAACTAGGAGGATATTAAACCAGTAAAAGCTTATCAACTGATTCATTGATATGCTGTAAATTCCAGCCTTTTCATTTTACTTTTGAGGGTTGCCATAAGTCAACACATTAGTAAGCAATTTGCTGACACTGGATCACTTAAAAAGGCTTCCCTGTGGACAAAGTTCACCTCGGCACTTTGTTTCACCATTTCATTTTATCATAGTCTTGTGCTGCTGTACAGATGACTGATGCAGTTTTGCATGCCGATGGGGTATTTCACATAGTCTGTTTGTGCCATTCTAGTCGAGCCTTAAGAAGTCACAGACTTAAAATGTAGAGGCGTGGTGTTTTCAGAAACAAATTCAGTCAATCAGTTTCAGTTGTTTTGGCGGGGGGAGAAAAAAAGGTTATTCATTATTATGCATTAAAACACAGCAGGGTTTAATATTCAAATCCTAGAACATGTTAACATTAACAAATTATACAAAATGCTGATTTCCTTTTTGTTCATATTGATAGTTAATTCTGATTTGCCAATTAGTAAAACTTCTGGGTCAAATTTCAGTTGCTTTTTTTTTAATTCCCAACCTTAGACTTTATTTGCTGATTGATGGATATGATTTGGGTCAGGTCATAGAGCAGAAAATACAGAAGTAGCTCAGAGGAGATAGTATCTTAGCAGCAGAGGAACTTCACGGACCCCTGTCTCAGGCAGGAGAAGTTTTCTGCTTAATTTTTAAGTTCCAGCTCAAGGAGGCTCAGGAAAGGACTTTCAGGATCACTTAGTGAAACAGGGAAGGGAAGTGCAAGTTCGGAGAAGAAACTGAGGGCTTCTCACAGCTGAGGGAAGAAGGAACAAGCAGCAGAGGCACAGAGCCCCAGCCCACTCTGCCCCCCGCTCTCAGCTCTCCCTGCTGGTCAGTTGTCCTCAGCAGCCTGTCTAGTTCTGGTAGAGTTCACAGACAGAGGGCAGGTCCTGGAACTGACCCCATACTGCCTGTGCTGCCCTCCCATTCACAGAAATAGACCCTGGATAAGGGCTGAGTTAGAACATGGTTGCTATTCTTCAAATTTTGTGTCCTGAGAGGCTTTTGGAAAAGACCATCATGTCTGCTCTATCTTTCTCTTATATCCCTCCTCACTTGCTTACTAAAACAGGCCAGATCTGTTGAAGTTTGATACCCATATAAATGAAGACCAAGCAAAAATCAGGACCAAAATTTTATCAAATGGATCAACCATTACTCGATGGTGAACAGAAACCGTAAGTTATATAAGGGTTAGATGTCATCTTACCTTGTACTTCCTGAATATAGACTTTAAATCAGTAAGAGCAGTTAAAATTACAATGTGGAGTAGATTCAGTTCTAGAACCCAGGTAACAACAGCTCAGGTACAACTTACTAGGGTTGCTGTTGCTTAATTAAATACGTAATCACTTTAGAATATTAAAGACATAACCTAATTAAGTCTAGTGCATTAGTATTTCATGAGCCCTTCAGAGAGCACATGGTGTCATCCTTCAGGATTGTTTGGAGACCACAAAGTGTAAATATTGAAGGAGGCCTGCGGTGGGATCCTTGTTTATTTGTTTTCTGTTTTACACATCCCACCCAAGGTCAGTGTGCACCTCTGCGTGGCAGACACTCAGATCTGTTGCTTCCCTGTCAGTGAGCAGTCGTGAGGAGAAGCACAAGGTTCCCCAAATGCTCTTTGCCACACACAGAATTCTCTTACACAGTACACAAGGGGGCTGCTGCTTCTCCCAGCAACATTCTCAGGGAACTTTTCTGTTACGTTGTTAAATCAGCATGTTTGTACTGACACATGGATACATTCTTTCAATATACTGTTCTGTTAGGGGTCATTTGGAAATATATTAAGTCATAACAGTTCAAAATTAGGAGTGAATCAGACCATATTATCACAAGAACGTGTGGGATCAAATCTGATATTTAGCAGGAAATTCAGGAAACTTGAAGTTTATATGAAATTCTAGAAGTTTAAGTGGGGTTTTCACATAGTTTCTGTGGCCTTTTTTTGGGATTTGGACTAGTGATTCTTTGGGTCTAGAAAAGTTCACTTTGAATATTCTGATATATGCTATGAAGGGTCACTTTAGCAGCAGGAAGGAAGCACACACACACACAAAAAAAAAGGAAACAAGTGTTCACGTGCCATCAGGCTGCCTGACCTTCAGCTCAACCCTTCAACCACCTCACCTTCCACTTCCCAGCCCACACTCCCTGAAAAAATGGCTCCTTGTTTTCCTATCAGGTTTTCACTCACAGGAAATGCATGGAGAGAAAGGCTCACATTGTATGGTCATGGTACAGGTGTCAAAATGTTCCTTAAAACTGCTGTATTCAGGAGCAGAGACATAAAGACAAGCCTAAGGCTTGTTTGAGTCCCTGCAGAGCTTTGATACTGTGATGCTTTGAGAGAAACCCACAGCAAACTGGGATTTGAACTCTAAGTTCAAGAGAAGCATTCATTGCTTTTAGGTACTTATTTTGCTGAGCACAGGTGGGAACATCTTCAGATATGAAGACAAGATCGCTCAGGCCTATATGCAATATGTGGAAATATATTCAAGGTAGTAGATCATAAAAGTCCATACTGAGGACAACAACTGAGATGCCTCTTCTCTCATTACTTGTCAAAAAAGAAAATTAAAAAAAGAAGAAGAAAGAAGTACTGAAGACATGATGTATTGCCAGGGCTCAAGGTTTCCGCGTCCACTTGAGCTCTACATTTCTAGGCACGCATGAGCATCCCCACAGGCAGCAAGAAGGGTGATGAGAGGACCTGCATAAAACAGTTGAGGGACCTGGGGGTCATTTCTTATACAGAAGATAAAGGGAAACGTAACCTTTCAGGTGTGGAAAAAGCTTGTTTTACTATGGATGTTTGAGAACCAAATTAAAGCTTAGAGCGTGGCAAGGGCCCTTCGCATTTGACATTTAGAAAATCTTGAACAAACACTGGAATATACTGCCTAGAGACAGCCCAGCAATCACATCAGACAGCCCCTGCCAGCCCGGTTAAATACCAGGAATAACGCAGGGATGTTTGATCCTGCCCAGCTGGATGGATCAGACATCTCCAGGTCCCTTCCAATCCACGTGATTCTTGAACTTTAAAAACAGCCTAAATGCTCCTGTGAAGCTGTTTAAGTTTCAGACAGTTTAGGAAACATGGTGGTCATGTTTTTAATACATTGAAAATTGCCCTTCAGTCAAACTATTAAGCTATTGAAAATTACTTACAAATTACATAATCAGCATACTTTCCTATAAACAATCCCCACTGGCCTAAAGCAGAGGGTTCAAATTAACTGCACACCTGTCTTAAAACACAGGGCTGTAATGCCTCTGAATGTACAGGAATCTCCAACACATTCCCTACCTCAGCGATTTTAGAAATACAGCCATTTGAGAATCTCAAAAGCAGGTTAAACTGGGAGGAGGAGAGAGAAGGCAGCAACACAACTCTTCACACCAATTGCTGGCAGCATAATTTAGAATACCACAGAGATTTTTATTTTTTCATTGCTCAAAAAAAAAAAAAAGGCACAAAACTCTGCTATAAATCACACTTTACCTTTATTGAAAACACAGTAAAAAAAAAAATCTTCCTACAAAACATTCAGTGTAACATTTCAAACAAAGGAAAAAACCACAATACCGCTGCTTTTCACAAAAAGAAAAAAAAAATCAGCCTACCTAAGGCAGCAAGTATTTTCATTTATTTTTGTAACACAACAAAGGACCCACAACAGAGAACATTACCAATCGTATTTCTGGATGACCTAAAACAAACTGGGAAAGGTTTGGTGAGGAGAAGGTATTGTTTGGATTTAAGTAACACTACAAGCACAATTTTTCAGCTGTGTTATACCTTGGTCAGATACATCCATGTGAAAGGAAAGTCAGTTGCTCAAGACTGAGTTTACAAAGCCTTATGCACAGACTGGACCAAGAGGGGATCACCAATTCCCTGCTCAACATCTCCCAGCCTCACAGGGTTCAGATTGTGCGTAATTTATAATTTTCTTTTGTAAACTGAGACCTTAACCAGTAACACTGCAGTGGAAAACCTGAAAGTGCAGGAGAGAAGGTATCTGCTGCCCTCTTTACAGCCCAGCCAGCAGCAGCAAGAGCTACAGAAACACCGGTTCAGAATCGTACTTTTATGGTCGCGTCACCCAAGCCCACGTGAAGCTGCTCCCAGGTGACAGGGATCAGAGTGCCAGCAGCACTCCGAGAATGTTCTCAGTCCCCTCAGTGGGAATTTTAAAGACAAAAGCTCCATGGAGACAACAGGAATGTGTGTTTTCTATTTAGGTAACGTAGGGTTGGGTCCCAAACCCCACAGGGAAGAAAAGGAAATGTAGCCTTTTCTTGTGTATAGATGTGTTTCATACACACACTTTGAGATTTCAAATTCATGACCCAAATGTATCTTCATTTTCTAACCATTTGTTTTTAAAGCAGTATCACAGCGGATAAGGGGAAAATACTCCTGAAACCTACCTTTAAAAAATGATAAGTGGCTCAACTATTTTAGTTATATAAAGCCAGGGGGGAGAAAGTTATTCACGGAGATTTTGTGACTAAGAATTTTGGTCCAGACTGGAAAAACTCATGGTTAGGTGGAAATGGGGAAGTCGTGCACCAATTCATTTTCTCCTTAAGCATTTCAACACCGCCATCATGCCACTTTTCTGAACGACCATTTTACATGAGGAGAGAAGGTCCAAAACATGCTCATACACATGAAATACAAAGGTACAAAACCACACAGAAATCCTCACCTTAGGATCGTGCAAAGCCTGACTGAGGAGAACACTCTGCCCACACCATGTGTGCCCACCTCCAATGGAGTGAGGCAGCAGGCACAGAGTGCTGTGGTCCCACTCCATAAATCCCACAGCAGGTGAACTGCAGAGCAGCTCCGTGGAACATCAGCCACCCTGCAGTGACCGCCACGGCACAAGCTCAGAGTGGCTGTGCCAGCACATCACTCCCACTGAGAAAGAGGAAGTTAAAAATCACAAATATATGCAAATACTAAACCTTTTCCCTCTCACTCCTAATTCAAACTGACTCAATCTCTTGGTAATCTGTTAGAGGATGCTCTAGTGACAGGATTGTTTAAATGGAATCCAGTGGTAAAAAACAAACGAATGAATAAATGCTAACATTTCATAATGAAGGGACAGTTCTAACTAGGGAATGCCTCTGTATAGGTTATCTGAGAGAAGAAGTACATTACAATCAAAGCACGTACCCCAATACTTTGATAGCTGGTATCTCTGGAAGCACTAAACATATGAGGAATGCAAAATAAAGTCCTGTTCAGGACAGGAGCTTCATCCAGTGATGCTGACTATAAAACTTGATGTAATGGGGGAGGAGGAGCAGAAGCAACAGCAACACTTGAGGTTAGTGATCAACAGACATCTAGAAGCAGCATCCCAAAGTGCTCATGTAGGTACATATGAACATTCAGATAACTAAACACTATGAAGAATTAGGGTTTCCTAATTTCTGTGTTTATGCAAGGCTTTCATACAGATACCGCTTCTAAATAGCTTGAAATCAGATATGTCAGGAGCATCAGCACGTACAGGATACTTCTGACACCACTGTCTGTTTGGAGTCACCTATATTTGTTAAAACATTTAATGTTATATAAATTTTAAAAAAAATAAGATATCTAAGAGCAAATAAATGAAACTTTTGAAGTTACTGAAAAAATATGGTGATGACCACAGAAGTAGCAAGCATCCTCCGGTTTTCTGTTGCCAAGAGATATTTTCAGAAGTTCACAGGCTTCTATAAAGTCCAAGATACCGTTGCACTGTGAATCACAAAACAGATTTTAAGAATTGATGAAGTTGTTTTCAGTGTCAGGGAATTACCGGCATATTTAGAAACTCTACAATTGACATCTGTATACTAATGACACGTGTTTCTTCTTTCTCTTAGAAAGCAGAGTTTTAGGTGCTTCAATTGTGAAACATTTCAAAAACTTCCACTAAAGCTGCCTTCTGGTATGTTTTTACAGTGCATACATCAGATCTATGTAGATTCTTCTGCTATTTCATGTTTTGTCTGCATCAAGAGTACCTGTTCTAAACATCAACATCACTGAGTATGACAGTGAATGACTTGAAAACACAAAAAAGGGAAGAAAGATGAGATGTCAGATGTCTTCAAGAATTAAGGCCAGATTTAGAAAAACTTTTCATCAGCTCCTGAATTCCATGAACTTACGGATTTTAAATATAATTTTAGTAATACAGAATTTTAAAGACTGACCAGGAATATAATCAGAAACAGTCTGCACAGGCGAACTCCACGTCATTTCCCACCACCCTTTCCCAATTATTGGGCACACTGGGGATTCTGGAAGTCACATTTAGTGTTAATTCCTCACGAGATGTGTTCTCCTTCCTAAGATTCTGACTGATATTCTCGGGCTTTAATTGTTAAAGTGCAACTTGTAGGAGCCCCTCTCTGGCTGTGGTCTGGGGGGACACAGTTCCTCTCAGAGCCATGCAGCACACTTGGGACACCAAGAAGCCATTCAACTAGAGAATGACTGCACAGCCATGTACAGACAGGATGTCCTGAACCCTGAACAACTTCTGAGCCCCAACGAAAGAGCCAAAAGCAACAAGCTCCAGCTCAAGAACACCCCTGCTATCACCTGGAAACCCCACAAGTCTGTAAGTCCCATTAGAATCACCCAGTTCAGCACCTAAAACTGTGTGTGGCAGAAGGACACACCACGAGCTGATCTCACACCTTGATCACAGTAAGGACCATCACAACTTCATACAACAGAGATTGTGTCTACCTTGCCTGAGGTAAGGGCAGGGAGCAAGGTAGAAAAAGGGGCAGAGGTTTTATCACCATCTGGGTGGTAGCTGCGGGCTTAGACTGCTCTTCCTGAATGGGATGAATTCAAAAGAATTATTTTTGTAGAGTTCAAATACTGCTAATGTGACTGAAATAACCTGCCAGCTTGGCAATAGCAAATTCAATAGTCATGGGTTGGGGAGGGAAGTCAGTGTAGGTAATATTGTCTGAAGTCAGCACTAAAATAACAAAAATCCTAATGCTAGGGATCTTATTTCATTAAAGCAATTAGAGGTTCACAGTTCACATGAACACTTTATTAAATGAAACTAAGCACATTTTTTTTAAAGAGGTTACTTATGTGTAAGGCCTTAGTGTCCTGTCTCTGTTTAAATGATTTCATCTAGATTAGAAAAAAAATTGCTATTTTCAAGATCAAAGAACATGATCTTGAGGCTCAGCTGCTGTATGTACACCACCCTCCCGCTTCTGGAAGAGGAAGAAAAGAAAAAGGAAAATAATCTAAAAAAAAATTAAAAATTCAAGGGAAGTCCTATGCAGGAAGAAGTTTCCACCTTATTCCTTTCTAATTTAGACAGTAAATTCTTTAAGAAAAGGGCCATCGTGTCTTCACTACACAGCAGTGGGCACATGTGATCACCTCAGGTAGCATCAGCTGCTGCAGAGACACGCGGGAGAGCAGCAGAGACCTGGTGGGACAGACGAGGGCAGCGGCCCCGTGGCACTCGCCACTGCTGGAAGCGTCACTGTCCATCCCACTGAGCACACGGCTGCAGGAGCTCCTGCCCTCCCCTCCGTGGTGCTCGAGGTGGTAATTGGGAACCAGACAAGGAAAACAACTTGTCAAATCCTTTAATTTCTATGACACTGAAACAGCCAACAGGGTCAAAGGTATCCGAGGAACAGGGACAAAGATAAACATCACGTTACAGACAGTAAACAAAGCTTCTTATGAATGCAAAAACTGTTACTTGTACAGTAACCAATACTATTATTTTTTAGCTTAAAAGCGATAAGCATGTGTGCTTTAGGCTTAGAAACCCCACAACATTACAGTTCTGCCACTCCATTTAATATTGTGCTACCAACACAGAATAAAGCCAAGAAATGGCTAACTGAAAACACTTAGTTTACATCTATTTTTTGGTCTTGTGTGGTATCTAGTTGAAGATGGAAGCATTGATGTGCTTTTGCCTCATAAGAAGTGAGGCAGATGTTAATGTTACTAAGATCAGCTGTATATACCTTGAAGGTATAGAACACCTGACTCTACATGAGTCAAAATACTAGGAATGTACTGTCAATATCCATTAATGAATTACCAGTTGCTCGTATTTAAGTGACAATATGTTCTGTGAAAAGTATACAGTGACCTGTATCTTACACGCAGTAACGAAGTTTTGCATAAGCATGTCGTTTTCAAGGCCAAAGGTGTATTTTAATGTGGACAGTGTCACAATACCAACAGCTCAGTTTAAATCAAAACACTGTCAGTAGTTGCACAGGGTAGTTCTGAATTTCTCGTCCACCCTGGAAACCACACAGCACCTCAAACACCCCAGAGATTCCAGTGTAAAATCTTTCCATACGTAGCTTAACCCATACAACTGCCTGCAGAATGCAGCAGAAAGGGTGGGGACAGTCAAGGCTGTAAGGCTTGTTTTGGAAGTGTTTTAAAGCCTTGCCTGAAGCTTGGGTGCTTCTCAGTAGGAACTGCCTCTGCTTAGTTTAAGTAATTGCCCAACTCTCAGAAACCACACACACAGTATAATCCACCTTTTTCTGTGTTCCTGGGTCACTGGTGTCAGGACAAACCTCTCCAAAGGCATGAAGAGCAAGACCTAGGATGGTTCACATTCCCTTGGTGTATTCCTAATATTAATGTCTTTAGTTTCACAGAGTGTATTTAAATAACTGTCTTAATTTTGTAACAAAAATATTTCTATATAGCTAACTGGCCTCACACACCACAATTCACCAGCCCCATCAAGACACGAGGACAATTTTGGTCATACAATGACTTGCATGAAGAAGTGGACACATTTCAGTTGTTTTTAACTATAATGCTAATATATAAGGCTACAAGCTCTGACAACACCTGAATGGTGCCCCAAATAATATATCTCTCAACATTTTAACTGTAAACACATTTTAAAACAACTTTTAGTTACAACTCCCTATTCTCAGTTGCAGAACTTTGACTCAGGTAAAGATTTCTCTCTAAAGTGTCAGCATTAAACTCAAACAACAGAAAAGATGCTTGTAAATCTTAGTGAAATCAAGCAATTTTACTTTGTCTTCCAAGACTTGGTACAACACATCAATAGTCAGTTCAATAAGCCTTGAATTTATACCAATCACACACACACACAAAAAAAAAGTAACTCTCTAGCATCATATTTACTACAGCAGTATTTACATTATGCCCCAGTTCAAGTCAGAAAAGGCAGCTAAAAAGAAAAAAAAAAAGAGAGAGAGAGAAATCCTCATGGAGCTTTCAGTGAAAAAACCAAGCAGACATTCACACAGACAGCAACAAGGGCGAAAGCCCAGAGCAGTCATCTCAGGAGAACAGCCAAAGGCTTTCTGACACAAGGTTTACCTTATTTCGGAACCACACTGGAAAGCAAGTGTCCACAGCTGATCACATAGAAAACCCCAAACTACAGACACGCTGACACAGTATTTTAGAAATGGGAAATAAACAGGAACGTTTCTGGCTCCCTACATGATGGGCACTCACTGAACGTGTCCCCATTCCAATCTGAAGATTACTTGTGGTCAAGCAGGACAAAAACACAACCAGATTTGGAATACTTACTTGGTTTTTTTCTTTACTGTAAACTGCTTACAGGATTCTCAAGGCTGCAGTAATGCTACGAGAAAGGATGTTACCACCCACCAATGCCATCCTGAATCTAAGGCCTCTGAGCAGTTAAACTGTAACACTGCAGAAATTCAAACTACCAAGATTGAACACACAAGTTTTACTTATCAAACCACCTATGTCATCTCTATAATCTTAATTTATGATATCTATACATATAGGCCTATATACATCTTCATGTGTACATTAAAAAAACAGGCTACTGACAGACAGTGGATTGTGCCACTGAACAGAAATCCTGGTAACTGGAGTACAAATTCAGAGAAATTTACTTCAAATTAAAGACTGTAGAAAACTGCAACTGCAGCTTCCTAGGCCTGTGCTCCTTGCATTGATTACAAGTACTGCTTACACACAGCAGTTCATCAAGAATTTTATGGGGGGTACTGGGAAGGGTAAAGGACCTCCACAGCACAGTAGCTCACAGAACTGTGAGAGCTGTGACAGGGGGTCTACACAGCTTTTTACAAAGCATACTAGGCTCAGATTTAACACTGAAGGTAATCTTCATGTGGACTTCAATAAGACATTGTTAGACCACCAATAAAGCAACCTGGCATTTATAGCTAAGGACAGACAGCTGAAAACATCGGCCTTCCAAGAAAGCATCATGACACAGCCTACTGTATCCAGCACAAAGGGAACTGGGATCTCTACCAGTTACTGACATCTTTAACACACTCTTGTAGAACTGTTTGTCTCCTGTAAGGATGCCTACTCCAGGTACTTTACATTTACATTTCCAGTAAGGGTCATATTGGGCTTCAAGTGTATCTTTTCTTCTTTTTCTTTTTTTTTAACCAAGTCCCAAAGTTATTCTTTATAGCTGTGTTTGTATAACACAGGAGGTACTGTGCATTCAAAACAGTAACAAGTTTAAAAATAAAGATGTGAGACTTTCAACAAATAAAAAGGAATGCATTATTCTCTTCAGCTTCCAGTCTTCAAGGCACCTCCTGCATTAACCCACTGGGAAATAAACAAGCAGACCAAAAGTTCACTGGAAAGAGAAGAATGTGACACACCTAACTTCCTCAGAAGCACAGAGCATCAAAAATGAGACAAGGCTGGACCCAAACTAACAACAACTAAAAGCAATATAAAAATGCTGATGAGATGACAGGAATGCCATGAGGTTGATGTTTTCAGCTCTGTTGATTGCAGGTGATTGTTATCACAGTGATTTCTGATGGCCATTTGCAGACGGCTTTGTCTCCGAGTCTCTTGGATTGTTTGATAGATGAAGTTTATCTAATCCTGCAAAACATTAAAAACCACATAAAACTGAGACTCTCCCATGTTTCATGCATACATGTGTTCAAAAGAATACAGAGAATCCAAATTCTACTTTGTGGTTAAGGACTTCACGTTTGCTGAAGACCAGAATTGACCTTCTAGCTCCAATAAGAATTATTTCTGGGGAATTCCCTCAGTGGTGTTTAAGTGAGAAAAGCTCATTACAACGGACAAGCACGGAAGCCAGGGAATCCTAACTTAACATTGCTTAAATCACAGACTTAGATGTTAAGAACCAAGAAATTGCAATGCTTTACCCTGTCAACCTATAAAGACCTAATTAATTACCTAAAATACTTCTTTTAAACCATAGCATCTTTCTGAAAATCACCCATTTCTGATCTGAATGTCATTGGTGTTGACCATATCACCCTCTCTAAACTGTTTATATGTTTAATAACATTTTTAGGCCTACATTATTACGGTTTATCACAGTTTCCAGCCATTTGTTCTTTTTGCACAGTTCTCTACTATGAGGGCTAATTCCAGTCTCACATCCTGCCCCAGGCAAGTAATTAAATTACTCTTTTTGGGGAGAGGGGGAGGTGGGGAAAGATGGTAAATTTAACCATATTTTATTCACAAGAGGCATGATGTCAGTCCTTCCTTGCTTGCTACAGTTCCTCTCTGAAGTCTCTGAAGCCTCTACAATTAAGGATCAAAAATGGAAAGAGCTTCTTATTCATTTAGTGTAGACTACAGTGAATGTTTTACTCAAGTTAAATTTCGTGCATCGCTGGAATTCCAAAATTGACTGCACTACTAAAGAACCTAAAGCTTCTCAACAGTGTCTTATTGGTAAGTCCCTATATTACATGAATTCTTTTTGGTCATAGACCAATTCTGGTTCTCATTCTTGACACTGTTTGTTATGTACAGCAGCGAAAACAAATCCAGTTTTTGTCCAGAATCTGGACATTTCAGGGTTTATAAGTCCCTACTTATTTCAGTGACCAATATCCTACTACGCCTGCATTTTCAGGTCTGTTACACTGCCTTAACATACATAACTTTTTATTAAACGCTTTAGTTATAATTATCTTACAATAGTTTTAACCTAATTTGCTACCAGCAGAGGTGCAGTCTGAGAAGTGCTTGGAGTCTGTTTCAGCATCACAACTCTGAAAGCAGCCATCAGTGAAAACTAACAGGAGTGACTTTTAGATGCTGCAAACTGAACCATCAGTTACAAAGAAACAATTAAGTTTCACCATTAATCCTCTCAATATAAGCAAATATCAGTCTAAGGATCTAAAGAGATAGGAGACTTGTTAATTAGTAAAGATAAGATGTAGCAACAACAATATCTAAGTATATTTTATCTTTTTAGTATCGAATGTGTTTCAATTCTTTTTTCTATGATCAAGAAATATGAATGCACAATTTGATCAAATTTTTGCTACATCAGGTACAGGTTTGACTCAGACATTTACTAAGATTCTGTATATTCTGTACAAAGATTTTCTGAACACGTGCTGGTGGAAAAAAGCATCACAACAAAGCAGCGAAGACCTCCACAGTTCTTAGGGAATAAGTTGCTTTAAACAAAAAAGAAAAAAGCCAACCCATACACAAGCTGCAGTTCTGGTTTGTAACAATTGCTCATCACTGTGCTCTCCAAAGGCTGAAAATCCACCTCCACATCACCACGTCTCACACATCATTAAAATCAACACTGTACCTTAGCTCTGGACTCTTCAAAAAACAACACAGTGCTATGAATCCTCACCTTCACTTACGGAAATTCCCAGCAAAAGAAAAGTTTCCAGAACTTTACCAGTAGCATGCACATCAAGGCAACAATGGTGGAGAAAGGAAATGTTCAAGCACAAACAGAATTCCCAGAGCTGTGTTACCTATTGCCTTCAGGAGCTCTTCTCGCACAGCAGAAGTGAACTTTCTGACCAGACACAACGTTGTCATGATAGCAAAGAGCAAGTTGTAAGATAATACAATATAGAAGTTCCCCAGCCAGTTGAACCTTCCAAAATCTCCAAGCAGATCAAATCTGGTGATTCCTGTTAAATCGCATGTAAGATTTAGATCAAAATATTTATAACAAGTTCTTAAGAAACATAAAAATTTCTCTTGCATTTACATTTGAATGCAAAATTCTTTCAGACAACACAACGCACAGTTAAATGCACAAGACAATGTTCTCAAGATCATGTTCTACTTTGTTGACCACTATAAAACCTTACAAAAATGTTTCCTGAATTTCCTAGTAAACTGCTTGAAGGATGTGAGTTGAAATTAATTGTCTACTCTAGGTAAGAACTTAGCTTTTATAATTTCAATAAATAAAAATAACTAGGAAAAAATCACCTTTAGCACAAAAACTGCTTGAAACCTCAGTTTCTACAAAAACCTTATTTATTCCAGAAAAAGATTAAATGCCCCATGGGCTTTCTTATAAAAAAATACAGGTAGGAAAGAGCCTTTCTATGAGAGCCACAACATCTTAGGGTAAACACTAAGCCTTTGTAAGTGTTTTTCCAGAGCCACTGCTTTTGAAACCAAGGTTTAAAGACATCTTTGCAACTGCAGTTTTTCTCCTGGATCAACCCACCACTACAGCCATGGAGTATGTGGCTGAAAGACGGTGCTGACAGGTCTCCTTCACAGGCACCTCAAACCCTGACACTCAGCCTTTGTGCTGATCAAAGGCCTGTCAATCACTACAGTTAAATGAACAAAATTTGTCCAATATGTGGAAATGTCTACAAGCCGTAGGGCCCATCCCAGAAAGCAGGAGAGGAAGAACCATAGGCTGTTCCTTTGTCAAGTCTTATCAAGTACTGCACTGAATAAACGGCAGAACATTGAGATAGTACCCACAAAACCATTGTCTACAATTGCTAAACCATTATATTCCTAAAAAACTTCTGGCACAGATGGTATCACAGAAAAGCTTGTTCTTACAACAGGCAAAAGAAGGAGACTTACTTTGTCCCAGAGCTAAAATAGCAGAAGCAAATGAGGCAATTACAAAAAAGCCCTAGTTCTGAAGCTCCTGGAAGTTTTTTATCATGTTATTTCTTAAAGGTTTGGGGGCTTTCACGAACTGACTTCAACAGTTATAATAAATGAAGGCAGACAGAATTAAGGGTCAGTTACCCTCCTTTCAAGGGTAAACTTGGCACTTAGGAATCTCATTGTAACTGGATACCAAAGACTTGCAGCCAGTTATCACAATGTTAAAAGATACACATACTTTTTGTACTCAGCATCAAAACATGGGCATCAAACTTGGTATCTAAGGAAAAGATCCCAAAATGAAGAAAATGAAGAAGTTTCAAAGGATGAAGCAAAACAATCACTGAAGCTCATCAAAACAGAAACACGGAGAAATATCAAAAAAGCTCAGATCTTAGCATAAAAAGAGGAAAATGCCTGTTTGAATTAACTGGTAAAGAGATGAAGGACAATAAACTGCTTTCCCACTTGAACACAAACAATGTCTTTAAGATTTCCAAAAGCACCAGTGTTTCAGTCAGACTGTGAGGCTACAGGAAAATTGAGAAAGTCAGATTTGAATGTACAGTCTTCCAGAGCTTTAAAGGAAAAAGAAACAAAACAGGCAGAGCACTAGGGAGAGAGTTCTCTGGAAAAGGAATAACATTCCTTGACACAAAAAGGTCCAGAAGAACAGCAAGGACAAACAGAAGCAAACCTTGACACTTCCGTTAGAGCAGGTGGGGAAATACTGTCCATATATTACGTTCAATTTCTTCTTACAAATAAAAAAAGTCACTGCTCATGAGAAAAGATCTGACATTGCAACATTTTGTAAACTTGTGGGAGAAAGGGGTAAAAAGCTTTGGATGACTTCCTTACAGAAGAAGTAACTACCAAGCCCACAGAGGGAAAAACCAAGACTAATTCGAAAAACTATTTAGTAATTGAATAGAAACCTGCATCTCTAGTGCTCCAAATATATATACACAAAAGCCAGTGACAATTTACAAAATAAACTATGGGAGAATTCTTCAGCTTAAAAGAATTAGTATGTTTTTAGACTATACATACAAAGAAGTTTGAAATCCCTGTTTACTTAAACATAATGCTCAAAAGCAGAATTCCAGGAGAACTTTTGTATATTAGAAAATTCAACTGTATCTGCAACTCTTCGTTTCTGTGTTCCTGACTATTAAGTGCCCTGTTCCCAATTTGTTTCTCGGTGGTTAGCAGTATGGTGCTGGTGGGAAACATTTTTGAAAGGCTGCTAAAAGACTGAAAAGCTCTGGGGAAAATGAATTAAGTAGAATATTTAAGTAGAATAACTTATTTTAGTAAAAACTTTCCTAGAGTTCTAGAAGAATGGCAGATCAGACACATCCATCACCTACATATCTAATAAGAATGCTATGAAACGTAGAAAATTCTATTTCCATTTTTAAAACTTGAAGAAGGTCAGTACATGTATTAGATAACTTCTGCTTTTTCTCCTTTCCCATAAGGATAAAGTCCAGCCTTTTCAGTATAGTCCAGAAACTTGCTTTTTTTAATAAAGAGAAGAGACTATGAATCTGCTTAACATATTTATCTCTTTTCATCTGTTCCGTGCCACAGGGCGGTGGCATGTAGTGCAACACACATTGATATTTCTGCAAAGCACCACATGACTCACTGTACTCTAATACACTCTATTAATCCTGTTTGGACAGCTGTGACTGTGCATTTGTTAGCTGTGTGTTAATTGTTCCATCTTTTTTCTTCTTTTATTTATCTCTATGGCAAACTATTCAGGAATTTCATTTGTTAGTCTGTTTTTTAAGCGAGTTTTACCATTAATCTGTTTCCTATGAGACAACAATGAGCCCAGCGTGTAAGCTTACTGCCACAGAATCCGGTTATTATCAACTCTTAATCTCATAGATCATTAACAATTAATTTTATTTTCTTTTAAACAATTCTTGAATGCAGTAACTTGCTGGACACAGACTAACATTATGATTCTGTTCTAAAACACTGATTTTTCAATGTAACATCTTGCTCTATGCGCTAGAACTGGTTTACTTCTTAGATCTTTATTGTACTGTTCCATATTTTAAAACTGCACTACTTTAAATACTTGAATTATTCTTTTGCATTTTTGTGAAGTTTTACTATAGATTTTTTAAAAATGAGCTCTAGAATGAGTATTTTAAGATGCAACACTCCAAAATGCATTACAGAGGGTTTTCTGTTTGTTATAGAAATGACTACTAAATCTACTAACATTTCTTATCCGTAGATACACCCAGTGTGACAACATACAGTGTAGTTTACTAGAAAACGTTAACTACTCTTGATTCAACAGCATTCTGGTTAAAAAGAAAATCAGCTACAGAACTGCTGGGCACACATTGCTGGTCCGTGGGTCTGAGCTAAAACTTCTAATCTTGTACTTAAGGCTTGTACAGCCCGAGGTGAAGATTTTTGTTTAGTTCCACTTCACGTTCCCAGTGAAATTCACATTAGCTGCAAGAATGCCACACCACTTTTATATAAGAGCCTTGCAATCTAACTTCAAGAATTCAAGCTGAATATTACCTTATTAAACAAGGTAAAGATACAAAACGTCTTTCCAACTGGTTAAAACAGTTTAACTACTTCAAAAGCTACTGCCAGTTCTTAACAACAGAATCAGAAGTTCTTTCAGTTCTGCTATGCTGGACTCCAAATTTTTAAATTTGAAAACTGAACTAACAAACAATACAGGCAGATTACTTCAGGGAAAATGAAAGTAGCCTGTATCATTGCTGATAAAGACAAAACTCAATAAATGAAGGATCATTAACTGTTTTGGAAAAAAAAAAATTTCACTCAATATTATCTCAAGTGTTTTACCTGTAATCCCTGAACATGTCAGTTCACAGTGATCATAAAATTATTTTATGCTTCCCTGGACAATCAGTTTTCATAACTATTCTTCTTAGCGTCTCTTGTTCTAAGTTTCAAATCTGACCTACCTGTTTAAAAGAATATATTCTGCAGAAAATGCTTAGCATCTCTTTCTTAGAAAATATGATCTGCAGCTCACGTATGTAGAATGTATGTTCAACAGCTCACTCTGGTGTAGAAAAGAAGCCCATGCATACATGCTCTTTCCATTGAAAATGATGGCAAATTAAAATACAGCTACAGGTTGTTCTTTTGTCTTGTTGGATTGGTTTTTTTAAATTCAATTAAACATCCTTTATTAGAGTGTGTTGTAACTTCCATTTCACTTACCCAGTGTCCTTGACATCACTGGCAAAGCAGAGCTCAGCACCAAGATGGAGACGCAGTTCCCGATGATCTGTTTGAAAATGATAAGCAGTATTTAAATGATAAATGAGATTGCTGAAGGGAACACAAAGAAAAATAGTGGTCAAGAAGAAGAATTCTTAAAAGGTACATTCTTCAAACTAACCTAAAGCAATTTACTTTAATAATTCAGTAATATATGGTTAGTCCCACTGACTTGTGTCACACTTTCCCATATGGTGCTACACAAGATGGAAGATGATCCAGGAAAAAAATCAAATATGTAATCATGTGCTTTTAATCAAAGTGTTACATATGCTTAGATTCAAAATAATTCAAAACTACCACGTTGCAAAGCATCAACTGTTTACTTAGCTCCTGTGAACGTTTTATAAAAGAACCATTCCATGGGCTTAGAGGAGACGACTGATACATCATCAGCTTAAGCCTTGGATGTAACTGCTTGCAGGATTAGCATTATTTAAAAAAATTACAACAAAGAGCTTCCTTTCAATTCAGTGCCTGTTGTCTACTTTAAACAGTACAAAAAAATTCACAGCTGTTAGATTTTACTTTAGTTCTTGTGAAGCCTTTATAAAGAGTAATTGAAACTTTCTTTCACAAGGGATCATTTTCTTCAGCCCTATTTCTATCAGTATCCAAATGAAAAAAAAAAACCAAACCCGAAAACTTTTTGAAAGTAGGTAGACATTTCTGCATTCACTATTTATTTCTACACTATTCCTGGCGTACTGTAAACCAACAAAAGGAAACATTAAGAACATTCTATCTCTTTACTACTTGTCTATTACAGCCATTCTGTGTGTTGATCTACTTTCTCACTTCCAACCATTTATATTAAAAATATCTTCATCCATTACTTTAAAAAAACCAAAAAGCCAACAGCAAAAACAAACACTGAAAAAGTAAATTCAACATCTGTTCCTTAGTTACTGATCATCTCCCCTTGTCAGCTGTGGGAATATTTTGCCAAAAAACCTAGGCATTAGGTAACAGCATTTATTATTCGGAAGCCAGTGGTAAATTGTAGAAAGTCAAATTAGCTTCAGATTGCAAAATGCTGCTGAATAGCCCTCCTCAGCCTTAGTTTAATTATTCAAATTTGAATTACTTTGTCTGTATTACTTCTAGAAACCATGTTGTTCAGAACTCAAACAAGCTCCCTGAAGTACAGTTAAGCACAATCAAAGTTACTCATTAGCAATACGTTTTCTTTGAAAAAAGTTCTTTCACTTGCTTTTCTATAGCCAGTTAACAAGCTCTGCCATTCCCGGCTTTTTACAAGTGAATGGATGCCATCCAAACTAAACAGAGCACATCCTTTTTCCCACTCATTCAGCATTTTGAAAATCTTCCAGTTTGTGTTTACGCAGCTTACAAACAAATACTGATCACTGCAAATGAGCCATTCAAAGCAATTACTAAGAGAGTCAGTTTGTCTTGGGTGGCAAGAAAGAGAAGAGGGGGCCATACCCGTCTCAGACTGCACCTCACCTTTGTCATAGTTGTGTCATCCTTCCTGGGAGTGAAATTTTCAAAAAACCGAAGACTGTAGAAGCCGACAACAGAGGATACCATGAGATAGCTGTGAGAATCAAGGAAAAAGGAACATCCAAGGAATGCAAGCTTCACTCAAGTTCTCAGCAGTCTCCTGAAAGTCTTAAGAACTAAAGAAAAAAGAAACAAAAACACTTCAAGTGTTTGAGAAGGACTGACCTATCTCTTTCTTCTTTCCAGGCAAGTGTCTTAGTAAATTACCAGTGTCCCAGAAAACAAGACAGAATACTTGTTAACAGACAGAATTCTTACAGAAAGGATACAAAATCAAAATGATTTCAAGTGCTGCTCCCACGAAGCCAAAGGTGGATAGGGAGGCATTGCCTATTCCAGGCCCCTACAAGAAGAAAAAACCTTGCATAATTTCACAGAATCATAGAATTTAATAAGACACATAAAACTTCCTAAAGTTACATCTACCAGGACCAAAACGTCTAACATCTTACATGAATACAGCCTTTTCTGGACACAGTGTTTAAAGGGTGTTCTGATGTCCTAACCTGCAAGTCCCCCATTCCATGCAATGGCATCAGCAGCTCTCAAACTGCAGTGACATGTATTGCCAAGACAGAAGGGATAATGATTCACTTTGGATGCACTCTGCACCCACACACCAGGCTGTGTTTTATACATACTCCACTGCTTTGGAAACTAAAATAAGATGCCTCAAAGTTACACATTTCTAGTTGTTCACAACACCACAGGCAGAGCGGCCATCACCACTGAACACCTTGTACAGCTCTGCCAGCTCACACCCAGCAATGCACTGGGGAAAGCACTACCAAGTCAATAAAACAGCCCTCATGATTAAAGATACTATGAGTCAATGAGCTGTTCTTTACTTTCTTCAAGTATTTTTATAATAAAGAAGGAAAAAAATATGTTTTCTAAGAGGAACACAAACAAAGTCAAGCTTTTCATTCTGTTTTTTACCATAGTTTCTTAAATTAAACATTACTAGTCTGTGTGAAAGTAGAAGACGTGAGTAAAGTACAAACTTTACAGATTTAGTTTACTGAATCACTGTACCTACATAAAGCTTCTGCACTAGGTTTAATATGAACTCACTATAACAAGACATGGAAGAAATGTTTGTGTTTGCACAGGAACGAAATCTCATTAGTTTCCCTGTTATTAAAGCAGAAGTTCTCACTCCCACTTCTGTAAGGACTCCAAAGCTTTACTAAACTATAAAAATCATAAAAAAAGTTTACTTTACCCCTGATCCCTTTGGCATTGCAGTCTCATCTACCAACAGGTAAAGAATGTTGAGAGCAACCAAGAGAACTGAGATGGACTATAAAGTAGAAAAAGTCTTGTTATTTAAAAGTATTCCACATGCTTAAAATGCATACATTTATCCCCACCAGACTCCATAATGTCAAGTTCTTTTAAAATGGTCCAGAAATATCCAGAAATAAAGATTGTTGCTTGAACACACATCACCCAAAAATTTTAAAATTATTCCCCCAAATGAACAAAGAATTCTTCATAATTTTTGTTGAGGAAAAAGAAAAAAAGAGTTAAAAAAAAAAAAAGGCAAGAGTTCTTACTGTCTCAATCAGTAGCAATATCATGACAGCTGGATAGACTAAATTCCTTTCCCAAGCAGAAGCTTTTTTTCTCCTTTCTGTCCAGAAGAGAAAAACCAGAAGCTTAATAGCATAGATCACCTTAGAATATAACAAGTAAGAATCATTCAGCTATCTATAAACTCTTTTTATAACTACAGGTAACAACAGTAGCTTTATCTGGAACAAACACTGACCAGTTCATAAAAAACATCCACCCTGCAGAGCTGTACAAAGCAATGCCAAAAATATGAAGCCTCTCTAGAGAAAGGTTGGGGTGACAGAAACAAGCAGATTTTTCTCTCTTGTTTACAGGCATGCTTTACCATAGCTTTTTCTTCTCCTGGCACAGGAGCAGTTCTACAAAGTTGAAAACACACTGAATTTAAAAATATGCTGTTTACATGTATATTTTAGCATGACCTAAAGGGACAGAACAGAATTTCTGATATTTAAATGGTATTTTCCTCTTCTAAGGCAAGAAAGACAAGACCAACTTCACTGGACATCACTAGCATGTGCAAAAAAAAAACCCCACAATTTGTTCTTACCACAGTCTCAGTTTGCACGTTACAAACTGATAAATGCAAAAGCCCCACAAACCTTTGAATAACTAAGGAAATCTCTGTTGAGTTGTTGCCATCACCAGAAGTATCACTTTTCAGTTTTAAAAGACACAAGCCTGCTAAGAATTATTTTACTGCTCTTCAACACAATTTGACTTTTATAAAAATAAGTCCAAAAGGAAAAGTATTGTTATCACAAATAATCATAAACATATCATTAATTATGAAAAGACCATGGTATTGAGATCCATGCAAGGAAGTCAAGTGTTTCAATTTCTCTAAAATTACGTTAAAAATAAGATCCAAATCAGACTCGCTACTTAGATTTGTTTGCTGGAGGTACACAAGGATTCCATGTCATATATTTGTAGAAACTATGACAATTTGAAGGGCACAAATTTGGTTAAGAACAAATTGCAATCAATCAAGTCACTACTCCAAGCTAAACACAGCACCTTAAGGCCATTTATTAAACTATAATCCACATGAAACACCAGAAAAGTTCATTACCTAGATTTGTTTTCTTGCTTCTCACTTTTTCAAGCTCCCGTTCCAACTCCACTGTCTGGTATTCCACTGTGGAAGATACACCTTTTAAAAAAGAACACAGAATTTTGGATGAGACTAAGTGGTGTAAGACACACGGTAACTTGAAACTGCAGGTGTTTCTTTGAGACTCTTCAGCTACTTTTCAAAAAACACAGGCTTAGTCAAGAGCCTCCAACTCTGTCTAACCAGCAGAGTTCAGCACATCAGAGGTTTCAGTGTGATCTCCTGTGCTCCAGGCCTGTCCTGCTGAGAACAGCTATGGCTGAGCTTTCACACAGCTCCAAGGACCACGGTGTGACAGGTGGGATGTGTCAAATGCCTCATTCTTGCACCCTTAGATGATTCTTGCCTTCGAGGGCATTATGACTTAGCAACACAAAGGCCAAGCGGAGCTTTGCCTCCACAAAGTGTCTACAGCTCCAGTTTCAGCTTCTGCTCCACCTTCCCCTTCCCCAGCAAGCTCAGTTTGAATACTGCTGACCTGCTTGTTAACATATCTTCTGCTCATACCAGTTTGCCTGATCTGTCAGTCTCTCCGTACAACAGAGCCCCCCTCTGACAGCCACAATCAAATACTGCCCACAACCCCACGAGGCCATACTCTTCCACTTTCCTTTTCACAGTTGACAGCATGTGTGTGTCACCCTTGTGCAACTCCTCATACTCTCTCCTCTAAAGCAGCTCAAAACTGAAGACCATAGTATTAACTCCTTTCTTCCTGCTAATTTTCTCCCTAGAAGTTGCTTGGCGACTTTTTTTCCTGTCCCTACACAGCCTCTAGGAAACCCAGCCCATTTTCTCTCTCCAGGATTTTTCTCCTCAACCTTCCATACTCTTCCAGCCACTCCTCTTTCGCAATGCAAGCACACTGTGGTTTTCCTCCTTGATGCCAGTCCCACAAACACTGCACAGTGTTCAGGTACTGACACAGCTCTGCAATGATGACTAGAAATCTACTGTTTTCAGTTCCCATCTCATTATTCCTCCTTTAGCTTTCACTCTGTGCAATCACAAACTGGAAATATTCCTCCTGGGATAAGTTAGAAACACTCTCCACTCACCTTTGCCCCACTTTCATCCCTTTTATTTCTCAATAATTTCATCTGAAAATAAGAGTTTATACTTTCCCTGTCTATTCTAGACCAATCTCACTCTGCAAAAACACTCTGTGGCAATGACAGTTCAAGGTCTTAACAAACCCGAAGTCTTCTCCTGGTTTGTCTCGATTTACATTCACACCTTTCTCTTGTTGGCCATTCCCCACCCACAGCCTCACCTTTGGCTGTGGGCTAACCTGTAGTAGCACCATGGTCCAGATACTTTTTTTTTTTTTTAATATGAGATTAACATTCTCCTCCAGGCTTTTATCTCATATCTTGATCATTTGGCTGCACTAAGTAAACAGCACTTAGGCTGCTGGCACACCAGCACTACTTTGTAGTCCAGTCTCATTATTTCCTTATTTTCTGTTGTCTGCTCATCCATCCAGCAATCTCCGTACAAGAAAAGAAGGTTACTCTTTTTATTGCAGAGTATTAATACCTATTTGTTCAATGCAGTCAAATCATCAGTGAGACATCCAACGGTTTCAAATATTAATTTTTACACATTTAATCATATGTCCTTCACACACATTCTGGCATACAACACACAACCTCTGTGCTATGCCTAAACATTTATCTTGGATTATAGTGACATAATGTATATGGGGTAATACATACAGGGCTTCAAATATATAAATATTTGTAATCCCAGGACTAACCAGTAAGACCTACAAACACTATTCTGTAACAACTTCTACTCACTTGAAGTGCTTGAAATATAAATGCCAGCTTAATTTCTCTATGTTTTTTAAATTAGTAATCATAATGTGGTTTTTTTGAAAAAGTCATGTCTTTTAAAAAAAGCCCCTAAAGCTACTTATCACTATAAAAATAAGCTTTTGTGCTGATGCATTCCCTTTGAAAAGAAGTGTCTAAAATATCTTTTTTATGGAATGACTAATTACTATGAGGTGGGAAAAAGGATAGATGTAGCACTCAGTGGGAAAAGAACTTTAATGGAAACAGCTGAAAAAAAAGGAAAACTCAAGTCAGTATCTGACACTCCCTTCTTCTCCATAACTGAGTTAGGGGTCTCTGAGGAAAAGCTCAATTCTATACATATGTTGTTTTCTCCCCTCAGTATAAAAGTCCAGAGCTGAAAACACTGATTTCATGTGAGTCTTTCCAACAAAGTCAGCGGATCACATTAGGTCCCCAAGAGAAGCGTCAGTAGAAATCCTGAATCACATCTAAGTGCTGTTGTAGTTCCTCCTTAAAAACAGTTACAAACAGCAGGTTACTATACAAAAGGATATTTTATGAGAGGAGAAGGCAAAGTTTCAGATCAGTCAAAAAAGTATTTGAAAAGGATGCAGCTCAATTCTTAAAAGCTCTCTAACATTAGCTTTATTTCAAACACGCACAAAGTTCAATGTCAGCGCTGTCTAGCCAATAAATCAAATTGGTAGACAAGACTTGTTTGGACTAGCAATGAAAAGTTAGAAGGGATTCTCCAAGAAAGCCACAAAGCAGCTCATTTAAGGTCAATTTAACGGTATTATTCTGTTTTTCTTCCAGCCCCGACATAAGATTTCAGTACCTCAAAGGAAATTGTAAGAGTATCTATTTGCATTCCCCCAAGGTGATTGGCAGTTCAACACCAATTAGTTCAAAATTACACTGTTACTAGTGTGCAATAAAAACAACACCTTTCATCTTTCTTACATAGGTAAGGATACCTTCAGAGCCAATAACTTTGATCAAGTAAGTATTTTTGATCCTACCCCACCCGTCTCTTTGGATTCAGGAAAACTAATAGCTGAAGGCAACTTTTTTCTTTTAATATAAAAAAGTCCCAGCTTTATTCTTCGACTGTAGGAGTGATGTGGGTACTGAAATATAATACACTGGAAACAAACATTTTCCCAAAGCCCAGTATCTCTTCAATAGATAAAAATACTAGGGTAGATAACACAATCAAACTTTCCCCTCCCTCCTCCTCCGATTTTCAGTTAGACACTGCAGACACCTGAGGAGGAAGAAAATTAGTTCCCACAAAGAAGATCTACAGTTTCACAGTTAGATTTATTTTCAAATATGAAGAGCTTTACAGTCATCAAGAATCACTTAAGCCCCTGCTCTGGTTCTCCTCAGTTTTAATAAAAACTGAAGTCTTTGGTTATATATATAAGTAAAGTATATATTTCAGAACACTTCACTGCAAACATCCCCAGTAGAGTTCCTTTAGCACATATATTTCCAACAACACCACTATGGAAGAGTTGCAACAGCCACGGCAGGGGAAATGTGTAGCCAGATACATTTGCTGTGATACAGCAACAAAAAGACTTACATAATCTGTGAGCTAAAACACAGATTATGGCCTGTAATACCACAGCACTGGATTTACCGATGTACTTAGCACCACCTTCATTTGTACTAATTTTTTAAAACATGATCTTTCATAGTTCTGGCAATAATTATGTCTATTTTCCTGGCATAATTTGTATGCATCAGAAAGACTTCTAGAAGAAGTGCTTGCCATATTAAGTGAGGACCATGCTTAAATTTACTTAACTACTCACAGAAATCCTGCACACTACCTTCTTGCACATCTAACATATTGCCCCAACTTATGTACTGTACCCAGGTTTAGATTTTCATTTACTTTTCAGCTGAAGTCCATTAAATTGTCTTTGTACACCAAACAGTTTTTCAAGCACTCCTTCAGGTGAGGTTGCCAATGCCATTTCCCCAGCATGCGAAACGGGAATTCAGCTCCCTCTTCTGTCACAGGACATTTAAGCCCCACCCACATCTTTTGCCGCTGAGCAGGAGCTCCTTGGACCGTGGGTGGGTTGTTGTTCCACTAGTGGTTGTGGGAGCTGCCCGCACACATCCTAAATCCAGACCCACTTAGACACCTACAAACAGACTAGGTCCAGCCCACGAGTGATATTAAACTGCAAGATAAACAACTGTTGCACAGACCTCTGCACAGAAAAACAGCAGACAAGCATCACCTAAATAATCACATTCCCTACCTGAACAGCAGAACCTGCTCTGTGCTACTTCCAGTAGATACCTGGATAACCAGAGGGTCATTTTGCTGTGTCGTACACAGGCACAGTCACCACGACAACATAAAATATCCCATAACAAATATTTTTTACTGTTCCCACCTAACATCAAACATACGGAACAATCATAATTACCCCATCACAGCTTCAAAGGCATTCACTGCATGCACCTTTTTGCATGCCTATATGTGAATGCACATATATACGTGTGTGTTAGTACACAAACCTGAGCTTCCTAAACAGCAAAGGTGAATACTACTTTTAAACTGAAAAAATGGCTGATTTTAGTACAAAGAAACCATTAAATCTCCAGAAATTTTAAATACTGGAATAAAGATGATCATCATGATGTCTGCTATCAAAGGTACTTTCCCTGACCAAGCAACTTCGAAAGGAGACTTACTGAGACCTCAAAGAAGGAAGGATTGAGATATATGACAGAAGACTGAAAAAAGTGGGAGAGAAAAAGAAGGAAATTAAGAAAATTAAGACTAAAATAAGTCATAAGACAGCACAACAATGGATTTGTCATGACATGAATATTCTTTGGTTTTCCAACATGAAAGAATTGTGAATGGATGGCTTATCCATGCAGTTAAAAGCAAGTCAGAAAATTTGCACATGATTTCCAGGTTTATAGAACCAATACATTTTCCATAATTGGTAATTGCCATGTTGCAGTACTCTTTCACTTAGAAGCCAAAGTTTCATACTGTTTTTTAAATACTTCCAAACAGAAATACCTTATCAAGAAACACAAGATTGTAATACTAAATACAAGAAGTCTAAAATTTTTTTTATAATTAATCTTAATTATTTGTTAATATAATTATTCAAAGTATTAAATTCATCAAATAGCTCCTAGAATACAAAGGACTGCTGATGTTTAATGGATTATTGCCTTAGATTCTGAATAACAATGAACTGAAACATAAAAAAACCTCCAAATTAAAAACAAAATGCACATTGCAGGAAGCCAAATCTCTTGCTTATATAAGCTAATGGTTCTTCAGACAAGGCTAAAATTAAGTCATTTACCAAGCCAAGATATTTTGCAGTAACAGTTGTAAGTCTGGTCACTGTTAAGTTGCTTACTCAGAATATTCACACATTAGAGCTGATGAACACATTAAAAACAAACCCAAACCAAACTACACACGTTAAGGGCCAATACTGAACAACCCAGTGAGCAATGAAACACACATATATAATGCCTTCCGCATGCTCAGATGTTGAAATTTTGGGGTTTGGGAGAAAACAGTGAGACCAATGTTCCTGAGCAGAACCACTCTACCCTAAATACTGCATCTGGAGCAGAATCACAACAGGCATACCATACATACCATTAAGCTTCCTCTGAATTGCTTCTTCCTCTAAAGTGATGATATACATCTGCTCATCTAGGTCTTCCAGGATCTGTATTTGGAAACAGAAACATGCACTGAGTATCAGAGGCACTTTTTTTTCCTGATTGCACTAATATAATCAGGTTCACTTTGCTCCAGTAACCTATATTTTAAATATAGAGTCTACACTTCACAATACTGACACAAATGAGAACTCACATAAAGATTATTCCATTCTGCTACAGATCTGTTTCTTTAATGCAAGTAAACTTCCTGTTAGATTTTTATTTACGTTCAGTTTCAGCCTAAACAGATGGAACAGTACATCTCACCTACCTTCAAATCATATCAATTTAAATACTCACACTTCATTTAAACAGAAATAACCGCAGACTTTGAAAAAGTATATGAAACAGTTAACTTTTCACATAAGCCAGTATTTCAAGCAAATATAAATTGCTATTGGAAGCTAAAACCAATAAATCAGGTCCGTCTACCTTACTATCAGGTGCTTTGAGATTAAAATTCATGGACAGCAAAACAGTAAGTATTTTCTTTGTATTTCCAGGATTGAACTGACCAATGAAAAGGAATGCAAGATCTAAGTGCACCCAAATTTTAGTAACTATGAACTAGGAAATGCAGCAGCCAATTACTAGAGCACTTGTATGTGGTACAAACTTCTTCCATCCCTCACAGCACTCAGTATGTGAACAGAAGAGTATCTGTGCATAACAAGTTCTTATAGATGCCAACTACCCACATTTCACCCATCGAAGGGTACCCCCAGGTACCCTCCCTGTTACACAGCCTTTGTTTGCTCTTGGGGCCTTTGCTCCTGAACTCGGGACAAGACCACACTTTTCAGGTATTTGTAAAACATAGAGGGGAATACTGGCAATGAATAATCCTCATAGCATTGATATGAAATGAAAAATCAGAGGAAGTTTGTATTGTTATAAGAAAAACTTTCTGTGGAAAAAAAAACACAGGCTCTTGTGCTATATGAAAAATTTTCAATGAGTACACAAGTCATGGCTATAGAAACTCTGATGACCTGAAGTCAGAGCTCTGTAGAAGTGCAAGCATTCTAAAAGGAAGTACCCAAACGCTGTTCTACCTTCCCACAGAGGTTGCACAGAAGGACAGAATTGTGTGGCACTTACTGTCGGCTTCACCAGCAACTGACCCATTACTGTAAACATCCGCGAGAGTCCCACCGGTGTGCACACTGCGGGGGAAGAGAGAGCATGCAGAACAATCACTTGCAAGTCAAAGACCGATTTTTTTATTTGGATGCTCACTGTGCTGTTCCACACATAACCATTTTTCAGTTTTGAAGAGAACTGCAAGAGCTTCAAGCTCCAAAGGTGAAGTTTTAAGCACGTTGCAATCACATGACTTTTGAACAAGACGAGCATCTCTCCCCTCCCAGAGTTTAACTGTGATTTTTTTCTTTTGTCAACAAGGAACATCATATTATCAGATATCTTAAAACTTGCTCAGCTAATTATTTATTCAAAGCATGTGGCACCAAAGAATAAGTCTACACTAGTAAATTCAGCAGTGCCAGGATACATTCCTGGGCTTTAAGACTGGATTGCCTACACCAGCATTTTGCTAGAACTATCCCTGGCATGATTTGCCCTGGACCAATTAGCACATTCTCAAACAATTCTCAGTGCAGTTCTGGAGTTCATGCAGCCCAGGAATCATTACCACGAAGAAATACATACACAGACACCTTTTGCCAACTGCAACATCCTGAATGGAATGACACTGGCTGGCCACAGCACTGGAGAACATCTCAGGCACGTTGCAACTATTAGCACAGGTGTAGCTGCAAGGTCAAGAGATCCCAAAGCCTCTGTGCTCCGAGAGTCATCCTGCAACTTCAGCTGGAAATAGGCTCAGTTGCCAAATTTTAAGGTATTTTCTAAGAAATAACAGTGGGTCCTTTCTGATCCTAGCCTGTGATGGTTTCTGGGAATTTTTGGGGAGAAAGGCTCAACTGTGCTAATAAAAAATTATTATTAAAAAGTAACAGTTTAGGTAGAGCAGCTTTCAAATACTGAAACTTTTAGGAGATGAAGGAATTTATAACAGCCTAGAGGAGGTTTTACATTTAAAGTTTCCATTATAATAAGTGTTGCCAAAAAAAAAAAAAGGGAGAAGCATACAAGATTTTATAGTGAGGATTACATTCCTTTTTATTAACTAGTGTTTCATTGTAACTACTATGTATCACAGGAAAAATACAAGAGTATTCAAAAATCTAACTTAAGCTAATCTTCCTTTACTGCAGAGGAAGCCTGCAGGAAACGGAGAAAAGAGAAAGGAGGTGATGCTCCAAATCACCATTGCCATAGGCTTTACTCAAACACTGCTGCAGCAACCAAACCAGCTGAAGATCTCTAGAAGCTCTACCCCAGCTGCTGACCCACTGCTGTTGTGCTGCCCTTTCAGCTACACAGATCTAACAGCTTGGAGGGCCCTAAATAACCTCAGTGATTTGTTGGTAGAAGAAGGAAGACGTAACTCTTCCAAAAATTGGCATTTAATCACAATGATTTTGGTGAACTGGTTTACAACAGCCCCAGAACATAGGCTGTGTTTTCAGCTCTGCTGAAACAAAACTGCAGGGCAGATGTAGAAGTTTTGCAAACAAAAGTCCCATTAAAGTGTTCAGCACCTCTTGTGAATTACACTCTGGAACAGCCTGCATCGGACATCAAGAACCACAGTGTTTCATCTGTCCCAACTTCCTCCAAAGTGGATTTGGGAATATGCACACACAGAGAACCTAGGGAGATCCACCGAGGTCTCTTTCATAGACAAATCTGCTTAGTATTAGGGACATTTCAAATTATCATTCCCCACCCTTTCTCCATAGCAACAGCCCTGTGTTAGCTCTGAACTTATCCAGCTTGGAGAAGGGATGACACCATGATAGTCTACATAGGGAGATGTTCTGTCCCCAGTTTTCTAGAAAGCATTCAGGGATGGGGTTGAGATTATAAGTGGGATTTGGAGCCTTCCATAATGTTTCTTATTCCCTTAAATATGGATGACTCAACTCTGGCTAGGACCAGTTGATATAAAGTTGGGTTTTTTACTGAATTTGTTCTAAAGGCAATTGCATAACTGACCTGCAGACTGGCCAGATACCAGCTCTGTGGTTATGAAACCTGACTGCACCATCTTTCAGCGTCTGTCTACACAGCAACATTTTCAATTACAAAAAGAAGGATAGTTTACTGAATGTAGGACAAAGTGTTCCAAAATAATTTTCTCACCATACCACCAACCTCCTGCAGACATTTCATTTAAAAGTTGTGCTTTTCTTTGCAGAATGGAGTTCCTATTTTTCACCTACCTACTTTAACAAGTTATAAGTTTAAATTGCTTGGGGTGAGGTCTGAAGTTGCTCAAAACCCAGAAATGTAAGGTACCATTTGTTTAAACTTCAGAACCCAAAGCTAACAAATTTACATCTGAATTTAAACTTACTAAGAAGAAAAAAAAATCCCCCAACACACACACACAAAAAAAAAAATCATAAAATCGCTCTCATCTTTTGAAATAATCAGGAAAATACTTACACAGAAGTAACAAGCATCCCATCAGTGATATACAGGAATATAAATATGGGAGGTAGAATTCCCAGAGGTCTGTAAAGAAAACATTGAGCACAGCCTTAGCTTATTATACAGGCTACTTATGTCACAGAATTTAACAGAAAAATGGCGCTGACTGAATGGAGAGTCTTCACAACCTGTGCAATATTCACATAGCATTTACTAAAAATATTTTTAACTAAACATCCATTTATGAAATTAAAATTAAATTAGCGTGACAATTCTTCTGCATTCCATACCATATAAAGACTCCATACTGGCAGCATCATTGTCTATGAGTGCTGAAGCCACCCATACGATTCCAAGGATAAGCAGTGCAAGAAGGATGAGCATTACAAGGGTTTCCAAAATGCGTGCTCTGATGCCCTGCGGGCAAAAGAAGGGAGAGGAAGGAGAGAACATAGTCAAGACGTTTGAATCAGATATGTTTAAATATAAGAAAGTTACAAATAAACAGCAGATCCTTCTTCTTAAATATATACTCGCATTTTATCATGTAGACAAAAGTATAACATGTAATGCACATTTAAAAGGCAGTGCATAAAAAAAGGAAGTACTTATGGTTTTATAGTGTCCAGATTGCATTTTCCCCCTTAAACCCATAGAAAAACGTTTTAAATTGCATATGCCTTACAGTTCTCATTAATCTCATTATTCCATAAAGTACTCTTTATACCATATGATTTTGCTCGAGCATTTTTAAAAGATGGATTACTTTCCTAATACTTTCAGCAAAGAAAGTGGATTAGCAAATTTTTATCTATGATTCCAATCAAGGGAATGGAAAGCCAATTATGGCAAATAGCCAAATGGCCCGGCAAGCATTAAACCCTGCGCAGGTACAATGCACCAATTTCCTTAAAATACATTCTGCAGCTGCAGCACTCAGTCTTGAGAGCCCTCCAGCGCACGGCCCCAGTACTGCTGGCTCCTGGCTCCTGCTCCAGCCACCGTTCCCATCATTCCCATCATCCCTGCGTGCCCTCTGAAACACACACAAATCACTCCTCTACGAGGTGACAGATCACCGCATTCGCTCGAGTCTAGACATGTAACAACCCTCTAATAGGTGAGTCTCAGATTTGCAAATATAAATATACCAACACACAAAATCATACCTACTTTTTGCTGGTGTTTTTATCACTAATTTAACTAATTTTGAGCAATAGAGCAATTGGGACACTTTCTTCAGGCATCCAGGCTATTAAGCGACCATCAGATTGATGTTCAAATAACAATTTTGCTTTGATTTCTCTTTGTTTGCCAGTATACTGCTCCACAAGCAAACCCAACTCTTGTTTCTCACACGGGTTCACCCCAACTTGGGGATATTTCACTGCATGAAATATCTACATTAACTACAACTACATGGTAGTTAAAAGCAGAAAATTTGTTTTACTTTATTATTTATCTATTTTTGTCACCTCTTCTCTCACTGTTAACTAACAGGGTAAACTTTACGTGGCATTTACCTTTACAAAATTCCCCTTAAGGATAAAGTGGACAGATTAAGTCCAAATCCATAAACAATCTCAAACAACTAAACTTTAAATTAAAGTAGCATAGGATAGGTTACAGTTTTACTCCTAAAATGTATTTTGTACATAAGAAAAGGAGCTTTGAGGCTGTTAAAAGTTGTAAAAATGTTATTTTTGTAGTGTTCAGACACCAGCTTTCAGTCTTGCATGAATTATTTTGAAGATGAGCATCAAAGGCAAATACATGTTTAAAGTTTTGAACTTGAGCAATAAATTACCAGGAAACAAACAGATTACAGTCTAAGTACTGAGCACTGATAGAGAGCCTTTACTGTACAGCAAAAGAAAAAGGATTAAAGAAAACCCAAAACCTTCAAGGATAAATGCACAGAGATCTACTTCAAGCTTTCCAAGAAAATAAATATAAAGCTATTGTCTGGGTTCAAGAAGGCCTCAGCCACAGAAACTGGATTCCTTTCTTCCCTACTATGAGATACATGCACAAATCTCAGCCTCTCTGACTTCAACTGTCACAGCAGCAGATTCTTCTGGATAAACCTGGAAAATATTTCATTTTACATAGTGACCCGGACACCAAATCCTCCTCCCTTGGATTGTCACAGAGACAAAGGAGAAATACACCATGATGGAGACAGTCATTGTAAATAATACCTTTTCATACTGTGGGTGTTCTCTCAAGACAGGTAAGATTAGGATGGTACAAGTAACACTCACTCTCAAAAAAAGGAATGACCACAGCAAGTACCCAGAGCTAACCATTGCTTTTGGCCACAAGTACCATTGGCACAAACCCTAGAAAAAGCCCAGTGAGCCTTCCCCATTTTTTTGTTTCCATGCTAATTTGATCAGTCTTTGATTCCCAGAAAATTGGGTCAATCTCCTTTTGCTCTCACTAATTACACCTATCTCCACATGACTGATACACCAACAATACTGCAGTCCTGTGTGTGTATTGAAAAGTAGGACTGACAACTCCAAAGCAGGACATTGTTTATATTACACACACACAATAGGATTCACACATGGATGATCATTTTAAAATAGTAAAATAATATTATTTTTAGGAACTTCAGTGAAGTGACTAGATAGAAATATTCTGTCACAGACACTAATGAATATCTGGTAACAGGCCAGGATTTAAAAAAAAAAAAATTAAGACACTTAAAGACATATAGGTAAATACTTAATCTCAATTAGGCACCCATAAGACTGTGCCCTATGAAAACATTAATGTTCCAGGCACATTAGTTCATACTTACATAGTTTAGTATGTACCCGCCAAATAGCTGCAATTTGTAAGGAATGAAAGGTACAAAATTTTCCCCCCGTGCACACACTTACATGGAGAAAACCTCTGGAGAATCACAGAATGGCTGAGGTTGGCAAGGACCTCGGAAGGTCACCTGCTCCACCCCCCTGCTTAAACAGGACCATGTCCAGGTGTTTTTTGAGTACCTCCAAGCCTGCAGACTCAAAAACTTCCCTGGACAACCTGTGCCAGTGCTCAGGCACCCTCACATTACAAAGTAGTGAGAAATGAGCCTTAGACATCCTTACTACTTCTTGTTTTTGCTGAGGGTAGTTTTATTTGTTCCAGTGAAAAATCCATAGCTCGAACACTGTCATTAGTAACATCACTAATTTAAGAGCTGGGCAAAAATCTGTACTCCTGACTTTGAGAAAGACACGGGTAAATACAAACAACATTGCATTTTATTTCAATAGAGCAAACTATCCAAATAAACCTTGAAATTAAATGGTTTTTATTTTTTTCCTGAGCAAAAACCTCTTCCCTGACATTTTGGTTTTGGCTTAACGTTTCTTCCTTGAGTCACTACACTTTTCTCACACAGCTCTATTATATTACCCAGATTTCTTAGACAAATATCCTGGCACACAAAAAAGAAATTCACAAAATACGCAAAATGTAATTGAGCTTGAGTTTTAAAATTAAATGGGCAATTGAAATATGTTAAGATGGTGAGTTTTCATACTTTCACTGCTACACACTAAGAATATTGCTGTGACTTCAGCTTATATTTGTGTGGGAAAGAAATAAGGGAAATAGAAAGACCTAGAAAAAAATTATTCCTTTCAAAAAAGGAATCCAGAATAAAGTCTAGGATTAGGAAGATTATTTTCCACTCAAAGATTAGAAAATCCAAATCTGTAATCAGGAGATTGTCCTCAAAGAAACTAGATGAAGCAATATAAACCATGGTTAGTTCTTCAGACGCTCCCTGAAGATATCCAAAATATACCAACAGTGACATGAACAAATTTTTTACTATAGAGAAGAGCCTCAGAAAGCCTCCTCACTTTTGTACACGTAGGTGTTGCTCCCACTCCCCAGGGATAGGCAGAGAAGAGGGAACAAGCACTAAGGAGAAAGAGATGAACTGGAAGTGGAACATAAAGAACAAAAGGGAACAGGACAGCACTAATGCAAGCTAAAAAGAAAGGTGGAAGTGTTGAAAAGAGTGTGATTTTTGGTCTTCAATTCATACATAAACTTCTCTGTACATCAAAAATGAGAGGGATGTTGCTCCCGGGAGGGACTTAGTTAGGGCCATTGTTTGGGAAGCATGAGCACCCCCCACAATTTGAAGGAAGATGGCACTTCTCTTTCTGGACACTGACTTTAGTTTTAGTAGGTTCACTTCAGTCTTTTTCCATGAAGGTATCTAGAATAAAACATCTACTGCCATTGCACTACAAGCACATGACAGTTTTAGGAACTGCTGAACAGGAAAACAAAACACTTCCAGTAGTTCCACTCACAATTTCCTCATGTGAGTTTCAGATTATCAATAAGGCAAAAGCCACTTCTGAAAGTCAATTCCCTGTGTGGTTCCCTGGCATCATACAGGCCAATTTGACACATAAAATGGGTCTCTTGTGGAAGATGGAAAAAAAAAATAAATATGGTCAACAAACACTTTTGGAAGCAAATTACTATAATCCAATAGAAATTGTAATTAAACTGGCTAGCAAGCAAATTGGGAAGAAGGACTGACAGATTATACTCTCAGTGTCCCTCCCCATTCCCTTTTTCTTTTAAACTTCAAAGTTTCACAGCACATTTTCAAAATCCTCCTAGTTCTTTAATGTGAGCACTTAACCAAGTGAAGTATTTTATTAAAGGAAAGATGTTTAACACATCAATCCCAGTAGACTGGAACTTGCCAAAAGCCCAGTAATATCTGTCATCTTCTCTATACACTAAAGGGGGGTGAGTGGAAAAAGCATTTGGAGCTCTCAAGGCCTGACTACAAATAAAAGCTGCCCTTCAAACACATTCTATAAATCTTGTGGTTTGTACAGCCTTAGAGACACCTGACTTTCAGACTTCTAATTCTTTAAAATTCAGCTGCCAAGACATTCAGAAGTTTTTAGTTTAATCCTGAGCTACTTATGCTGCCTGGAGCACCAAGCCTAGGGGTTCATGTTTCCAGAAAAAACTAATTGTAGCAGGAAAGGTTTTACTTATTCTAGAAGTGTTCCAACAAATTTTTAGTTGCTACTCTGGAAAGAGTCAAAAACTTACCATATTTCTTTACTATTATGATTAACACAGATAAGTCATCCTGGATGACAAACAGCCAAAAGATATTAAAAAACAGTACATAGCCAAAAAAGGTAATTTTTCAGCTGAAAAGGCCGATGAAGTACAAATGGCAACAACAATCCTGAAGAGATAACAGATGCCATACAAGATATTCAGAAAGCATAATTACTAAGGAAACCATCTCTCCCCTACTAGTACATTTGTGTTGACGGATGACTATTATGCCACTTACAACACATTAAGACTTTTCCTGCTGTGCGTGTTCACACATAACACTTAGAGACTGGTTTTCCTTTGGAAGAGAACCGTGTAGTGATAGTTTCTTTAAACTTTGCAATAAGGAAGATCTCTTGATAATGGAAACAGTAAGTATTGAGGTTTTTTTTCTTCTCCACTTGAAATTCTGTGACTACTTTAAATTACATAAATGTATATATGCATATTATATATTTATATCTATAAGTGTCAATATTCTGTATATATACAACATGCTTTGCCATTAACCTGGCACAGGTAACAAGTGAAGACCGTCCTCTGGACACTAGTTGTCCACAAAGTTCCAGACATCTCACACAACCAGTAATTAGCACAGGGATCTTTCCTGACAACAGCGACTTACAAGGAGAGCACACAGGCAAGAAACATCCTGACTGCTTCTCTCTCCATGAAGAGCCACAGGTAAACTCTGGAAAGTTTGAAAGGAAATTCCTGACAACTGCCATTCAACAAGGCTACAGCAAAACATGCACCATATTCCAGGAAATTCACTGCGCAAGGCACCATTATCTTCCGAGCAGTGGCACAACTCTGTGCCAGAAACTCACAAGTTATTTTTTGGGGGGGAAAAAATAAATTAAAGCAAATCGAGCCACTTTATGCCAATTTTTGCTCTGCCAGTTGTGATTAAAAACATAAATATTCTTCTGAAATTTAAGCCTAGTTTTTAATGCTTTCTAATGCTATATACATTTTAACACAAATGAACAGATATTTACCAAGGGTTCTTTCGTTTTAATGCTGATGAATTATTAAAAATAAATTTAAAAAACTTTAAAACTGTTATATTCTCTTTTCACAGGAAGCTAAATTCCCGGTAAAATCAAAGAGCTACAGCCCCACCCTTACCTCAAGAAAAAGCATTTCTTTGCTGGAACATTACCTGGCTATAGCGATTTTGATGAACATATCATTATCTCCTATAAGATGGACATTTTTGGAGCTACATTGCCAATGTGGGACATGGAATAGCTTTTGTTAATTCTACATTTTAATTTGGTTGCAAATTGTGCAGAAAAAATCCCCAAACCCCTATTATCAATGAAGTGAAAATTACACGTTACACACAAAACCAGAGAACACTAACTAGGTTTCTATGGTGCTGAATATTTGAACACAGCTCTGCTTGGACATCTTGACCTCTTGCAAGGTAGGTAAACATCACTTTTTACACCATGCCCTGACCCATGGGGAAGGCCTGGGAAACATTTCTGCAGTCATGGCACATTTAAAGTACACATGAGGCCCATTGTTTTCACGTGACAGAAAGGAGTCTTAGTAACCTCGAGATTTGTTCAGTGCAAGGCTGACCACAACAAACACGCACACAAACATCTGCAGGAAAAACGGAGGCACCAGAAAAGTGAGAATTACAGCGGGTATGAGGTTGGGGATGTTATATATTAACACCAATTACAATTTTAGCATGAGACACTCCCTCTTTCTCGATTTGCGGGCATTAGTGAAGAGATGAGCGCCAAGCATTCCACCCATTTCTATGGTTAGACACCAAACTTGGAGCAACCTGTGTTCCAACCTATTCAAAGCAGTGCAGAAACAAGTTTTTTAATAAACAAAGGAGACCCACTTTGCATCAGGTAATATGAAACACTACATGTAGCACACAGATACTGAGTCATGGGGTCATTACCTTACAAGACTACACAAATTACTGAGTCAAATCCAGAAGCTGCAGTTTTAAGAGAACTCAGTTCTTTTAAAAAATGTAGGTGCTAATGACTCAGAACCCTCACAGAGTGAGCTAAGAAAATTTTAATCAAGAAATAATATAGTCAGGCATCAGATTCAAGTAATCAAGTAAAAAAAAGGTTTCCTTGTCCATTAAAGAACCAAATACTTCAGGCTGCAACCAGAACTGACTGTGTCTTCTCCCACACCACGTCTTCCCTCACAGAATCATTCCAGCCTGTGGGAATTTTAAGATTAAAAAGAGCATTTTTCATCACAACACAGTAAGTATATTTTAAAGTTTATTTATTTATTTATTTATTTATTTTTATTTATTTTCCACAAATACAAACACTAAAAAAATCAGTCATAAAACATTCCCAGCAACTTTCAGCTGATTTTTTGTGTTAGTATCTTTTCTCAAATGGTTTTACAGTGCTTACCATTCTGCCAGTGGAGCAAGAGGGGCAGCTAAAACCATTTAACTGTATAGAAGTTAACAGTAACATTGTGGAAGCAAAAAATCCAGAAATTTCAAAGAGAAACTAAGAACTGGGGAGAGAAAAACAAAATGAAAGTTAAAGGAACTTGATGGAAAAAAACATAATTAATTCTCTGGGTACTGGCTGAAGAGATATACCGGTAAGTATTAGAACTATACCTGCAGAGTTGGAAATGAAGGACCAACTTGAGGTCAAGAAAAAGATGTTTTTATTTAGTAGCCTGGTGAAAAGGACATCTATCCAGGATGCAGTACCATCCACTGGAACAACTCCTCTGCCAAAGAAAACTTAGGCTCTCTCTTCAAAGACACAGAGGAGTATCAAGCCCCAGTGTTATAGTATATTTTGGGGTCCATATCCATCAAACTTTCCTGTTGACACCACTGCACAGAAATAACTCCGTGAAATAACCTAAGAACCAAGATGGACTCCTTGCAGACTTGCATCCTTGCGACTGGGATAAAAAACAGGTTTTTCCTCACTTTTTTCCCTAGGACTTGTTTAATTATCCAACAGAACAGGGGCTCCAGTGAGAATGATAATGTGCGATTCACTTATTGCCTAGCAATTAAGGCACTGTTTCAAACACATGGACTCAAATTACCCTGGCTCTTCCACATCTAGCTATCATTCTTGTAGATTTAACAGAGAAATAGTATATTAGAATATAGTATATTATTCCTTCCAAATTTTGTAACAGAATACATACAAATTTCTGAAAACGAGGAAAAGCTGGACAGAACAGCAAAGAAATTGCAAACACACACTTGCTAGAATAAAATAATTACACCCTTCAGCTGTCAGAGGTACGCGACTACCCTGCTGCAGCCTGTCCTAAAATGGACAGATGCAGATCTACTGACACGCAACCCAAACCTTTGGGGGAGAAGGGAAATAAGAAATGAAATGTAAAATGATGACTGTCCCTACGTTACCCTTTCCCCCACACGTTTGCTCTGCTGTTCCCTTCTCTAGCCCAGCCCTCACTAACAGAGCTCTCAAATGCTCCACTCCCTCCACCTACCAAGTTTCCCAGACTTTCCAAAGCCACCTGCAACAACAACATGGGAGCTTTGGGATTTCTGACACTATGAGTCTCCCTCTAATAATTCAGTTTTGGATCAGAAAGAGTCTTTCCTGCTGGACTGGCATGATAGGAAGATAATTACATGTTTTCCAATGTCTTTGTAGCTTGGCAGAGGATTAAGATAAGTAATGCAAAAGTATAAAGAAAGACTTGGAACTTGTGATTATATTTCTGGCAGAAAGAAACCCTGAAGACAGTTACCAAAAGCAAATGATGTGTAGAAGCGCATAGGTCACTTTTAAAGTTTGAAAATAAAAAAAAATAATAGAAAATTTTTTTTAAAAATTAAATTCGAAAAACCCTGAAGTCATGTCTATTACTAACCCCCTGATAGGGTGAATAAGACCAAGAAGAAATGAATTAGTCAAAGCACCAGAAAGTTGGAAGTTTTTGTTAATAAGCAGGGAAACCCTTCTAAAAGCTACATAAGGAAAAAAAAAAAAAGGTCAGAAGAAACTCATTGGTTCTCGCTCCTCCTCTGCTTTGCAAATTAAGTTGTGGTCTGCCTCACAAATCCTCACTACAGATGCATTAGCTCCTTCCTTGTGTTGACAATTCAAAATAAGTAATTCCTAATATAGAAGAAGCCTTAATGTGGAGTATTCCAGTAATACTAAATAAATAACATAGACTAGAGGTCTAAATATCACATGGTTATCAGTATTAATAAAAACCCATTGCTTTTAGAAAGGGAATCAAAAGCATGTTTGCCTAGTAAAGTCTCATTTAATAAAAGGAACTCTATTAGAAAAATGTTTAATGCCTTTCTATGATTAGGACACTTACATTAAACCTTTCCACTATCAATATAAAATCATACAGAAATTTCCTTCCCTGTGAATTAAAATTCCAATTATATTAAATCTGTAAAGTATTTTTAAATTTTTATATAAATTAACAGAAATGCATAAATAGACTTACAATAGAGAGGAAGTTTTTGCTTCTCCTGAACTGTCACTGCTTGATGTTAATGAGGACTTAAATGAAGACACAGACTAATATTCAAACACTCAAATCTTAATAAGATATTTCTCATGCATAAACCAGCCATTTTTATAAAATAAATCACATCCTCCAAAGAGCAGACTAATGTTTCTTACCATTTAATAAGAGAAACTCAAACACTGAGATGGGAAGATGCTCACATTGCCTCTTGAAGCTTTTAACTCAGACATGCCAAATTCTTAGAGGCACCTGCCTTTTTCCATTGACTAAGAAAGGGGCCTTCTGGATCCCCTGAATTACAGCCATTTCAGGGATCATGCATGCGTGAATACTTTCTCCCCAAAGGATGGCAAATTTTTTTCGCTTACGTGAAAAAGTTACATTTTATTATAAACTGAAAATAAATTTTAAAAAGAAGAAATACATCTCAGGCTTTTTAGACACATATCTATCATCTACCACGGGCAGCAGGGCCTACGGAGGACATTAAGAATGCTCCATCCAATCAAAATTTAAAAACTACTCATTTCTGCCTAAAAAGAAGAGTCTTAGGGGGGAAAAACAGTCTTTTAGAACACAGTGCTTCAGTTTACATCAACAATAAATGAAGATATTCAAGCGTTGCACTGGGAGCTGTTCCATCTGCACACTCAACAAGTAGTAGAAATATTTAACGTGTCTATTTTTGCTCATGCAGAGCTCTGTAAGTCATCCTAAAACCAAATAAAAAACTGCAACATAAAACCCCCCCACCCAATTTATTCACTAAGAGAGCAGCAGAGAAAATTATTCACATCTCGTTCCACTTGCAGGCTTCCAACTACACGTTAAGGCCTTCAGCAAAGAACTGTGGAAATTCTACAAAGCATAAACGCGGTACGCACAGCACGAACGTGCACGTTCAGGACGACCTGGGAGTGGGGAAGGCACAGAAGTTCAGCAATGCATCTCATTCCTGGCTCAGACGAGGTGGAATAACCAATGCCCCAGCTTCCAAAACTGAGCAGTTTTACAGACGACTCTATCTACTCATAATGCGTCGCCTAATGCAGCTTCTCACAGTGTGCTGGAGAAGTTGTGGTCAGAAAACCCCAGTTCAAAATAACACATAATTTTCTTTGAGCAGTATTTTTATCCCAGTATTACCACAATCTTCAGTTCACCTTGTTACTCTACAAATTTCCACAGCTCAAGTCCTTGAAAATGTTGCAAGAACATGGACTAACCTCACACATTTTGATTTTCTATCTACATATGTGATTTTCTATCTCATCCAGCATTATGGAGTTGGTCAAAAAAAGTAATTATAACCTAAACCCCACACACTATAGCAGAAAGGCTGAAGCAAAGCTCAGCTAACGACGTGGCAGTGAGGCAGGCAGTGCAGAAAAGCTATCCCAAATAAACTCTTACCATTAGCTTATCTCCTGGTAGCCTATTTTTTTGTAACTTACGCTGAGGCCTCTTTAAATGAAGTACATTCTAATTTATGGAAGCAACCTACTGACATTTAACTACTTCAATGAAACGGAGCAGAGATCACATCTCATCACATCTTGATCCAATGTGTGCAACAACCAGCATGCACTTATTTCCCCCTCAGCTGTCCCCAGGTATAGAACTGTTACGTATATTCAACAAACCACAGATCTCTTTATGCTAAAATAAAAAAGACTGATTTTTGCATATAATGTCCCAAACTGACTTAAGCAAGAAATCTTGTAAAATCTTGTAAAATGTTTTATATACTCACAAAAACAAGTTCCTAGCAAGCCATTATTCCTCATCAGAAACGTTTTTCTCTCCTGGCCACTGATTTTTTAATTTCTTTTTATTTCACTCTCATTGACACATGGTGTGGCCTTAAGCTGAGGAACACATGCATATTATTTACCTGTCCTGCACAATCTTGGATCCTAAATGTCTAAACACAGGCAGTTAGGTCAAAAAAACCTTATGCATACTGAAGTTGAGGCTTGAAAATACAAAAATTAATACAACCAGCATTTCTAACCTCTTTTGACCCACCTGCAGTAATTTTCATGTTCTTACTGTCTGCAATGCAACTTTGTCTTACACTTTTTTGTGAAAGGACAGAAAACAGACTTCACTGCCAAACTTTTACAGATAAAGGTATTTTCATCTCACGTGAATCTACAGCAGAGTTACATACTCCTGTCACAGGTTTGCAAAAGCAGGCCGTAGACTCACAAAACTCTTGTAAGATTTGCTGATATATATATATACCTCTAAGAGAAGAATCTGCTTTTCCTCTGCAGAACTGCAAATGAAGGACCTGGTAGTGTAGCTATAATTTTAACATATTTTCAGAGTGTACTGTAGACACTTATCAATGTGACATGCTAATAAGTATAGTGAACCTTCTCATCTTCCCTTTCCTGCCATTTTATAGGGTCTTCTCAAATTTAATATTAGATGGCCCTGTCCTCTACATTACAAATTACAAACCCATTCTACATTTAGCCATGTACACAGCATTTCTGAGACTTCAGTGGATGCAGGAAGCACATGAAGGTTCAGGATGTGGACCATCCTTAATGCAATATTTATCATTAAATACAGTCCCTAACTCTGCACCTTACATCTTACAAATTACGTTATGGGTTTGTGCAAATGTAAGCTAAGTGTGTTTGTATTTTAACAGGGAGAGGGAAAAACCCTGATCAAGCTGCCTGCCAAATCAGAATCTCAGAATACTCAGGATCTGCTTCTAAACAACAAAAAACTCTAATAAATTTCAAGTGGTGTCATTTTAAAGGACTCCAGTTTAAAAACTGGATTTCATATCTGAACTTGAGATGGTAGCTTATGTCAAAAATACAAACCCAAACAGCTGCCTTTGATGTGACTGATTAAACAACTTTTGTCTCTGGTATCACTAATGGAAAGAGTAAATGGCTTGTAATATAATGTATAATAATTCAGTTACATACTAGTAAACATTTCATAGAGATCAGAGCACTAAAGTCTCAGTTCATGCTGAATGATTTTATGGACAAATAAATATGAGCTTAAATGCCAAATAAACATCCACTGTTAACAGGGCACCTCAAGACTATTTGGAGAGCCATTACACACAGTGGCCCATGGGTATTGCAGCCAGAGGGACACGCAGGCATAAAGCACGATCAAATGCTGCTTGCAAACAGGGTTCATAATCATTGCCCTCTCCAAATCCCTCTTCCAGAAAAATCAAGGCAAATTTTTAAAACTGACTGGTTTTAATTACAGATAATTTCACAATGGAAAGGAATTCCAGACCACTTGCCATAAAGGAACACTTTCCTTCCACGGAAAACTGCTTGAAATACACAAAAAAGGTTTTGAAAGTAAATACATCAAAATTACCTTTAAATATCCTTCCCACATTGGCTTCATCACATACTGAAAATGTATTTTACAGTGTTCTACACCTGTAGTTGTACCAGAGTTCTACTGGTACAAATAACAAAGCTGCTGGAAAAATACAGAAATTAGAATTTCCATAAAACGCCAAGAAAAAAATTGAGCAGGTTCAATGATCACTGTATTTCTTACTGTGTTTAGTTACTTAAGAATTAGCAATCACAATGCATTGCAACATAATACATCAGACACTTAAGCTTAGTTCAGTCTTATTTTGTAGTGACATGACTAGGAAAAGTCATTGCTATGGATAGAGCGGATCAAATCAACTACTGAGGAGATGGAGGACGTACACACTGGGGCTGCTCAGCAAACTAACAACAGCTTACTTTTACAGCAAAAAAAGCAGCTTCAAAAAATGTTAATAATGGTATTTCTGCAAAGCTTCAATCTTTCACCCTCTCCCCAAATAAGTAATTTTACTTGTAAAACATATTTTTAAAAGCCATGCTGCAATGAAAGAGGTGAAGGGAAGAAATCTGTCGTTAAGAGCAGAAATCACTGCATTTCACTATTTGGAAAGGAACCTACACCCCACGTTTTACTTGCACAGGCTGAGCTGCAGCTGCTACCTCAGGCAGGACTTTGCAGCCACCACAGCCAAATCTTTATACAGTAGCAAGCACTACACAATAAATGTTCTGAACAGTGGCCCAGCTCACCTGCCTTCAGCGTATGAATAAACTGCTACATTTTTAAGTGGTGTTTTTATTAAAATAATGAGGATTTGGGAAGAGCTATCAAGGAAAGGCAAGCAGATGGAGAGACTAGCTGACACATAACAATAGCTGGTGAAATATTACTCTTATTTTCTGTAATAAACACCAAGATCAAAACATTACGCAAGTTAAATTTCCTTGAAAGGTTCCCAGCAGGAGTTTTCCTTTTTGTTTGTGCAGTACGCGATTTCCTCTCACCCACAAAAAACATACCAAGAATGTGCATGTGCCACTAACACTAAGCAGCACTTCCTTAATCACTCATTTCCAACAATTTATGGATGATCAGTGGCAAAAACGAGCAAAAATAATGAAAGCATGCAATGAAAGCTCATTGAGACAAACCGGCTTGGACTTCCTACTCATTTCTGTGTCTCTTTAAGATGGGGGTCTGATACAAATTAGCCACTGGGAAAAAAGTCATCTGGTCATAAAATACAGTACAGGGTCACTTTTATGTAAGTTTGCCAAAAGGGACATAAACCAGGACAATTTCAAACTGTGACACAGGATAGAAGTATATTAAAAAAATCTTTGTTCCTCCTCCATTGTGCTGTCATGTTGCTCAGCTTTATAGACATTCTGAGCACCAGCTCTGGCCTCTTCGCTTCCACCTGGTCTACCTAATTAATTAAGCAAGGAAGTTACCTCAAATTTTTGTACTATTTGTTTTTATTATCATGCACTTCTTTTGATGTTCCAGGAGTTAACCTCTTAATCCACAGACTTTGTGTGTTGTGTTCTGAACATTTTGGGATGTCTGGATAATTTGGATAATTGGTCAGGATGTTGCTGTCGCTCACGTTAAACTTTATGCTATGACTTCAAGTTCAAAGATCAGTATTAAGGTAAAATACTTCATAAAGCCTTTTTAAAACTCTACACTTGTGATTATGCAATACCCAGTTATTCCAGTTTGTCACAGTGCTAAATTGCGCTATTTGTACTTTCTTACAAGGAAATTACTCCTAAACATCTTTACCTCTGTCAACTTCAAATAAATACAAATTTCTGCTGAAGTTACATCAAGAGAAAGCATATTTTAAAGGTCAAGAAAAGGTACAGCAATTATCTCCTCAAAAATGGTTGCCTCCTTCACACAGCAGCACACACGTAATTTTCTGTGCAGTCTGTTATCACACATGGAACCATTAGCACTGTGACCTACAGATGCTCAACTACAAATATCACAATTTTTCTCTTTTGGAGGGAATGATAAAGACTGAGGTTAATTCTGACACAAAGAAACACAGCTGGCATCTTTGCTTCATAACTACTACAGAATCTGAGCACATCAGTGACAAAGAACTGAAAGATTATCTAAACACGAAACATAACTTCATGCACAGACTCTACAAAGGAGGACAAGGAGAACACAGAAAGATATGAAACAGTTTTTAATACTGATGCAGGAGATCAAAGTTACATCAGGTGCTCCAATAGCTCAGTTAACACACTGGCTAAGGTGTAATGTATCACTGTGAGCTTCAATTACTTCGGCAGTTTTGAAAGACTAAATTCACATATGTGCACAAAAATACATGTGTCCATAAATACACACATGCACACACACATACATGCACATATATGTTTGTGTATCATCCACCTCCCAATATTGTTTTTATAATTATTGTCCTGATATCAGAAATCCGTAACTGCCATTAAATGGAAATAAACTAGAGCAAAGAGCAGCTCCTTAAGCTCTTTTAGAGCTTTTAAAGGGCACATTCAACCCCCCTAGGCCCAAAATGCCCTTTTTGAACTAACATCATGGGTTTTTTATTAATAACTAGGCAAGGAATCAGTGTGAATTTCAGTACAGCACTGCATCCATCCATGGCGAGTATCTAATTTCCAAATTTCTCTCCTCTGCACAATATGCAAGTCCTTGGTTGTTTTAAACTGTTGCCCTGGGGAATCGGAGTGAGTCTATAAGGGGGGCCATGTGCCATTTAGAAAGTATACTAACAGCCAAGAAAAAAAGCCACAGTAAACTGGAAGATGGTTAATCAAACCCATTCTGATTCAGGAAAGTCAAACAGTTAAGGGAGTGAGGCTACCATACAGGAACATGGAAAGAAAGGTTACACAAAGCTTTAACTGCAACCTATGAGCTATCTGAAATATCATAGCTTGCAAAAAAAGTCACGTTACAATTAATGCATAAAATCAGCTTTAATAGCACAGTCTATGATAAACACTCAAACAGATGGCTAAAACCTTTGGGATAATCCATATGTGATAATAACTAAAATTACCGTTGCTATTTAATCTGAACAAAGGCATCCATTAAAAAGTAAAAAAAATCTGTTCCGTTTCAGAAATGAACCTCTTTTAATTATTCATTTTCAGAACTTTTATCAAAATCCAACAAGTAATTCATATATGAACACGTTCAAACAGACATCTCCACTGTGCACGCCTGAATCTCAAATGACCTATTTAGTCATTATAACAAAGGTAATTCAATGACAAATTCAAGATGACTTGCAGAAAAGCTTTCATTGAACCAATCATTTTATCCAAATTTTGAGCTGAGCTGGGTATCTAGAATCAACTGCTTTTAAAACTCCCAACTGAAAGATTAAAGATTATATATCCATGCCAAACCTCTTTACTGAGTGTCTTCACATTTAAAGTAGCTCACTCTTCTCTTAAATGCTGCAGGTTTTGCCAAATGTATGAAATGTTCTTTTAAATTGAGACCACTGAAATCTGATTTTTCCAGTGAACAGTAACAGCATTTGAATAATGTTTTATATCTCTGGTCCATTAGTTTGATGTGATGGATGACAAAATACAATACTTTTTTAAATTTACACAAAATAATTTGTTAAAGTAACATAATTCTACAATGTAATCATGGTCTCAAAATATTCTCTGAAAAGCAGTAAAAAATACAACAAAAATCTACAGGAAGTAAAAAAAGACAGGAAATACCCTTCCTTCACACATTCTAGAACTGAAAAATCTACATGTAATCCTGTGCTTGATTAATCATAAATTTTCCCAGATTCTAAGTACCCAATCATGTGATGTAATATTTTAACATAAATATAGTAATTATAGCAAGTAGAATTGTTTATCTGCACAAGCAATCTAAACAGAACAGCACATTCAATTTTAACTACCAACTTAGTCCAGAAGTGACACCTGCAATTTATTTTCCAACAAAAGTGATCAAAGACAAGGTATGTTCATATTAAAATAGACCACAATTTCTACATCTTCACCAGTGGCCTCAAGGCTCACTCAAGACTGGTGAAACATTCAGTATGTCTGCATCCATTTTGGATGCTTTTAAACAGAGCAGTCAAGTAGAACAGACATTGGATAAAGGCCTTGAGCACTTATACCAGGAATCACATTTGGCATCTGAGATGTTCCAAAAACATCAAGAAGTTAAAAAAAAATTCCAAAACTGAGTTCACTGCCCTTTCAATAGGTGGGTTTTAATACTAAAATCTGATCTCATCTACCCCATGAAAAAGCCAAACTACTCTAAAGCAGCAATAATCACCTTTTTCCTGACATCTGAAGATAATTATGGTTTTATCTAATCTGCAGTTACAGATGCTTCCAAGCTTAAACATGTAGTGGTCATCTTAGTTACCTCGAATGCAATTTACTGATAGCCAGTGTCACTGCTGCTATCAAAGTTTTATGTAAAGTGCAAGTTCAATGTATCTGGGATACATAAAGTATCTGTTGGAGCCAAGAGAACTCTGCAAATCAAGGGGGGACACCAGAATGATGGTACCTGGCACGCTAATGGAGAGAATTCCTTGGTTTTGTTGGATGCAGGAGACACAAACCTCACTGAAATCAGTTAACTTATTTTTTTAGAAGAAAATATACATATTAACAGTGCCTACATACTTAAGTGTCAAAAGGAAAATGGGGTGGCCTCCACACAAAAACTGGAAGGACAAATGGAGTTACTAAAAGCTCTTAGGCCTGTAGAAGTGAAGGAAGAAGAGAGTGTTTTCCACCCAAGAGGGACAAAAAGAGCTAAACACAGCAGCCCATCACCAAACTCCTTTGAAGCTGAATGCATTAGTTTGATCATCCAGACTCGTAGCTGAAGGGCCCTGGATACACATCTGCAGTTTGGCCAATACCCAGCAAAGATGGAGCAGCATCAACTCAGCACAGGAGACACCAAACAACATTCACACAGCAGCAGGGCCCAGCCAGGGTGGTTTTCTGACACAGTTGTATTGCTCAGCCTAAGTAATATCTGCCAGTACCTTCAGCTGTGGAATACAGTTTTTGCTTCTCCACATTGTTCTCTCGAATCAAAATTTTACTTAGAAACCACTGCATGAAGGATTTTTTTTTTCTGTCAGCTGTTTTCTCTCTTGAGTGAGCCCTAAAACCCCAGCTTGAATGCAGCACTTCAGTTGAGTTTTCCCTAATTCCACCAAGAGCAAAAATGGCGACATCACTGCCTCCATACCAGTTCCTGTCCATGCAACCAGGAATTACGTTTTCCTTCCAAACACAATTATGCCTTTACATTACATGCCATCCATCGATGATTCATAGTCTTTCATATCCATCTTTAATTCATTTCATTTTCCAGACTTCAGATCACTTTCCAAGACCCTTTGCTTTCTGAGAACCGTCATCCAAAGGGAGCAGAATTCCCTCAAGTGTAGTATCATTAAAAACAAAAGTGTAATCATTTGGATGATAAAGATTAACGGAAACGTGCTACAATTGGTCCCCAGACAGTCATTCCAGTTTAATCTATTTGATATTTATGATTTGAAATTCAGTTTGATGTGCCTCCCATTATAGTAATTTTTCACGGTAATTCTTTAGTTCACATATTAACACGGTCATTATCATTCTATTGTTCAAAAATTGCTTTGCCAAGTTCCCTGCCTCACTGAAATACTTGGCCCTCTTAACTGAAGTATATTCAACTAGGCTGAATATTTTAGGGTATTCTTTACCCATTTAAGACAGTTTTCTTAACATATTATTGTAAATACTGACCATACTTCAATCTTCTTTGGGACGTTTGTCATTTTAAAATTCACAAATCAAGCTTGTTTTCACAGGGCCATCTGTTATTTAATCACCCTTCCCATTAGCAAGAAACCTGTGCTCCTTTTCCTTGTTATTTCTAGTGTACTTATTGAGCCTTCTCTCCTTTTACCATGCCCCCAAAAAAACCTCATTTTCCAAAAAAGGATACCATTTTCCCCCCTACATACATGGCTTGTGCCAGAATGTCCAGCCATATTTACACCTTCATATAAGCACACACATCCCAGCGCCAAATCCTCTCAAATTTATAATTTCAGTTTCATCAGAAACAAGGGCTGAAAAGGAAATATATACTGCAATTACTCCATACTTAACAGCGTTTTCCTACCTTTTTTAAGCCAGCAAATCCTTCTGATTCCAGGAAGAAAAACGCAAAGGGCATCAACACAAATAAACATAGATTTGAAAAAAGAGAAGCAAGATTCCACAAACCTGCAACAAAACAGAAAAAGTTTACATTATACGTTTCTAAGCTTTAAAACTTAAAGATACTACATTTTCCTCCCTTATATATAACAATGTAGTATACATACATGCGCTAACAGAAGCCAGGTTTTTATGGATACAGTTATTGACAGGTCATTGCTGGAAAACATCCATTTCTCTGCGTAATGATTTTCAAACAAAAATTGTATACCACTTACACAGCAGCAAATGTCTGAAACCACGGACTACTTCCACAAAATCTCATTGAAGGCTCGTTAGAGAACTGTCTTCCAAGTTTTCAGGACAAAAGTATTTTACTCTCAGTGAATCTCACAAAAATCAGTTCTGTGTAATCACTTTCACAATTTTTCCAGGAGAAACTCCAACAACCCATGGATTTTAACATGAGCAATACACAAATGCATTGTCACCTCCAAATCAGAAGATACCACGGGAACAGCAACAACAGCCATCCACAAAGGGATGACTGGCTCAGTAGGCAAGAGGAGAGCAGTAGATGTTGACCTCAACTTTATTAAGGCTTTCAATCATCTCCTATAAATCCCCTCACAGTCCAATTAAAGAAGTATGGTCTAGGTAAGTGGACTCTGAACACTGGCTCAACTTCTGGGCTCCCAGGGTTGTGACCAGCAGGACAAAGTCAGTCTGGAAGCCAGTCACCAGTGCCATATAAACCCCAGGGAGTTATGGTGGTTTAACATCTTCATCAATGACCTGGGTGATGGCAGAGACCACATCCCCAGCAAGTCTGCTCAAGAGAGAAGGTCACTCTGATGAACCTCAACAGGCTGGACAAATGGACAGAGAGCAGAGAAGAACAGACTCAGGGAGATTTTATCAATATATAAAAATACTTGATAAGGGAGGAGAAAGGGACAACAGAGTCATATGTTCACAGTGGTACCCAGTGAATGGAGAAGAGGCAATGAGCATGAATTGAAAAACCGGAAAATCTACTTAGTCAGAAGGGGAAAGAAGAAAAACAAAAACTGAAAATCCCAAACGTTTTCACTGTGAGTGTACTCAACCACTGCAACAGGTTGCCCACAGGTTTTGTAACCTCCACCCTGCAACATATTCAAACCCAAACAGGCAGTGCCTTGAGCAGTCTTCTCTGACTGATCCTGCTTAGAGCAGGTTATTTCCAGAGCTCCTTCCAACCTCAACCATTCTGTGCTCTACAGGAAAAATCAACAACTGATTACAACTAGGACATCTGTAAGACACATGTGACATCTGCAGGAAGGGAATAGGTTTAGCAAACAGCCTGAAGTGATAGCTGATCCCCATTAGGGTTAAAATTTTCTAGGCTGAACACTTTCTGAACAGCCACTTTCTGGTGCCTAAACACGAACCCATCATCACTCACCCTATCAGAAGTTGTACAGGATGTGGTGTTTCTTCTTGATAAAAGCAGAAGCTTACCTGCAATTTAGTAGCTAAGAGGTCTAACTACTGTCACACGTTCTGCATCCTGGAAAAAACAGCTTTTACTTTGTAGAGAAAAAGAGGTTTAGCCCCCCACCTTTCTCAAAGCACACATTTCCACAATTCTGAGGGACTACGTTATATCACCTGAATATCCCTGAAAAAAGAATATCACCCATGATAAGAAAATTTGAACTAACAGCTTTGTTTGTTTCCTTTCTTCCCATGTAGTGGGTTTTTTCCTTTTCTTATTTGAAACTGTTCATTTTGTAAAGATTCGGGAAGGAAAGAGACATTTACTTTGTCTGTGGGGAATTCATTATTAACAAAATTTCTGTATGTAGTTCCAAATGTAAAATAATTAGCAGTGATCTTCACCTATACCCTCTTAAAAAATTCTTTCACCATATACTTCCTTTCTCCTTAAGTGACATTATTTAAATTTGAAGGAGAAATGAAAACAAGGGGGGAAGAGGAAGGCAGCGGACCAAAGGAACTACAACTTCAGCAATTGACAGCACCAGGACACCGGGAACCAAACTTAGCCAAATACACCACAGAAAAAAACCGAGAAAATTCCAAAAGATGTGTGAAATATAACACTCGATTGCTAAAGAAAACAGACTGCCTAAAGGTGGCTAAACTCCAGCTAACAAAGAAGGGGATTTTTCCTTTTGAATTTGCTTAGCCAGGAAGCTCCTGTTACCATTCGAGAAACATTCAGGCATAGCAACATCAGCAAGAATGTCATTAACAGCCCTTAGGAGGGGACATTAACTCAGGCAAGTCTGCTTTTTTTGTCTTCCTCCCTAACAAGTAAGACACTGGAGTTAAGAGTAGAAATACTACTAGATGGGGGTGGGAGTCTTATTTCAGCAGTTTTCTCTAACTGAAGACAGACAGTGCATTCAGTCACCTAATGCAAGGCTGGATTGTCCTAACTTCAGCAGCTCTATTACACATGTATCTTACAGTACAAAACAGTGCTTAGCTGCTGCGTAGTATGTAGAGCATTTTAAGGAAGGGAAGAGTGGTGCATATGCAGGGGGATTTTTCAAAGTTAAAATCCACAAATTTACGCATTACCAGTTGACAGCAACCACTTTTACAGAATATTAAACCACAGAGCTACAACATGCACCTGAAGTTGAGAGGGAAGGACAGTGATGTTCTGCTGCTGAGACACAAGCACTTTCCTCAAAGTAAGGAACATACAGAGCCCTCCATATTTCTTATCCTAATTTGATAGTTCAGAAATCAAATTAAAATAGACCCAGACAAAGAATTCTTTCCTACTACGCTGACTGCATCACAAAACTGCATGAGACTTGCAGATATCAACATACAGAAAAGCTTTAAGCAGTCTATTAGAATATTTTGATTTTTTTCCTTTGCATTTGTAGTGACTTGAGAATGTCCCCCATAAAACATGTTAATAAAACACAGAAATTAAAAACTTCTCGGTCTCTGGCAAACAGATTAGACCCTGAGCAATTTCTCATCCTGCTTACTCACAGCAGTTTCATTACGTTTTACCCCCACCTGGTGGTTGTACCCAACAGCAGCACAGGGGAACATCAGCTGTCAGAACTAGTTACAGGTTTAGTTCAGCATGTATTAATTAGGTAAGAGTGTTTATAATGGATCCAGGTTTTTCTGCCTAGTTTCAAAAATTTGAGGCATATATTTTCTACTTTTCTATAGACCACAAATCACACAACAATCTAAACTACAATAGCCCTTAGTGTCAGGTTCAAGTACCTCAGATTATAGCTGTAATGGATAAATCAAGAAAAAATGAAGTGTTTTTGAGCAACACACATTTCCCCATTTGATAACACTTGCAGTGCAGTACACAAGCCCCACGCGAAGGCCATGCTGGACAGAGACACAACATTGGCTGGGCTCCAGCGCTTGTGATGGCACCACGAGCTCTCACAGCTCGCACAGGTATTTCTCGCTGCCCTCGCCGAGGTCCTGCCAGGCGCGGACAGGGCTTAGAGCCGGGACAGGCGGGTGTGCAAACCCGGCGACCGCCACGAGAGGGAGCCCTTCCCCCAGGGAAACGTTCCCGCACACGGATCCAAAACCTCCTGATGCTCCTGCAGTTCTTCACGCCAACTTAACCCACACAAGGTTTACCAGTCATACCTACCCCTACTGTAAACCGTGCAATACACAATTACACCTGGAAGCACCAAGATACTGAATTTACTTTCTTCCTTGACACAGCTATTGGACTTACAGAATATAAATCACACTGTGGTACTTTCCAAGGATTATCACATTAAAGTCAGAAGAAGATGGTCACTGGAAAATTTTCAGTCTCTGAAATATTTTACTGTCCTTTTTCCAAAGACAATTCAGACACAGAAAGACAGATTTTTTTTTCCTTATGTCTGGGAGTGAAGCATTTGAAGGTCTGAGCAGCCAAATCCATGTGAAAAATGAGATTTAGCTGGGGTTTTTTCCTCCCATGGAGGAGACATACCAAATTAACAATCCCCTATTGATTTGTGACAAATCAAATCACAGAACAACTCAACTAGAAAGAACCTCTAAAGTCACATAGTCTAATCTTTAAAAAAACTAAACTCCAGGTGCAATCAGGTTGCTTAGGGCTTTAACCAGCTCAGCTTTGGAAAACTTTCAAAACCTCCCAGTGTCTCTGGACAACCTTTTCCACTGTCCAGTACTCCCCACCGTGAAGAATTGTTCCTTTATGCCCTGCAAACACCACTTCTGGCCTCCCACTTCACAAAAAAAGCAAACAAACAAACATACCCAAAAATCATCCTTGCAAGTGAGAGATCTGGAAATTCATGAATTTGCTACCAGTATTATTAGACATTTAGCAAAAGCATACATTTATTCAGAGAAAAATTCTCTCAAGCCGAATTACTATCTCTTCACAAGAGCTAAAAGGACACCACAGTTAACCTGTAAATTATTTGTTCCATATGAAAGAGTTTCACATAGTAAACCTACTTTCTCCAGCCAAGTCTACCAAAGAATGTCATGTTTTCACCAGTTACTATTTTACTGCATGTCTTTACCATATGATACGTTTATATTCATAGCAAGTTTCTTAAAACATTTTTTTTTATTGTGAGAATAAATTTAATAGGTATCATCTTGAAGAGAAAGGAACATGAATCTTGCATTAACACATAAGGAAGAAGTTTGAATAGCATGGTTCAAGTTAGCTTCTAGTAGCTCTTATTTACATTAATATTCAAAGCAGTGAATTTGGTTTAATTCTATCAAGTCTGCCTAATTCTTAAAAAAAAAAACAACCAACAGAACAGTTAAGACAGATTTTGTGAAATATCACACAGCAGCAAAAACAATGAGCCAATAGCACATTAACAATTCAATTAGCATATTAAATGAAAATGGAGTTATTGGTTTGAAAATAAGAACACATCTGTGCAAGTATAATGAAGACATCCATTTTAATTACATTATGCCGAGTACTAACCATGAATTAGTGAGCCATTTAACCACTGAATATAGTAGTTTTGTGGAAAAGAAAGCAGGATCTCATTGCTGATTATTGAGAAAGGTAGAAGCAGGACTGCACCAGCTGAAACTGCTAGAGTGAAGGTGCTCAAGAACAGCCTGAAATTTAAAGAAATGTACCACCGTTACCACCAACATGCTCTGAACAGGGGGGAAAAAAGTAATTAGCCTACCTGTTAATGAGTGTCTGAAAGCAACACATTCTTACATTATAAATGGGCAGGGAAAACTGGGATTTCCACAACAGTTCACTTCCAAAAACCAAATTTAAGTTACCAAATAGTATACTACAGAATCCAGTAAAAGAATTAGTTTTCACCAGCTACCATAATTATTCCCTTGGGACTTCAATGCATTAAATTCCAATGTGATACAAAGGTTAAACTACTGGAGTTCATGAAATACCTTTTCATAAGTCTCCTCTTTTGGTTTTCATTTCCCACATACACACATATGCCAAAAAAAATCTATTTCTATATTCTCTGCACAATTTTTAAAAGCAGAGTAGCTTTCTAATGTCTAAAGAGCACAATTATACATAAACAAATATTTTCACACCAAATTTAAAAAAAATGCTTTTCTTTCACAACGTAGTTAGCTGTAAAGTCAATACCCAAAAACTGTCAGAATTATTTCAAATATTTAAGCTTATTCTTTATAGATCCCAAATACAACTTACAGCAAATGCCATCTTGTGGCATTAAAAAGAACTGTGTTCTTAAAAAAATAAAAAAAATTCTTACAGAACTAATACAATGCTACAATAAAATTAGAAATAATTCTAAAAATAGCATGACAAAAAATATGACCTTAAATATATCATCACTACAACAGCGGCATCAGTAACTTGCTTACAGAAATCTTACTTTTTCTTGACAGTCTACAAATCCATTTTTCATTCACACAATACTTAACCTAGAGGAGAAAGTCTGAGTGACTAATTTTAATTTTTATATATATTTTTATTCTATTGTTGTTGGTTTCTGAGACTTCTTTTTTTTTCTCATTTATTTAAGGATGTTTAAGTATTCTAAGCCAGAACTGTGAAACTTAACACACTACAGAAAAGTGCTACAGCAGTTTGGCTTTGCTTTCTCTACACACACACCCCTCTTAAGTCCTGACAATTATGCCACCTGAAGAAAAATCTGTGTACAGATGCTTGAGAATTATTGCTTTTTGAAAAGCAACATGCACACTCTTAAGGAACAAGAAAGCTTAAGCTGAAAGAAAAAACAGCATTTTATATTTATAACAACACTTTTAACAAAATGCTATTACTCTGATGGAAGTGCTAATCTTGTCTTAAATTGTTTTTCATGCAAGCACAGTCTATGTTTGTTGTATTTTAAAGCTACATTAGAAAACAAATGTAGGGGGATAACAGTTAACAAGACAAATTTTACCCTTTGAATACTGAAAAATGAAGAACTACAGGTGGACCACAGGTGCTATAAAAATAATTCAATCTAGAAGTGTCATCACTGTAGTCTTAAAAGCACGGGAGTGAGATGTTCCTGTACTGGAGAGGGAAGAGCTTCATGGCATTTATAAATATGTATTGTTCTCTAGATATGAAGTGGACCTTGTGGCAAATAAGTGGTTTGAATTCATAAAAAGTATCAGACACTACAGGGAGAAGTGCACCTAAGATTTACATCTCCTTTGTACACCTTTCACGCTTGCCACCACTGCACCCCTAAAAGTGAACAGCTTGCAATGTACTCGGCACCTTCCCAGGGTACAAGACAAATCAAAAAAGCACTCAAGGAGCTCTCCTTCCAGGAGGGTGACAGTACCACCAGGGAAGAGCTAAGAACACTGTCATAAGCAAGTAGCAGGTTCACATAGTTCAGCAAATCATGTAACTGAGAGGGCAGCAAGAGCTCACGGACGTTCTGTAAATCCTGAGGCTTATTTAAATAGGAGATATTAATATCCAGCTTCACAAAGGAACAGGACGGGGAGAGAGTTGCTGGCAAACCAGCAGGTCTGGCAAGTGTTTGTCTTCCACTTGTTATTCTTTTTTAAGCTTTTTTACAATGATCAGATACAGATGTCTGCTTCAGAGGGAGCTAACTTTCTTCCCAGGATCCACTGCCTCCCTTGACAGCGCTTCCATCGACTGCAGGGGGAACTTAAACACCTCCCACCTAAATACCTCCATTTTAGAGACCTAAACTTAGGTGCAGGTCTTGCACTGAGTTCTACCTCTTGCATCAGGTCCTTACACAATACTCTGGCATACCAGGAAAACCAAAGATGAAACAAGCGCTAGTTATTTATCTGGAAGCACAAAAGATTCCTATCATAACAATATATTCAGGAAAAAAAGTTCTGCAAAGAAGAGCTATACATACGATATTCTGTTAACAATGGCATCTTCATCCTCTTGCTCATCTGAAAATTAAATTACAGCAGGTTATATTCAATGCTTACATGTCTTGCCTCAGGCTAAAATGTATATACATAGGAATAATTTTAATTTGCAATTAAAATTTAGACGTACTGATACAATTTATTAGCATCAATATTTTAAGAAGGTTCCCTACAAAAATGAATACTCTTGCCTTTTTTCTCCCCCCCCCCCCCCGCCAAGTTGAAGTCTCTTCAATCAACATAACAACAAAGTTATTTCACTTTACCTAAACAATCAAAACTTCTTGGAAGCACCTTCCAGAGGGGCCTGTGGCAAACACACTTTCAGACTACTACTACCATGGCTGCTACTAGGAACTGTCCCTTTGGGCACCTCTGAAATCAGGGAGAGCAGGCAAGCTATAGGAAAGTCTTAGGGTCCATGCTAACTACTACTGGAAATCCCTAAATTGATGTTTCATTTTCAGTATTAATGTCTTCTTAAAACAAGAAAGCATACCCAGAGCAGAAGGGATGACTACTCACTTGTTTCCCCTTACTTATCCTTCCTCCCAGCTCCTGGGGGTTTGTGACAACAAGGAGGGGTCTTGTTATTCTTGTAATTTGTTTTGGATTTAAGGTATCGTGACTTCCCTTCTGGTATTTCATATTTTAGACAATTTTTGTTTATTTATTCCTCACTTAATACTATAACTATTTGAAATAATATCAACATCTAACTCAGAGATCAATCACTAACACATCCTTCATTTATTCTTTACACTCTCCTCTACATCAGTACACAAATGTAAGCATTTTTAAATATGAAATCATTTTACATTCAGCTTTCTTGTATTTGTCAGGTTTTCCATAAGAGGTAAATAAAATTTATTTTAAAATGTAAGCATACATAAAGTCAGGTGTTTTATGTACTTAAGCGTCATGCACACACTTGAAATAAACATGTAACCACTAACATCATGCTATTTTGAAATTCTGTGAAAGTACATGGGGTTGTTGGGTTTTTTTGATGGGAAGCTCATGGTATTTTGAGAGACTAAGTCAAGGTCTCTTATGAATCATTTTGGCTACAGAGCTTGTTGGATAAACAGTGAACAATTTGTCCTCAAAGAGTTCCAGACATATTAACTCTTCAAAAATGTCTCATCAGGAAGATCCTATCAAGCTACAAAGTTTGCCTACCTAAATACTCACAGCTGCAGAGCAGTTCCTCTTCCTAGCCAAGACTAAGTGCCAGAAAAAGGTAGCAAAAGTGTCTTTGCATCCAACAGTATTTGCCAAACCAGTTTCCCCTTCCTGTTTTTCTGTATCTCCAAATGGCAGCAGCTTTGTAGCATCCAAAATACGTATTAGGATCAGAGGATAATATCAGTCTTACTTCCTATGTTTAAAGAGATGCACCTTTTTTTTTTTTAAAGTATTAAATTTCATGAAGCATTTACATTTTAAAATGTGACTCCTCCTCTGAAAGCAGCTCTACCATAACACAGGTCCCTATAGCTCTATAAACAGTTTCCAATAAAGCTCAAAGTGCCAAGATCATCAGGCACAAGAATGTTTCTACAGCATGACTGACTATTAGCAAGCACCGAAGTCCCAGATAAGCTGCCAAGAGTCAAAGATTCTGACATTTTATACAGATTTTTATGTTACTGTCTTTAGAAAAAAATACAGAAGAAAATGATGGGGCTTCCTACAGCCTAGTTTCAGACAGACAGTGTTTCTAAAGGAAAAAAAAATTACAGTATTATCTCAAGGAATAATACTTCAGTGGTGAAGCCATAAGGAACAGGTTAAGAAGACTAAAATAACTGGACCTGAGCAAAGCAGGACTTTTAGAAGAAATACAGCACTTTCCTTCTGTATCATTTCACTTTACCAGCTGGTAACATTTTACTTTACCAGCTAAAGCTGCAAACTTGATTTTGGTGCTAAAACACAGCTGAAAATACTTATTCTGGAAAAGCTGATGTGAAAGGAGAGCAACAGGATCTAAAGGCAAGGGAGGCAGAAGCATCTACTTGACATTAACCCCTTTCTTCCCTCTCAAAAAAGTTAAAATTTAGGCTGTCACAACAGAACCAGTGACTGTGGCTCTCTCACTCAACCACAGAGTGACAACGTCAGCACTCACTGATCCTCTTCTGAGACACTTCAGTGCTCTCCCTGCCTTGTTTAGTGATCCCACAGAGAACAATGAAGGGCCTGAGAAGTGCCAAAGTATGCACGAGGGAGGATCTGGGAACTCAGGGCTCAGAGATAAAGGCAGCAGAGAGAGGGCAAGGCAGCAGCACAGACAATCAGATCAGTCCAAGCTGCCACAGACCAGCAGCCTGGGAAACACTTTTGGTCAGAGATCTTGTTCTTCTGCTTTCTTTTTTCAGAGAGAAGAAGAATCATTTATTCACTTGAAAAACAGAATTATTTTCGGATATGTTAAAAACTCCGTGCTTACCTGCTTTCCTTTTGTATCTTGTGATTATGAAGTAGGAAACTATGTAGAGAACAGCAAACAGGAGAAAGCAGATCTGGAAAAGAAAAAAAAAAACATTGCATTTATTAGGTTGTGAAGAAATGCCTGCATTTTAATAAACAGAAAATCCAGTCTCAACAATTTAAAACTGAATTCAGATCAACAAGGCTGTATTCTATGTAGTTTAAAGACTGTTAGGTTTTACATCTTATTAATAGAAAGCTAAACCCTTAAGAACAGTTTAATTAGAGTAACAGGTAGCGGGCAATTATATGGCCAGCAAGTTTTACTCTAAAATTAAGAAAAAAGCCTTATTTACAGTATGATTTTTTGTTTGGGGGAGGGGTGGGTGGGGTGGGGGATTTTTTTGAAGTTTGAATTCACTTGAGTTGTAAAAGTTACCAGACTTGTATGCCCTTCACATGTAACCTATGGGTAATTGTATCTTATACAATGTGCTCTTTGAAGATCTGTTTTGGAGTGAGCGGTTGACATGTGTGGAAAGAAACAAACATGTTTACTATTCTCATCACGTCTTGAATCAAACTAATTCCAGGTGACAACTCACACTCCAGAGAGACTCATGTGCCTGCACTGGATGTCCCAGCATGAGCTCATCAAACATGATGTTTTCTTTACAGTCAGAAGCACAATTTCCCTCCTCAAAAGGCTGGGGGCTTATTTGGGTCAGATGTACCTTGAGCCCAGAGTGACTTGCATCAAGTTGTTTCTAAGACATACCACCAGAATTTCAACACAATAAGGTAAGACCAAATCACCTCCAAATACGTCAGAAATCTTGGAGGAAAGGAATCGAACAGCAGGACAGTTTTAAGTCTCCAAGTTGAATGAGGCATCAGTGGCTCAACACTGTTTCCTTCATCTTGATACTATTAAACACATGCCTCAGTCAGAAATGCAGCATGAAGGAAGCATCTTCTGTGCAGCATAATTACTTCACTGGGTAACAGCTGATCTACTTATTTAATCAATCATTTGTAGATTTGTTGTCTTTAAAAAAAATCAGGAGCAGAAAAGTTACCCTAAGAAAAAGGGGAAAGTGAAAGAGAAGGTAGTGATGATAGCCCCGGAAAATTTGCATCTAAATAAGCTCATTGCATCCAAATCAGCAGAATCAGAGGGAGAAAGAATGTATCATTCAGGAAGGACAGTCTTGTTCTAAAATACTGATAAAAATAAACTGAGAAAGTTACTTCTCTGGTATAGTCAGACATTTCAGATTGAAAAAAACCAAAGTATATCCAAGTGTCTGAGCAAGGCAATTGAGTGGCTGGAACTGCCCTACAGGTGCCTCCCAGAAGTAGGACGGTGCTGTAGGTCTGAAAGTACAAACAAGCTCACTCTCTGTGCAGGCAACACACAGGAGCAACACCCAAAATACAGATGCTGAAAATTAGATTTCATAACTAGAGCTCCGAATTCAAACATTTAATCTGAATAGAGCTCACCACTCCAACCTTCCTGAGGAAGCTTCAAAGAGGAAAAGGTTTTGATAAAGAATTCAATTATTTAAATAAATAATTCTAATTATAAAGAATGTTATTAAGATTTAATAAAAAAGTTGGTATATTTTTGAATCAGGAAGAACAAAAGACACTAAAAACAGCCTTGGTTTTTCAGTACTCTGACCCAGCTCATCCTGTCAGTATCAGAAAACACAACGCCAGTGCTGAAAGAGAATCCTTCTCCAAGCCTCCAGTTCCTCTGAAAACTAGACCAAGGCTACAGATAGAGACATCTAATTTTAGGCACCCACTTTTTAAAATCAGGTATCACATATACAGGGTCAGTGAATTCTTTAAAAATCTGTCAGATCCAAATAACACGGCACTGACGTAAATGAAAGATGTAGTTAAGTTCATTTTGGGTTTAATTTTATTTAAAACAAGAATAAAAGTTACTGCAATCTTGTTTGTACCTTCAAATGAAACAAATGACCTTTATTCTATCTGTGATAGCAAGGTTACAATGAAAACATGAGTCTGTACTTAAAAGGTACCACTGAGATAAATGAGGTGTTTTGAAGGGCACAGCAGATAAAAGCTGTCCAGTAACACAGACTATCAAATGCTGCATTTCTGTTTTTAAATAACAGATACTTTGCAACTCAACAGTAAGAGATAATTACACCAAGAGGCATAGTTATCCTGCTACTTCTGTCAGAATTGAGAACAACTTTGTACATATTTGATAAAGCTGTTTATTCTTGAGAACTCACATAATTTTAAAATGATGGGCAAGAAAACAACGTAAATTCTGATAAATGAAAGCTGTAGGATCTTAACAAAAGAGAACTCATAAACTAAAAGTCCTCCATCCTGGCCAAAACAAGTCAAGCAGCAAACTCAGAAACATTACTGCAGTCTCAGTTTATACTCAGTGAAACCTCTGATCCTGAACTGTTTCTAACCATGCATTCTGAACAGCTTTCTAAAGGGAATACCTAAAGTCAGCATCCTAACTATTTTTAGAGTGGAACTCAGTTAAGCTGCGGAAAAGGAATGTGTTGCCCATGATAGCTGAAGAACAGACTCCGCTGTCCTGAGATGCTGCAATCCTGGGTTCTTATTCCTCATACTGCTGTTTGTTTCAGCATATTTTGTACTGGGGAAAAAAGAAAACCAGCTTGTTTGTATTTGCTCAGCTTCAGTTCATGTTTCTCAGTTATGAGTGACGGGGCTTGTGTGCAGCACTCCAGGCACAACCTCACAGTTACAGGAACAGCATTAAGCCCTTCCTGCTGTGCTGAAAGTGCTGCACCACATTCACCTGAGAATCACACGAGTAACTCAGCATTATCCTCTGATTCACTGGATCCATCCACACTGTCCTTCCCAGTCACTTCCAGCAGAGCAGCTCTCAAGTTACAGTAGAAACTTCGGTTTAGGGTTCAAGTTCAACACCACGTCTCTTTTTAAAAAAAAAAAAAAAAAAACAAAAAAACCCACCACACACACACATATTAATGTCACACTAAGTCCATGGCTTTGGAATAATTGAGTCCTTTCTAACCATGTTCTAACCCTTTTTTGTGTTGACTACATCTCCTGAAGAACTGGGTTTGTGCTAACCCCAGAGTGCTTTACTTTATTTTCATCTAAGTTGAGCAAGATTGCTCTTAATATGAACATAAAAACCCTCTGATATCTGAGGAAACTGAAGAGTAGCTTTTTTTTCCTCCCAAACACACCACCCTGTGTCATGTACACTACAGCCAGTTTCTTAGTGACTTTATAGCTCTTCTACTAATGTACACTGACCCTAATTTAAGAAATACTTTTCAATGCATTTCCTGGGTATAGCCCTTGGCATCCACAAAAGGAACGCTCTACCAAGAGCCATGTGGCTTCAGGAAACACAGTTCTTAACAATTCCTTATTTAAACTTCCTAAAAAACCCCTGGAAGTGAGCTAACTCACATATCCATATGTTCATAGTACCCTAAATCATCTGTCAGCTTAAATTTCTAATCACTTATTAAAAAGCACAGGTAGTCATACTGAAATAGGGCACTACCCAAAACAGAACACAATACAAAAAACTGCATCGATATCTTCAGTGGGGAAAAAAAACCCTTTTATTCTTTACATTCCATCTTTTCTTCAGAAAACTAGTGTATGTGACAGTATTGGAGCCAACATTGAAACATAATGTTAAATCCCAATCATTTTGCAAGCTGTTTCCAACCAAAAAGCAGGTTCATGCCATCATCTCTACAGTACAAGCTGACAAAAGTTAAGGATGCTAAAATACAGCAAATCTAGGACAAGCTACATCTCTCAGATCCCAAAGTTCTCTGCAAGTTTTTCACTGGAGCTCAAACAAAGTTCTTTTAGGTTTGATTTGCAGAGACAGTCAAGACACTGTGCAAAGACCATACACAACTGTTATGACTAAGGATTTCTGACAGCCCCTGATAGTGTTAAGAGGAAAAAAACCACACAAGAAATAACACCTTCCAGTGTTAAAATTTATTTCCTTAATTCATTCCAACTTTGAGGAACAAAGTAGTTGTGGATCTGTTGCCATAGTTAGACTGGAAGCTACTTTAAATGCAACTGTGGTGTGTTCTCATCTTGTAGGGGAAATACAACTCAGTCCATGTCTGACCAGACAGATCAGAACATAAAAGAAATTAGAAGGAGTCAAAGAATTGTAACCAAGAATGGTTATAGCAAAACAGTCAAGCAAAGCAATCCTTAATCATTTTAATGTTTGTGTGTGTGTGTCCCCTCCACACCACTCAGTAACTGCAAACAAAACACATGGATTCTGTGTCATACAGAGGGGCTCCCTTTTAACAGAGGGCACATTAAGGACTCTTCAAACCACATGCATGTAATTCATCCACATCTCTTCCCGTGGACTAAATACAACCTCTGGTGGGACAAGCAAAAGAAACCTGTCTTCCCCTGGACATGCTTTATGCTCCTGCTTAGCTTACACACTAGACACGCCAAGAGAGGCTACTTGGACACACTGCGCTACTTTCTTAGGTATCTGGTATCCAAGTGTTCCACATTTCTGGATTTCTCATCCCAAGTCATCCAAGTCATTCTTCTGGATCTGGACCACACAGCTCTCAGCTCCTGTGAGAATGGAGCTGGAGATCACCTGCATCCATTTCAGTTCGTAACTACGTGTCTCTAAGGGGCTGACATTAAACACGAGCAGTAACAGCCTGAACTAATTCAAATTACGTTGTACTTATCCCACTGAAAATTACCAAGGATCAGCTGACACCAATTTGTCCATGTGGTTGACCTTTAAAACTCTGTCACTGAAATTCATGCCTCAGATTGCTAAAAGCACCATTTTCTGTTGCAAGTACTAGAGCTACGCTTTCACGCTAAGAAAGACTATGCTGAAAATGCATAAGATTATCTCTTTTTTTCCTCTTACAAGCAAGATTCAACCATCTTTCACAATTGTAATTCATGTGTGTGTGCATCAGAAGCTGCATTTTTAGGTTCAGGAAGATCAACAGATTCTATTTAAGTACCGTGGAATTATTCCCAACTGTTGTGCAGGAAGCACAGCTGCAGTTTACACAAGGAAAAAAGCCCATAGGTGCCTTGTCCAATAATTGTCCAATACCTCCCAATCACTGTGCCCTGGTAGCACACACTCGAAAGAGCATCCTGGGCTGTATCACCCGAAGCAAAGCCAATAATCGTGGGTGGTAATTATCTCTCTCTAGGCAGCATTTATCCTGTCACATGTAGTTGCCAACTCTAGTTCTGAGCCTCCAATACAGGGAAGATGTTGGTAATTGCAGCAAGGAAGATGATCAGGAGGCTGGAACACTTGCCTGGTGCAGAGAGGCTGAAGGACCTCAGCGTATTCAGCCTGAGACAAACAAGGCTTCAGGAGGACCTGACAGCAGCTTGCCAGTACCTATGAGGAGGTCATTAAGGAGACAGAGCTGAGCTCTTGACCATGGTGTCAGTGGGAGGATGAGACTGGAGGCAAGAAGAAAGCCCCTCCATGAGGAGAGACAAGCAGTGAAACCAGCTGGCTAGCAAGGTTGTACAGTCTCCATTCCCAGAGGTTTTTAAGCCCTAAGTAGTCTGACACCACAGCTGTCCCTCCCCTGAGCAAGGGCCTGGAGTCCAGTCAGCCTTTTTTACTGTCCTGAATAAATAAGTACCATTACAAACTTAGTCACCTCGTAATTTATACCCTTCTCCAGGTCATTTATGAATGTGTTTAAAAGTACTAGTGTAAGCACAGGCTCCTCTAGGACTGTGTCAGGGGTGTCCTCCAACTATGAAAGAGCCAGACATCTTACAGAACAACTTTTGGCAGCAGAAACCACCACAGAACTCATTCACAGAAAGAAGTCACACACCTTAATAATGGTCTTTGACTTAACACACTTCCAAGCACAAAACACAGGTTCAACACATGTCCATTTCAACTTGAAAACCATCAAAGCAGACAAGTTAACATTTCCTCCCACTTGATTGCATAGTAGCATCTACCACAGGGAGAGAAAAATCTGGAAGAGCAAAACAGACAAGAAGTGAACAGCATTTTACTATGCTATGCAAGAAATGAAAGATCAAGAAGCTCTAAAAAACTAAGGAGTTAGGGAAGAAAGGAAATAACTTTAAAACAAAGTGGCTGTGTCAGTATTAAAAATCGTTCCTGTTATTACCTCCACCAGCATTTCTATGCAAATGATACACACAAAAAAGGCTACAGACATAACAAAGAACATCTCCACTTCTTGTTGTTACTTTACTGACTGGGCCCTTTTCCCTAAGTAGAAAAAACAGCACAGAGAAAAGAGAAGGCTGAAGTCACTCTGGGTAACATCACCAAATGGAACTGTCCCTGTTTTGCCTGTGATTGCTACATAAAGAAAATAGTTGCGTTGCACTTCTGAGTTTTCATTTCTGTAATAGAAAACAACTAAACACAGCACTATACACTCATCTCTTACTGCTCTAACGCTCCTAAAGTATTTTAATGTGCATTAAAATGCCACATGGCAACTAAATAGCTTCTTCTTACTATCCCACTTGGCAACTGCTTTTGTTTACTTGTAGAAAGGATGACAGGAATAAACTGCAAGAAAATACAGGTGGAGACAAACAGTTCTGCTTGGTCTATTTCTAATAACTCAATTATTCCACTGACATCTAAAAAGCAAACAAGATGTTCCACCTGTTTTGGATGTGTCAACAGTAAGTGACCTATAACAAACTAAGCACACTAAAGAAAACTAAAACTTCTAGCTATGCTCTCAGTTTGACCTCGGCATTCATTATATCATCTGCTTTGGACATCTTATTTTTCTCAAAATGAGATATTAACTATTTATTCTTTAAAAACTCTGCACTCTCTGGTTAGATTAAGTTCACTCTAAATCAGCCAGTCCTATACACTTGGCATGACACAATAAATTCAACCTTAGGAGAAGATGTGAAATATGTCCTAAGTCTACAAATTAAATTTGCTCACTAACAACACCCTCCACACCTATGATTCCCCCATGTGTAAAGTCTCCTCTCAGGACTCCTCCCTCATGTAAAACATTTGCAAGAGGTTGACCCACTTTTTTTTGTTGGTTCCTAAGTCATCAAGAAATTGTAAGTGGCTCACAGACTGGGAGCCTAGACTTGCTCATCTAGGAAAAGATTCCAGGATCCAACAGACAACAAAAAACATCCAAAAATATATTCCATGTGCTAGAAATTCTGCTGAAGCTAAAAATCAGTTTCTACAGCTCTTCAGATGGTAACTTCCATATGTCATTCACTTGAAACTACATTCACATTAACTTCACCAACAGCAAAGCTCCACTTCAAACTAATGAGGGAATTCAAATCAATAAATTAATTGGTTAGCTTTCACATTCCCTTTTAGGTGCTTAATGGGAATGTATTTGTATTGCCACATAGAGAGGAAAAAAAATATTATGGCACCTCCATGACCCTTAGTAATAAGCCCAAGACACCTTTCTTCAGGGTTCTGTATCCCATACCCAGGAATACACTCAACCCCCCTCAGAAAATGACAAATCATTTTTGTTTGACCTCTACAGGCTACAGCAATGCCATCAAAATCAGAGTCAAGAGTATTTTTCAACATCAGCGCATGATTTAAAGACACTCCCTAGAATTAACACCTATAGCACCAACCCAGACCATGCTACCATTCTGCCCCTGAATGAAGGTACTGCTCAACACTGTACAGCCAGGCTATGACATTCAGTTGTATTAAAACTTAAGATTCATTCCATTAAAAATTCATTTCTGAAAAAATAACCTCGAAAGCCTCACTAATACAGACTTAGTAAACAATTTGTTTGTTTAATACAGCTTCTTTGGCTTATATTGATTTTTCAGGGCAAAATGCATATCTTAGGAGATAGAGCTAAGGAACTTTCTCATCCTAACACAAAACGATACTCTTCCTTGTCTTCTCACACAGACATCTGTAGCATTTTTTAAGTGGCACTCCCAAAATAAAAACATATTTAAGCTGCAATACCTACCTGTATGTTTTCATGATTCTCACCAATTATACAGACTCTCTACTGGACATAAGTTGTCACAGTCAAACTTAGCAAATATTTTAGACATGTTTCTATTGTCAAATTCAACTAAAACTCATCAGCATCAATTCTTCTCATAAATACATGAAAAACAGAAATTACAGTGAGATAACGGAAAAAATGGGACACTAGAGGCATAACCAGACACTTAAAATCAACAGCAAAACTGAAGTACTGTATTGTGATGACAATTGTGAAGCCTACCCTGGAAACCGCACCACTATAAGACAAGAAGGTGAAGGGGCGACAAAAATTTCCTACACATTCAGTGCTTCCACCCTCTGTATATGAAACCCAGCCCTATGCAGACTGTGCAGACCTCAATGCCATCGATACACACAATACCTGCTGTGGAGCACACGTGATTTGGAAATAGAAGACCTGCAGAATATCTTTCAGTTGATCAAAATTTTCAAAAATTATCGAAGTGTTCAAATATTAAAACAGTACAAAGCACGGGGCTCTCTCTTGCAACCACGCTGCTGGTAGTCAGAAACAACTTTTAACATATGCAATTAATCAAGAAACTAGAAACCTCTGCGTGGGAAGCAGCTGAGCAACGCTACCATACATATTCAACACCAAGCTGATGAAACATCAACCTGAGTTTTGAAACCACCTTTAAGAGAGTCAATCGGGCCCCATAGAGCATAGATCAAAGCTGCTGGAAGTATGAAGCAATTCCCCTTGTCACGTGAATGCCTAATCTGGGAGTTGGAGGCAGGAGCTCATTCCAGGTCATCTCTACCTGGCTGTATCCTCACTTTTGGTCTGCAGTTTTCAAGGTAAGACGAGGGCGGGGCATGAAGGGAGTAGAGTGAGGCAGAAGATTTTCTCAACAAGAGTTACCACTGCCCTGCTAAATGATAATAAATCACAAATTAAACAGGGGAGGGTGAAAGACAGGAAAGGAGAAAGCACTTCAGTTTAAAATTAAAAAAAAATCACTTGCTTAACTTTAAAATAAAAGTAATAAGCTTAAGTTGAATGGAATAGTTTCTTTAGATAGTCTTCCTTAACTCAAATTTCCATCTATGTCACTGGAACGGAATTTTGACTTTCTTATCATAAGCTCACTGGCAACATTCTTCAATTCTCTGTCCACTCTGACATTACCACCATCTCCACTGCTGCTCTGCTCTCCTTCTCACCCACCCCTCAACCCTCCTCAACATCTCTGAAAACAATTCTTTCCAGAGGGTCTTCTGCTAATAAACTCAGTAACACTCAGCATCCCCCACCACAGCAAGGAGCAAGATGTTATTACAACCATCCTGCATCTTATCCAGTCCCTCTACTCCATGCCCAACTACCCAACAAAACCCAACATGGATATGCTTGTTTGTGGTCCTACAATGAACAGCTGGTTTTGTTTGCTGTCGGTTCTTTCACTTTTCACTAGATTTTCTCAAATCTAATTACATCTTAACATAAAATTTTCTTAAACAGATGCGTGTACCTTCCATGAAGTGTGTTGCCCTTCTGGTCCACTGCTACTCCAAAGAAACACACTAGCAACTCAAAAGGAATTATTTTGAACTGTAACTAATTGTAACTTTGTATGCTTCAGCCTTTCATGCTTATTTTATGTAAACACAAACAGTGGATCTCTCCAAAAGCTGTTTCTGTTTTGGGAATAACTATCCCTCTCCACTTGTCCACGCCAAGTATTTGGAGATGTCTATTGATTCCAGATGGATCCACAGTGCTGATCCTCAGGACCAGCAGCCAGAAGATGACTCATCACTTCTTAAAGTTCAGTACAGCACCCATGTTTACAAGTAAAGGTATATTTTTAAGATGACAGAATTATGCCAACATTTTATGTACTTAATTATGTTCAATGCGCACCAATCTTTCAGCTCGATATCTCATGCCACTGCCACAAAAAAGCCTTTATTCAGTTACAAATCTTTTCAAAAATATTTGAGAAAATATAAAAGGAAGCAATACTGAGAAACTTAGGAAAATTTAGTTTTTGAATACAAGAAGCCATTTAAGGTATAAATTTAGTTTTTAAGTTTTCAATGTATGGACTAAAAAAATTTCAGTATTTGTAGTAAGTTTGTTCTTAAAAATCATCCTCCCTTCTAATTAGCATTTTCTTCTTGGCCCACTTTCAGAATATCATCACTTCTGGCATAAAAAAGGATCTGCAAAGATTACAATTTTTTAAGGAGGCAGAATCAGTCAGGAACAAGAACACACTCCCAACAGGACTACCGTGCTTTCTCATTTTACAGCCCTACAAGGGACAAATGCCAGCAGTAACCACCCTTCACTAGTTCATGGAAGAATCCTGAACACCATCTACCCCAAAACAGGACAAGAGGACAAAAAGTGGGAAAAGAAATCAGACAACAAAACAAAGACAGTGGTATTAGTGTGAAATTGCAAACAAACAAACAAACAAAATCAAAGACATGAGACAGTTGCACCTAACCTAAAAAGGCCTTTCTAAACTGTTAGGAATTATTTTTAGATTCAGATTTGTGCAAATAAAATAACAATCTTGTCATCTAAAAAAAAAAAGAAAGAAACTTAATATTTACAAGTTGTATGGTTAAAAAAAAAGGCCTTCTAGTAGAGGAAATTGCATTAAGAAACAGAGAAACTAAGTTTCTCAGAATATTTACTATCTGAAGCCTGAAAACATTTAGACCTTCAAATGGAAGCATCTCACATTTAACATAAAACTACATATTACACCAGTTTCAACCTCTGGCTGAACTTGCATGAAGCACTTAGAGTTGTAACAGCACTTCTGTGTTCAAACTTATTCTAGCAGGACTGATTTTTTCATGACATATTCAATACAACAAACTACTTTCCAAATAAATTATGTGCGTTCTTAAGCTTTCTAAGTAATAATTCCGTGGTCACAAAATTGTGTCCTTCCATAGTTTTCCCTACACTACAAATGCAAGTATGGTGTATGTATTTTGCCAAGGCAACCTCATAACTAAGTGTACATGTATATTTTTACAAACTTTCTACACTATGTAAGTGGAAAAATAACAATTAAAAAAGTAGAGCTACACGATAAAAGTCCAAACTAATGCTGCAGAATAGAGGACTCAAACTGGAAAAAAAGGAATGTAACAATATGCTAAAAAGGAAACCCAGGGGACCAGAAAGAGACTGAACCATTGCACTTACTCGATTTACATTTGAAATAAACAGTTCACAACAACACCAGCAGAAAATGGAACACTTTATAAACAGACATGATAACAGGACACAAGGGAAAAACAGGTCCCTAAAAGCTCAAATATCTTCCATGGATGTGCAAGATCTGAGCAAATTATAAAAGGAATTTAAAGGACCAAGAAGGGCAAACTAAGAGCACAAAGTAACAGGTCGTATCAGACCAGCACAGAACATTGTCCAGCCCTTACAACTCCTTCATACAAATGCTGATCAAGTACAGAATATAAACCCTCTTCTATATTTTGCCATCACCTACAGTTGCTTTTCAGAAAGATGCCTCTTTTAGCCAGAACTGAGTATGACTCTGGCTTTGTTAAGGCTCTCACTGACTTTGAGCAAACTCGTGGCTGTGCCGTGTCTCCTACACTTCGTTACAATCTCCACATTTACTTCGCTGCATCTGAATTTTGAAGTTCACACAAGTCTGAGAGTCTGGGTGTTTTCAACAACTGTTTAAAACAACAGGTCCTCTATATAGAAGATTCACATAGAAGAGCTATGCTGAAACTAGAGCAGGGAGTTAACCACCTTCTAATAGTAAAGATCATCCTCATGAAGCAACAAAATACAGGGCAGATGATTTTATTGCAAATGGGCACTCTCTTGAAAAAAACAGGTACCATATAGACACTCCAAATGAGGTCAAGAGCAAACAGACCTGAGTTAAATTAAGCTTTAAACCACTGAGTCACCTCAAAAGCAGATGAAGGATTTATTTTTTAAAAAATCTTCCCTTACCCTTTCTCAATCTATAAACATGTGTCAGAAATATTTGGCTTTTGAAGGTGGAATTAGCAGAAGTTGGCACCTGCAGAAAGAGACAGGCACCACCAGCAGAAGGATAACAAGCCTTGAATTTTTTTATGTTACACAACTTTATGGAAAACTTTGTAGCTTGCCAGTTCAGAGAATAGATGAAACAGAAATTAAGCATTACAGTGAAGCTAAGTTTAGTGTGCCCTTAGGACTTCATCAGAAAGCACAATCTAAAAATCCTGTATGTGTTCAAAGAAAATTTCTAAGAGAAAAGTGAAAAGGATTTTCTTTTCAACTACATCAGCTTACTTTGATTTCTCTTCTCTCATGAATGTATCATTGTAGCTTCAAGGAAAGACTGTGCCACACAACTAGCTCTCTAAAGAGACTGCTACCAGATTACATAAATTTGTCTTGCTCCTTACAGGCATATACAGCTTTCCTCCACTGTAATATTAAACAACAAACATAGAATCATAGAACGGTTTAGGTTGGAAGGGACCTTAAAGATCAACTAGTTCCAATGCCCTGCCATGGGCAAGGACACCTTCCACTAGGCCAGGCTGCTCAAAGCCCATCCAACCTGGCCTTGAACACTTCCAGGGATGGAGCATCCAAAATTTCTCAGGGCGACCTGTTTCAGTGTCTCACCACCCTTCCAATAAAGTATTTCTGCCTAATAACTATTCCAAACTTACCCTATTCCAATTTAACGCCACTACCCCTTGTAACATAAAATCCTTCTACTAACTGCTCCACTGCCCCCAGCCCACCTGCAGCTGGAATCAAGGTTTTGTGCTTATGTCAGAGTGGAGTCTGTTCCCTCCTCCAACTGAGGGGCTGATGATTATGCCCACTACCCACACAACAGCTGTCTATTTGCATATTTTAAGAAATTATATTAACCACGTAACTTCATGAGCAGTAAGGACAGGAATGGGTAGGAGAGGATGTTAACATAATTGTGCATGTAAGGAACACACTTGGTGTGCTCCATCATGCTCAGACTAACCACAAATGCACTCATATTTGTAACATGCTCCTGCAGCTATGAGGCTGCACACTCAGCTGGGGGTGGCAGCACTTTATGCACTCTTAAAATCCTGTGGTCTTCCAACATAAATTAAAGACTAGATCACAACTGTACCAGTGCATGACTTAAAAGGCAAAATGGTTATTATTATCCCTGCTGATTAAACAAGAACACAGGCGGTTTGTGATCCATGTTAAGATCAAAGTAAAGTTTCAAGAGAAAGAATATTCTGCCTCCACTGTCCAAACAAAACAACACTGCACCTCTAAAATACGAGTTACTGATATCTTATATGATTTCTTACATGGGTACATTAATAGGAAGAGTTACCAACTGCTCTAAATGGGCTGAAAAAGCTTTAGAAAAGCAGCTGCAGTACAGATGAGTTAGCTCTTTACAAGTTTAATAGACCTTCACTACTTGTAACAGTAGCCAGAGAGGCTGCACTCAGTTCCTTCAGACCCAAAATCTGTGTCTCCTACCAGATACAACAGCACCATACGCATAAGATTTATCAGGTGGAAATAAGTAGGAGATAATTGGGACACAAATACAAATGGAAAAATGGACACGAGGGAAAAGACAGGTGATTTGTGCATACATCCATGTTTTCATACCACAAAGCTGATTAATATAATGCCTAAAGCCTTCTTTACGACAGAGCATTTTACTTTTTATGCCTCTACACTCGTCACAGCTTTCAGGACATACGCTACATGCCCTCCCAAAAAATAGAAAGTCCAAAAAATCTCCTAAATTAACAGTTCTTTTCAAACAGGCTTGTTTTGCACTCTTCAGAAAAAAATATCCCAGAATGAGAACACTTCACCAGAAGAAAGAAGGCCTTAACACCGATTTGTAAAATACAGAAATTAACACTCCAGGGATCCAAGCAAGTCTCTGTTACCAAATGACCGAGCTGTAGGCCTGCATAAATCAGTTAACAGTGGGATTTTAGAGTCTCCCAATGTAGCTGAAAAATACTTAAAGGTAAATTACGAAATCATATTTTAATTCAAGAAGTGCGTTCTTTCTCAGACAACAGTGATCATACAGAGAGCACGATCCCCCAGCTGAGCCGGGACAGCACGTGCTCAGGAGACAACGCTGCATGTCCGCTGTGAGCAGCATGTATTTCCTTCCTGGAATTGAAGCAGGAGAGACGAGAACCCCATCAAAACACCTCCACCAGCTTTGAATAGCCCTGAAAACAATTAGGAGGCAGTCAGAGAGGAAATGACAACCGCTCTCTCCGTCTGCATGCAGGATGCAGGGCTGCACCTGCCTGCTCCGTATGGCTCCACTGGGAGAGCACCGGCCATGAGGGGTCAGGGAAAACGTGAAGATTACACACAGCCACTGAAAACAGCTCAACGAGGCAGGAGGATCCCAATACCACAAATGGTAACACAAAATCCCATGTGCACCGGACGGTAACAAGGCTGCACCTGAGGGCTGAGGTGTTCACAGAATGGGTCAGGTTGGAAAGGATCGCAGTCAGTCATCTGGTCCAACCTCCCTGCTCAAGCAGGGTCATCCTAGAGCACATGGGACAGGATTGTGTCCAGACAGTTCTTGAACATCTCCAGTGAGGGAGACTCTGGGCAATGTGTCCCAGTGCACGGTCACTGCACAGTAAAGAAGTTCTTCCTCATGTTCAGGTGGAACTTCCTGTACATCGGTTTCTGCTCGGCAATACCAAGCAGAGCCTGATCCATCCCCTTGGCACCCCCCTTTAGATATTTATACAGATTAATGAGGTCCCCTCTCAGTCTTCTCTTCCCGAGGCTGAACACTGTTCACGAGCTTGCTGCACTGTTACTTGTTCCGAGAGCATTCCGATGGAGCACACCGATGCCCTGGATAGATACACAGCATTCTCCCAGTTCGCTGAAAGCACGGGGAGAAGCAAACCCTCCAGGGGGTCGGTCAGCCCTGGGATCCTCCAGCCGGCCCGGAGGGAGGAGCATGCACAGCGCAGCCCACCGGGAACGGGCCCCCGAGTCCCTCCGGGCACTGGGGCAGGCAAGGACAGCGGGGGGAGAGCGGGACACCACCTCGGCTGCCCGCAGACAGGGCTGGGGGCGGCGGGCACGGCGGGCGGGGGTCCCGCAGTGACAGGGCGGGGAGGAGGCGGGCGGGGAGGAAGCGGGCGGGCGGGGATCGCCCAGCCGGGGAGCCCGGCGGAGGGTCCTACCGTGTACTCCCGCACTTGGCTGTGGAAGTTCTGCTCCCGGATCGTCACCTCGTCCGCTTCCATCCTTCATAGTCCCGCGGCCCCCGCGCGCAATGGCGGCCGCCGCCGCCGCGCCTGCTCCTGCCCCGCCGGCGGCGGGCGGGCCACCATGGCCAGCGGCAGCCCGGCTGTTCTCCCGGGCCCCGGCGGCGGCGGAGGGGCTCCGGCTGCGCCGGTGCGTCCCGGTCGGTCGGTCGGTCGGGCAGGCGCGGCGGAGGAGGAGGAGGAGGAGGAGGAGGAGGAGGAAGGGCGGGCAGCGCCGCCTCAGCTCCTCCTGCTGCGTCACCGCGCAGCGACCCCGCGCGCGCCACAGCCCCGCCCCCCGGCCTGAGAGGGCGGGACTAAGGGGTGGGGGCGTGGTCACACAGCAAGGGGCGTGGTTTTGCCTGAGGAGAAGGGGCGCGCGCGGCCCGGGGGCGGGGCCAAGGGAAGGTGGGGCGGGGCCTTGGGGGCGGGGCCAGAGCGATCCGGGACGCGAAGGAGCGGGGATCGAGGAGCGGGGATCGAGGAGCGGGGATCGGGGAGCGGGGATCGAGGAGCGGGGATCGAGGAGCGGGGATCGAGGAGCGCGGAGCGGGGATCGGGGAGCGGGGTTCGGGGAGCGGGGATCGAGGAGCGGGGTTCGGGGAGCGGG
>JAWMRA010000078.1:7351277-7368009 GCA_035584735.1 Pseudotriccus pelzelni
GGGAGCGGGGATCGAGGAGCGGGGATCGAGGAGCGGGGTTCGGGGAGCGGGGATCGAGGAGCGGGGTTCGGGGAGCGGGGATCGAGGAGCGGGGATCGAGGAGCGGGGTTCGGGGAGCGGGGATCGAGGAGCGGGGTTCGGGGAGCGGGGATCGAGGAGCGGGGATCGAGGAGCGGGGTTCGGGGAGCGGGGATCGAGGAGCGGGGTTCGGGGAGCGTTCCTGGTGTTACCGACAAGGGCGAGTTCCGCGGAACGTCAGAGCCGGTTGGGTTGGGAAAGACCTCTGAGATATGGGGTCCAACCTGTGACCGAGCGCCACCATGTCAACCAGACCATGGCACTGGTGACTCTGTCACCTCCCCGGGCAGCCCTTTCAAATGTCCAGTCGCCCTTTCTGTGAAGAAATTCCTGCTGGCACAGACTTTAAGACTATGTCCTCTCGTCCTGTCGAACCAGGTCACCTGCTTGTGCCCGTGCGGGGCAGGAACAAGAGGAGTCTCTGCGTGTCCTGGGAGCGGGGAATAAGGGAGATGGGAGACTGGATAAGAGTTACAACTTGTGTTCCATTTCCCCGGACTGGCTTTTTTCTTTTGGGTGATCTCTGCTGTGTTGTTTTTTGCCCGAGCACTGTGGTGCAAAGGCTCAATCTCCTTGTTTTCCCTGTTCCCTCTACACAAGTGGACAATCTTCGCTTCTCAGTTTGCAAGCAGCTCAATTGCCTAAATACACACAAAAAACTATTAGTCTAGGACACACTACAAAATATAAATTGTGGTTTAGCAAATCAAACACTTCTTTCAATCCAAATACATAACATTATTCTAAGGAAGTTTACAAAATAAGGATTATCATTATCTGCCTATTTATATCTATTGATACGTTACCCATGACGTCAATGCCAGTTATAATTCTGTTTCTACTCACTCCCCAGGCTCTGGCCCATCTTCTTGGTTAAAACAGATGGTGAGGTATTTAGGAAATACAGAGTGAGGGTATTTCTGGCCTCACACACACAGTGTGATTCTGCCTGCAAATGTCTCGTCTTAGGACTTTAGGAGTCAGGGAAAGAACTCAAGGCAAGGACCCTGTAGGCTCTTAGGGAGCCTCTGCCAGCACATACCAATGCCCACTGCCTGTTGGTTAGGAATCTAGGCCTGAGATGAGATTCAGCTCCTGAGCTACCTGGGAAGTGATTCACTCACTGCCCTGGAACAGCTCATGGAATCTGAAACTAAGTTGATTTCATTAAGGAGCTCTGAGAGTTGTATCTAGGCACCAAGAATTTCATGCATTTCTAACTTTATCTCCAAAAATATTAAACACAGGAAGACTGTAAAAAAATGAGCTATATTTTGTAGCTATTATAGAAATTAAAACTAAGATTTGGAAGAACTGAACCCTCCACTTCCACTTGAGCTGTCCTATTTCTTTTTAATCTATTGAGTTTGAAATAAACCCGAGGAGGAGATACGGGACATAATTTGTCTCATTCTGTGGACGGGCAAGTTCTTTCTTCCATTTCTAGCACATGAATCATCAGAAACATGATACACATTTGTATTTGCAGAAAAGGCAGGGAAGGGGTGGAAATAGCTTCAACCCTTTCTTGGGCAGAAGGTTTTGCTCAGTTCTGAGGTGTCTGCATCACAAAGGAAGGTCATGGCTGCCACCACAGCAAAATCGATTTATATCGAAGGAAGTTCAGTCCAGAGTAGGCAGCTCTTGCAAACCAGTGGGGAGGTTGACTGATGCATCCTCTGATTTCTGATGAGAGTAGTATTTTGAAGCATACCACAAATCAAGTGCTTGGCACCAGAGTGTTTAAAAGATCTCTAGATGTTTTTCATCAATATTTCAGACAAAACAAGACAGTACTGGAGGAACTATCCTCAGCCATTCCCAGGACCTCAGTAACCCTAAGGATTTTTCTAGTTTATTCTTTTTCAGCCTGGTTTTAAATACATTTTTCAGCTTCAGGATTACCCAGCAAGTGTCTGGTACCCTGATTCCCCAAGGAGGGTTTTATGTGCAATGTTACCTCTGAGACTCTCTAAAAAAATAGGTTGGGATACTCACACTAATAAAATTCAATTGAATTGTCTAAAATGGAAGTTTCTAAAGTTGGAACTGTTTCACTAGGAAGGTTCCCTCAGAAATTGCCAATGGATTTTAAATCACTCTCTTTAGCTGTAAATGTGAATTTGGCAGCACGCCTGAAAACCTAAATCCATCTCGCAGCAATTGAATAGGTGATGCCTTCTTTTCAAGCCATCATTAAGCCAAGTGCAGCTTGGACTAAATAGAAAATAGGAAGTTATTCTCTCAGTTAATATGATACTTACATGCTTATATTCAAAATATTGCCTAAGAATTGGCCAAATTGAAGCCCAAAGCCCAACTTAGTATGTTGCCAAGAATGGCCATTGATTTTAAAGAGAACTTAGGGTAAACAGCACTTTAAATACTCAAAAGCCAGTCATGGAAGACAAAAAGAAAGGTGCAAAAGTTAAAATAACTTGATCGTGATATAAAAAAAATGTTATGCTATGATAATTATTTATTATTTATTATAAATTAGAGTTATTTATTGGGTGATTATTTCAGTGTCTTATATTTGGTAAGCTAAAGCATAGCAAGAACTGCATCATAACCTGAGAAATCCAGCTCACTCAGTCTTGGATTTAACTTGAAATATTGCTGACTGACATTTCATTTCTATTCATAACATCTACTTTCTATTTCTTTGCTTTTTTCTAGAACAAAATAGTATGATTATTAATTTTTTTTGTTCCAAATACTTCCAGCCTGTACCTTCATTCTGTCAATAACTCCACAGCTAAATGTATTGTGGCAAAATATATATATTTTGTACTTTTTTTCAAACAGCCAAGGGAAAGAAATTTAAATTCAAAATTACAATGTTGGTACAAAAAAAAAGTGTATAAATGAGTTCAGCGTAGGCTCACATAGGTATGTGCTTGATTTTATATACATAGTCATAAATATATTGACGAATATAAACTCCCTCAATAGAGAAGAAAAAAGCACAATCAAAGTAATTGAACAAGCTTTTGAAATTAACATTTGAAATAAAATAGGATTCAGTCATGAATAAAATCCCTTCTAGTGCTTAAGTTTGCTTCACTGGTAGGAGCTTAGAGACAGAAAACCTGCAGAGTTTATTATAGGCAGAGGCATAAACTCTGCAGGAGTTCAGTGTTGTTAAGTGAAGGAAGCATAAGTCAGGTCATGGATCTAGAACAGTTTCAGTCCCATATCTAGGCAGCATGAAGCAACTGAAAGCTCATTTTGCTTCCATTCACCTTTAAGTGTCTGTCATGCCCTACTGTGAGCATTCAGAGCACTCCTCAGATCAAAACAGCAAAAACAAAAAACAACAACAACAAAAAAACACCCCACATTAGGAATGAGATAAAAGGGAATATTCAGGACATGTGCTCCATCTGTGAAGCCATGGCTGATTTGGCTGATTCTTCAAGTAGATATTATTGTTAAAACTCCTGAACTACTGCAAGGATCAATATTGTTACAGGGTTGAGGACTCAAAAACCAAACCAACAAAAAGTGCAATACAAACGCACAAACACAAAAGCCTCCCTTTCACCAGGCTGTGTCTGTTTTGAGCCCAGAAATTAGTGTTAGATTCAATCAGCCTCTGAAAGGGGTTCAACTAGAATGGATAGATGAAAACAGTGAAAACTCACTACTTCTTTTTATGGTGTGTTCAATATTTAATTCCTGCTAATCACAATTCACCTCAGAATCTCCTTTACAGTCAGTTAAAAAGATCTACTCTTAGTAAATTTACTCTTTAAAGATTTTTCTCAACTGCAAACTCAATTCTTTTTCTTTCCTGCCTGAATACTCTCCAAACTTTTAGCACACTTATTAAAATGCAGGCGAAAGAACTAGTTCAGGCTCAGTTTCAGCAATTCTATGAACAGAGTAAAATCATCTCCTTATTTTATGCTCTCTATATTTTTATTACAGACCATTTTAAATATTATAGGGGAAAAGAGAACACAGATTAAGAGATGAAAAAAATGGTTACTTCCCAGAAGCAAATGGAAAGTGCAGTTGAAGACACTTGTGTCTACTTGTGTCCTCCTGCTATCAGAGTTCTGGCTGTAGGTAAAAGGCTTCCCTGTGGTTTTGATTGCCATGTCCACTTATTTGTTTACACAGGGTAAAGCCTGTTTTAGGGACATTTTAATCCAAATGCTATAGTGATCATTTCCTTGACATAGAAAAGAGTGGCTACCTCTGAACTTCGTTCATATCAACCAGCACCGATCTGCAATTTCTGTTCTGAATCACTGTCCTCCAGACACAGCCCTGGTTCTGTAGATAGGACCTCACCCCCTTGTTCCCAGTGCATCCATGGAAATTTGACTCAGTTCAAGACTCCTTTGTTTTCTGCTTCACAAACATTTCAGGTTGCTCTGTATGATTAGCTCATCTTTGTAATTTACCCCTCTTATTTCCGGTATTTGCCAATGTTTTTGTGTCATCTGCCAGTAGCTTTAGCAGTGGTTTGCTGACCAGAATAAATACATCCTTTAAAAAAATGTCATTTCTATCTCTGGTTTGGGGTTTTTTAACAAAATCAGTTTTTCTTATGTCTTTTTCTCATCTTTGGAAACTTCCTGATGTACTAAGTACACATAACAATTATTTCACTGGTTGCAAGTGTTATGTTTGCCCTTATGGAATATGAGCTTGCCAATATCACGGGTTGGTTCCATGGCAACGTCATGATGGGATCCAAAAGAGTTATCTGAGCAAGAAGTCGATATTATTTGTGTTGGCAAATAATCATTAGAAGCTTTAATGTTGTTTTACCTCTGGCTGAATAATAAAACCAGGAGATGTCTCTGAAACCAAAGTGTCACAAATGATGTTTCTGTTCTTCCAGAACAGATGCTTTCTTCAGTCCTGTGCTTTCTCTTCTGTCTCTGTTTAGTTCCCACTCTTGAAATGCCCATATGGTACCGTTTTAAATGACTCCAGGCCCTGTTCCACTTTGGTTTGTTGAGTATCTGACACTGCGATAAATCTGCACAACACACCACACAGGCTACAGAATCTCACCCATCTCTACGCCTGTGCTTTCTCTGCAAACATTGCTGGTCCTTTACCTTCCATTGTTCCTCTGTCCTTTTGGAATATTCTCCTTTGATTTGTGGGCCAGTCAACATCTTTCATTAGATATCCTACTCTGCCAATCTTCTATCGATTATAAAAGATGTGACCATGCATTAGCTGTATTATAAATGATGAAGCTGCAAATATCCACCCGTCCTATCAGTTCCTGACTACTTAACATGGCTGTACTCATTGACCTTTAAAAAAAAATTAAGTCATTAATCTGCTGGACCATCTGTGCTCAGTTTGAACTATTTTCAAGATACTTTTTTTAGTTATGTAGTTTTGACAAATGGAATTTTACAGTTTTTGGAGGAGATAAGTTGCAACGTGAAATCCTTAAACAATAAAATTTCTCTCTTAAATTCAGTACCTGACTCATCATGACTAAGATGACTGTACTGTTAAATACCACATGGAAGGAGTTTCAAAAATCTATCCAGTATTAAACTACAACCGTTTTTCAGTCCGGGTGACAAAATCACATTGCATAAATTTAGTCTTTGAAAGTAAGCCATGCACCTTTTATGAAGGACTTTTATCCAAAATGCTAGAAATTTTAAAGGAAATTAATCATCTTAATTTCTAAAATTAATAGGTGCAAGATTTATTCCTAAATCATGGATACTCCTTTCTAATTAAATTCAAATGTGTTTAATGCATCTCAGGAGTGTTAAGATAATAAGTAGTCTTTTTCTGGAACTTAACATCCTCGATCCCTGTCAATAATTATATTGGGTGACTAATAAAATATGATGCCAGGCATTTTTTAAATCTTTATCTTCCTCCTCTGTCTCATTAGCAAAATGAATAGGTTTGTACCACAGGCACCACCTAATCTGGAGAATTCAATGTTGTTCAAGGACACGGCAAATAACTTTCAGCAGGTATTCTTTCCTGCAACAGTCAGATATAAAATGCACTTTTACAGCACCTGCCCATTGCCATCCTAAAGTTTCTCATTGCCAAATAAGACTACTGCCATTGTAAAAGCCACCAAAGGCTGGAAGACCAAAAAGGGCCACTACAACTGTCAGGTCTGATCTCCTGACTAGGAGAATTTTGTGCAGTTATCCCATCAAAGATTACACTCCCATAGAGCTCCAGTGACCAGTATTTGATCCACGGAACATGGCACTCATCCGTTCCACCACTGGTCTATCAGAAATGAGAACAGGTTATTTTATAACAAAAGACAATACTTATTTTCAGAAACTGGACTCAGCTCTAGCAGGCCTTTTAATAAAAATCATGCCTGTAATGTGAAATTAGCTAATTTGTTCTTGAGAGTTTAATTTCCTTTCTCAAGTAGATATTACATTACAGTAATTACACCTCTAAGTAACAAAAAAAAAAAGGCAGGCTCCTCAGTCCTTGGGATGATATATAATCTTCGAGCCCTCATATAAAAGCAAAAGTCATCTCTAGTGACTTCAAACATTTGGGTATTTCTAAGTATTTGAATGGAGGACTCCAGAGACTTCACACTATCTCGAAGGTGGGAGGATAGAACAAGGCTGTGAATCATGCAACTCTTTAAAATATTTTCTTCCTAATTTTAGGTCCTGTAAGCCATACATTAAACTCAAATTATACCCACTCTGCCAGTGATTGCAACTGCAGAGGTACTCCATGCTGAATACTCACTCCAACCACCCTCTCAGTGAAGAACCTTTTCCTCACATCCAATCTGAACTTCCCCTGACTGTCTCATTCCCTTCTGTAAGGCACCCCTTTGACACTCCCTATCACACTGTGCCTGTTTGGGGTTTTTTTCCCATTTTATTGAGTTGTAGCCCTTGACCTGGGCAAGAGGAAAGGTCAATCTATAAAACATACAGAGAAAGCTGTCCTACAAAACCCCCAAATCCAAGGCTTGTCTAGAGACTACTGTCTACACACTTCTCTGTCATCCACTTTGTTCATTTCTACTGATCCTGACTTGCATAGAGAGGTTGTTGCCAAGGAATGCGTCTTGAAAGCCAGGCCACACTTAAAAAGAAGACTGAAAAAACTACAAGAGAAACTATCTCATAAAAGTCAGTCCTTTTTCCTGAAGCCAGGGCAAAAAAGGCAGACACTTATCAGACATTGAAAGACATAGTTTTATCTTCCTGTGTTTCTTGGGACACCTGGCACATCTCAAAGTACATTCAGACTAGGTACAAGCAGACACTGTACTTTGCCTGTTCCCTGGGGCAGGCTGTCCCAATAGGTCCCTGCCCAGCTCCACTGGGACCCTCTAGCCATGCCACACCTACCTCCTGACCTCTGGGCAGGTGGCAGAGATTAGCCACATCCAGCTAAAAAACTCCTCACCTGCCTGGTCCCCACTTGAACACTTGAACGTGCTGGGGAACAGGAATCGCTCCAGGCATGGAGTAGTTGCAGAAGCCTCCAGGGCTGTGATCTGCCTCTGTGGCTGGGCTTAGCATCCACCAGGGTTCCAAAGTTATCCTGGAGCTGTGAGAAAATTCCTGTGTGTACATCTTTATAGGTACTGTGATTGTAAATGAGGGATGTGCCAGTCTATATTTCTATTAAAAAAAACAGTCCAATATACAGTTTAAGAGTGGGGGAGGTAGGCATGAATCAGCTGCTATGATGTCCTGGCATATCCCTTTTCCCTGATCTCGGAAAGCTGGGGGTGCCACCAGCTATGTTAGAAATGTTTCAGCTACACTCTCTGTCCCATTTTCTGCCTGGAAGAAGACAGTCTTGCCAAACAGCATTGATCCTGAAAGTCTCTTAAAAGCCGGATATCTGAGGCTGCTTCCTAGACTTGAGAATTCATGGAGGCACCCGAACCTAGGATAAGTCAACGATAAAAGCAGACCCTGTTGATTCCCCCTCAGTGATGTGGATTTAGCATATGTCACTGCGTATACACAGTGCCACCATCTTACTCTGTCTCAGGTTTTCCTATATTCCAGACAGGTGTGCAAGCATGGCTAAAGATTTTTCATGACAATTCCTCTATTCCTTGGCCTGTTTGCCATTCCCTCAGTAAATCTCATCCATGGCCTGGATTAAGTCCTCCCAAGCCCTCTCACTGTCAGTTGAATCCTATACATAGAAAAGGCACAGATCTTCTGGTCTTTCAACAGAGGAGTGCAGAGAGAAAAGTCTGCCCACATTATTGGCTTTCAAGTTGCATCTTGAACTTACTGAACATAAGGTGTCTTCTTTTCCTCACCAGGTGCACCCTGTTCTCCTACAAGCTGCTAATGGCTGGTATGAGAGGAATGGGACAACTCCCAGCCTTATCCACATAAGATTGAAGGTGTCCATAGTCATCCTTTCTTTTCCATGAGTGTTTGATAAAGGTCACTGACGCCATTTCTCAACAAAGGTGTGCTCATGCGTGGCTCAACCTGTAATAACTACACATGACAGAGGAGTGCATCTTCTCCCTGGCTGAAGGAGATAATCATACCTTTGGCCTTGCTGTGGGTGTCTTTCAGCTTTATTACCTCTAGACAATTCCCCCTATTTTCCGCATGTTCTATGTTGACATGGCTGCTGTAATCAGGCCTTCCCAGAACTGTGGTCTCACCTTCTAAAGAAAAAAAGCATAAAGGTCCCTACAGATCATCATGTAATGAGTTCAGAGCTGATTATGAGCTTAGCTCACCACAGTACCCTGGCTTTGTATCATACACAGGATAGAAGGCTGTAGAGTTTTTAGAGAAGCACAGAGACAAGAAAATTCTCCAGTGTGAAAGCAGGTACACCATTCCTTCATTCAGTCTTCTGTGAAGCATATGCCCTACAAATGCTTACTGATAACCTAACAGAATCTAGTTTTCCTATTTTCAGTACTGCTACGGTTATAAAGATGTCATCTCTTTGAGACAGATGATTTTTTGTTTCTAAATCATCTTATTCTGTGAGTAACCACTTATTTAAATTGTACAGATAGTACAAAGTTAACAAGGTTTCATAGGATATATTCATCCTGTGATGAGTATTCACACCAACCCTGTGTGTTGATAGCCCAAAATTTATTTACTTTTACAGAAACAATATCGTTTGCATTGTTGTTAATTTGCCAATAACTAAACATACACTGAAAGAGTAATGAAAGGTCATTACAAAGCACATGAGAAAACCTGGATACAAAAGGGACACTTCATCCTGAATAGTAAAAACAACAAACTGTAGGAAATAACTGCAGTTTGTAGTCACTGGTGAAGTATTGCACAGGATGTAGTTTTGTTTGAAGTACCGGTAGTGCTGCACAGCATATGACAGAGTTTGACTATTTATGTAGCCACGTGAGTGCTGAACATTGTTTCTGCAGCCTGACAGCTCACCGCCCTACACCACAATGTGTCCTCTCATCCCTGGAGGTATCCAAGGGCCATTACTCTGGGCATACACTGACCTGATACCCTCAGCATCTTTAAATCCTACCCACAGCATGCTCTGCTCCATTTATATTCACATGCCCCCAGAATTAGCATAATGAGGATATAATTTCAGACCAATCTGCTGTCTCATTGTGTAGTAACACCTGGATATTATCAACGAAGTAAGAAAACAATCAGCCTTTCTCAGACAGGTCTTCTTCCTACTCAGCTGTGTTACCGAAGTCGCATTTGGTTTGGAATGCATTCAGGCTGCTAGCAAACCTGTGAGGGAACTCATTATTGAGAATTGCTCTTGTCCTAAATAACACTATAGGCTATGGCAGACATCTGGATTTTCTGTTGTAGTGGCAGGGGTAGCACCACAGTGAGCTCATCCTTTTCCCAAGTTCTCTTTACCTCACAGCAAAACACTGGCAGCACCCTAGTGAACTATAATCTTTTATGGCTGAAATGCCAGCCATAGTCCTTCCCTTCCATCCCCACCACTGGCTCCCATATTCAGCTCCATCACCCCACAGCAGGATCTGCTGGTACATCCTTCCAGCCTTCATATTTTCTCGTCCTAGCGTGGGTCACGCCAGGTGTGAGGGAACATTACCCTTCCTGTCAAACAGCGCTGAAGGAAGCCTGGGATTCCTTCTCTGTGGCCTAAAGCACCCTACAGAATATTTGAATCAAAAGCTGTTTTGTCTATTAAATTTCTAAAATTTATCACACAGTTTGGCACTTGTAAAGTAATCCTGCAGCAGACACTGGGCAACTCCAGGTTCCCTACATCGAATTGATTTCTGTATTACTGCAGGCTAATAGTCTCCACAGAGCCTCTGAAAAACCCCAGTGAGGATTTCATCTGAGCACTTTCTAAAAGAACTCGAGCAAGCACCTCTCAGGCTGTAGCACTGATCCCATCCATCTCTGTTCTTGTTCCATTTGTTCCAGCTGCCCCTCAGCAGTACTGACACAGCAGTGCAAGGCCGGACAGACCTGGGAAAAATAACCTGGCAAAAATAAAAAGTTTAATCAGAATGAATTCTCTGAGTCAGTTCATTCTGTGTTCACACAGCAGAAGGAACAACGTAACTGAGCAGAGGGAGCTATTCGAGCCGCCACTGTCACAGAGAGAAATGCTTGTGAGCCACATCATACACACAAAGCAATCACAAATATGTTCTTCTGTTTGGCCAATGCCATTTGTAGTAGCAAGAGTAATAGAAAATGTGAGAAACTATATTGTTCTTTTGCTCTGTGCACAAACAATCCTCATAAAGGATTCATGAGTCAAGAAATAACTACAGACCGTAATTTTTGCATAGTTCTTCCTGCCCTGTGTTATGGAATAAGAAATACTTCAGGCACAATGTCAGCAGGACAAGTTTATTGCTTTTTTTTGGCACAATTATTTAGGGGTTCACTCATACAATAGATTTTAAAGTGTACATTTTCAAATCATTAGATGAATTTGGATATCATATGAATATTTATCCATAATGTTTGTTTGTATATTTATATATCTATTAATAAGTGTGTGTGCTTATCTATACTTAAAGTTCTCCAAAATATAGTTACTCTGACAAAGTACTAAAATAAGCTTGTACAGAAGACAAAATTATATAGTGTCCTCTATAGAATTTCTTCACAAGAGACAGAATATATACTAATTTGTAGTCTGAATTAACTTTAACCAAGGTGTAGGTATTACCTTTTCTCTCTTTTTTTCTTTACAAAATCACTGTCTATTGAGTTTTCTGCAAATAGTATTTTTGCCTCTACAAAGAAGTAGCACCTTATATTATTCTTTCATGTGAGTTTGTATGTGTATGTATATGAAAGAAAGAAAAATATAGTTTAATTACAATTGGAGTACCTCTTCAGTTTATCCTTTTATTATGCCATTTATATTTTATTTTCTTAAGGGGAACATTACAGTTTGTGCCCCAAACAAACTCTTTATTTTAAAATGGAGGTAATATTTCAATAGCTGCTTGAATTAAATATAAGAACAAAAAAAAATTAAAGTGTTATAAACTGAAAACATTATTACAGACAAATCTAAACTATACATAAACTGAAGCATTATCTTAGTTATCTTCTCCCTTTAAATGCGTCATTACTTGCACAAAGTCATGTACTCCCAATCAATGTCTTCACTTATGCTACGCTTTGGAAAAAAAATGGGAGTTTTGACTACATAGAAATATAATAAGAACTTCACAATGTGACCTATAGTTTTTAGTGAAGTAAATTAATGGATGGCATGCAGATGCCAAGATTAAACAGAGTAATAACAAAACATTAGTAAGCACTTTTAGTGTAATTAAATTTTTGATGTATTGCAATTTTTAGCACGTAATTATTTTTAAAGGAACTGGAGAGTAATACTGGATCACACCCTTATTCCACCTAGTTACTAAAGAATAAAGTGTGGTGATATTTTTAAATTCTATTGCAGAATAATGGTGTATTGTCCATCACTGATAATGACGGCAAGGTTTTCCTCATCTGATAATCACTCATAGTGATTACCTAATAAAAGGACAATCCTTGGTACTATAAGAACCTCTGGTCAGTCCAGAATGTAAGCAAGAATTGAGATGTGCTATATAAAGCATCTCAGCTTGCAAGTGACCTTGAATCTGCTTCGTTATTGCTGGAGGTTGGGATTGTTCCATGGCTACATTCCCAGTCTGCATCAAGGGGTTGCTGGTAATATCAATCTTAAACAGGAGTCTTTAAAACTATTTTTGATGTTGGCCTTGAACAAGTCTAATAATTTCACTTAATCACCTCTGTTTCTACACAAAAACTGGAATCTAGGCTGACTTCTAATTTTTCATTCTTGTGAAATCCAGCCTCAGGTTTTCTGTCTGCCATCAAATATCTGGAATCACAATTAGATAAAATATGTCAGATGCCCTGTGACACCCAGACATCTTTATTGTATAGAAGTCCACTTTCAACTTAGAGTAGAATAAATTCTGTTTGACTCAGAGGTCAGTCCTTGGGAAGAAAAATGAGAAGTGTGGTCATTTGCACATTCAAATATGCAAATCGAATGCATCCAATTTGCGTTATTTGTCTCCTAATGAGAATGACCTTTCTGCTGATGGGAAAAAACAATTGAAATTGGGCATGTAACAGTTACGGAAGACTGTGAAATTCCAAACCTCTAACAAAACAGGCCAACTGCTTGCTCCTGTGAATTAAAAAAGGCAGTGTTATACTGAACCCCAAATCCTGGTGCACTTTCATCTTTAGGGACACCCAGGGTAGGTTCAGTATTTGAATTTTGCTACTCAGATGTATCTCTAATAACACTTCTTGCCTGGTACAACTTCCTCTTCATCATCCTTTACTAAGAACATCTAAACAGTTCTCCCACTAATGTGGCTCAGGTTAATTGCCACAATATCTTTCTAATTATTTTGCATAACAAAAATTGAAGCTTTAAAATTCAAATAATGGGTGACTTGCCCAAGGCCACAAAGAGGATGTTACTACAGCAGGGATGAAACTCAGTTACATCTGATCTTTGGTACTGTGTAGATCAAGTTTCTTTCAATACTGAAACAGAAAGAAGCCACGATCAATTTACCAAAAAAAGCAGCATTAGGATCACATAGCCTGTGTTGTTTTACTTCTGTGAATGCCAGAGAAGGAAATGAGTCCTGCAAATTGGCAGCTCATCTGTAGACTGGTATCATCATCACTATTGCCATGTATTAATATTTAATTACCTTCTCTACTAGGAAATGAAATACATATACATGTATATATATGGTCAAATTGCCAGTATGATTTTCTTCCTTTCAAGCTTCCTCTTTCATCTGCAGAGCTCACCAAGGCAGTAACATCTTCACATAGGTAACAGCTCCTAGGAGTGGAACCACTCACATACAGGACTCAGGACTAATTCAAGAGCTTGGAATTTAAACCAGTATCTTGACATGGCTTAGAAGCAAGGGCATAGTTTTTTATTCTTGTTGTTGTTTCCTTTTCATTATGGTGCTGCAGGAGTACCCCATTAGGCCCCACATTGTGAGGATTTATTAAAACAGTTAAGGAAAATATGGCACCTGCAGTTAAGAATTTACAACTGCAATTATAAGATGAAGAATAAAACTGACTCTTCAGCTGATTTCTGCAATCATAAAAATCTAAATGATACTTACATGTAGCTCATTTTAAGTGTGTGTTTTCCTATGATTATATACAGGAATGGGATGCAGTATGCTTAACACTGCCACTCAGGAAAAGCATCCAGACAAATGTGGGTTGTTCTATAAATAGACACTTTACCTTTGCTACCAGCAAGCAAGGAAGACATTTGCAGATGAAAAGAAAATCCAAGCTGTACAGAAGCAGCCAACTCCCTAGGCACCCACATACAGTTGTGTAGAGCTTTGTTTTTAATGTCGACTTACTTGTTAGCATGCCTTTTCTTTTTTTTTTTTAGAAAATAATTCAGGAGAGCAAAAAAGACAAACTGTTTCATTACAAACAATGTAATTACACTAAAAGGTTTTTCGTAATTGTTCCTGTTTTCACCTGTGTTTCAAAACCTATTTCATACTGGGCACAGGTGCAAGTGCTTACACACTGGGCAACAGAAGGACCAGCTGTAGTTGTTGAATAATGAATTCTCCTTTAAAGCAGCATGCAAAATAATTGTCCTTCCAGCAGGCTACCTTGACACAGTAATGTCTGTAATCTGCTAATGGTGTGGTTTCTTAACTGATTTAGGGTGATCTTTGCCTGTACTGCTTCTGAAAGGAGCAGTTCTCTTCTCTTTCCCACCTCTTTGTGAAGCTGAATCACAAAATTAACCCAGTCCAATTAAAAAACTTCTCAGGTTCATTCTGATAAAATCTGAATCCTGGTGCCAACATGAAGAAGGATGAGGAAAGGCATTACTGGACAAATGCATGGCAGGTTGAGGCTGACCTAAAGTAGCTGCAAAACTGCAATTTGGAAATATGACAATTACTCAAAAGGGACGTCAGCAGGCGTAGGAGTAGATTAGGGTGGGATCTGGTGTCAGATATGCGCCAGGCAGAAGTTGTGTAAACATGGGGTTACTTAAGGTCAAGAGTGCAAGAGTTTTGTTTTGGTAGCTTGTCCTGGTATTGTCCTTGGTATCCCCAAGGCAATTGCCTGCAGCTAAGCTAGTCATGCAAGGCTGCTTTTTAACCATTGAGTTATGGAGCCTAAGGCACCGACCATCCTGATTCTGAAGCCCCAGATGAGGGTTTCTTTTTTCCCTATAAATCATTATTTCTCTCCATTTGACTATAAGCAGAGAGCAAGGTGACTGGCTCTGCTATAGATGTGCCTAAACTAAGGAAGAAGAACTCTGTCTTGCCTGTCAGGCTTAAATCAGTGTGGCTATTTCAAAGTACTCTGAGAGAATGGTCTGTAACTGGAATGGGGCAGGCACGCTCCACTGCTGCACTCTGCATGTGGTCAGGTAAGTAGAGCTCCTGAACAGGAACTGCGTCTGAAATTAATACTATATTATATATAACAACGTAATGCATTAGAGGAAGTGAGATTAAGATGTAGAATGGCAACCAATAAGTACAAATTGATGTCATAGTTTCAGTACAAGTTACCAGATCCAAAGCTTGCTGTCATCCTGGAAAGACCTACAGATACTTCATTCTATTTGACTCAGACACGTATCATATTTTGCATGTTTAACAAAGCCTTCAGGAAAAACTTTTACCTTATTTTTTTTAAGCAGTAAGACTTTTGTTAACAGCTAGGAGCACCTCACTGAACTGAAAAACCTGCTGGACATTGTCCCTGAGAACAATCACCTTACATTCTGTGCAAAAAAGACAGTGTTAGTGGGATGAACAGTAAGGCTTCACTCTACTGCTGCTGCAACTGCTCCTGTGTCAGTGGCACAACACTTACTCTTGCCAGCGTTTTCACTTCTGTACAAAAACGGGCAGGTACAAGGTGATTTTAACAAAGTAACAGTAACTGTTTATTTTAGGGAATTTGTTGAATTCAACCATTCACAAGTATTTACTCTGGAGCCTCACTCCTACTTCCAAGTGTTCTTTTTCTAAAGTTGCCTTGTCAGAATCAGAGAAACAGCTAATAACAAATGATCTTCAGGGAATAAAATTACAATTGGTATATTAAAGCAAAGCAATTAAGAACAAAGGAGAAAGAACAGGGAGAAAAGGAAATGTCCGTTGGTATGTGTTTACAGCTTTTTTGATGAAAACTGCCTCATAAATGGCAATACAATACAAGTGTTCCTTAGATAAGGTCAGTGCTTAGCACATAGTTAAGTCTCCCAGAGACATTTCTTGGCACAGAAGCTTTGATTATATAAATTTCATGTAGGAAATGCAAAGTGCTGTAATGTGAGACTTTGATCAGTGGTGCTATTCTGATTTACAACTGTGCTTTTTTAAACTGTGATATGCACAAAACAATAATTTAACAGCTCATTTTAGTTGCAACCTACCTTTTCCTTTTAATAACAGTGAAGTAATGTGATTGCATTTTTTTAGTCATCCTTGTGTCACGTATTGGATAATCTCCTTATAGTTTAAAACTAAAAATGCTAATGGATTGGGGAAATGGGTTTCTGCTTTCACTCAGCATATCTGTCTTTTTAATGCTTGTCTTTTGGATCATTTATCTAAATAATAACCTTCAGTACCCACTCCTTCCTTCCAATGAACTAAAAGATATTAATGATCAAAATTGGTGAACACATCTCTCTACTCCAGTTTTTTCATCTGAGGTTTCCATTTTCAGCTGCTTCTTTTTTTGGAGGGGGGGGAGGTACAGACATCCCCTTTTGAGATATTCGTAGAGTTGCTTCCTAATTTTTCTCAATCAAACAGCCTAAATTAGTTTAAACTAACGTAAGTCTCTCTTAATGAGTGTCACCAGTGAACGCAAACTGAAGGGATATTGATTCTGGGGACTAAAAGGGAACAATTACATGAAAAACTCAGCAAAGAGCTTTTGGCGAGCAAATCTGTTGGGGCAGTCCCAGAAAAGAGGCAGTAATAAGCCCCTCAAGGGGGCCCCACAGAGGTGCTGTGGGTGGCAACTTTTCAGCAGACAAACCTTGGAGATACTGGAGGATATTTGAGCACAAGTCCTGTGAAGAGAGGCTGAGGGAGCTGGGGTTGTTTAGTCTGGAGAAGAGAAGGCTTAGAGGTGAC
>JAWMRA010000078.1:7368109-7465753 GCA_035584735.1 Pseudotriccus pelzelni
TGGGGTTGGATCAAGGGTTGGACTTGATGATCTCGGAGGTCTCTTCCAACCCAGTTAATTCTATGATTCTATGATTAGAAGTGGATTTGCTAGTAGTGTTGTCTGTCTGTGGCAAATATCCAAGCTGATTCTAAAAGCAATGTGGTGAGATGGTCATGGTGACCTATATCAGAGCAGCACATCTTAAAAAATGATTGGCACAATTAAAATAGATTAAAATGTATTTGCATATTTGAAAAAGCTCCTGGTGGTGCCTGTGCCTCTGGACAAAAGCTCAGGACCTTTGGATTGCTGATTCATAGTTTATTGGAGAGCATTATTCAAGGCTGCACAGAAATAACTGTCTTAAATCAAGCATAATTCATAACTAAAATAGCATATAACTTTATTTTCAGGTGAGCTCAAAGATAATGGAGCTTGCTCGGAAGCAGAGAATGAACACTGATATCAGGAGAAGTATTTTTTGTGTCTTGATGACAAGTGAAGACTTCATGGATGCCTTTGAAAAGCTGCTCAAGTAAGTACACACTAGCACAGAAGACAGCCCAGAACTAAAAATAGCATTAAATGGGTTGGAAAAATAGCATTAAATGGGCTTAAGTGCATTTAGTTGATAATACAGTTAAAAGAAGGGAATAGCTAGGGATCCACGTAGGGTAAAAGGGTAGGAGAAGGGACCAAAACCCTGGTGTAAGGAGTGATGGGGCCAGGCAGAACTGACTGGCAGTCAGAGGAGAGGTGTAGCCCCTGTTCTTGTCACTCATAGCTAGAACTGTGATTTACAGCACCTTTTGCCTTAAGGAGCCTGTGTCTTTTTGCATCAGAGCTGTGTCCCAGTCCAGTGGCTGGAAGGCTGTTGCAGGCTTGTTCCCGTACAGAGACAGACCAAAAGACCCTGCAGAACATCTCTTGGTCTTGTAGCTGGATTTCTGTGGTTTCTGTGCTACTGCCACTTCCCTGACTTCTTGCCACCTTGTTAAGCCACCTGGTAGGTCTCTGCCCGTACTTGCATGACCTGGTAGTGTTCTAGCACCTCCACTTCCCTCTTGCAGAATTTATTAGCTTTGGCTTTGCTCCAGGGTCACATTTCACATTGAGACCAGTTTCCTTACCACTTGGCAAACAGTTCTTTAGAACAAGATGTGATCAGGGAGAAGCTCAAACTAACCTATTCTTTGTGTTTGTCAGAATATTAATTGTAAGAATACTAAGTAAGTGGGAAGAGAGAGATCAGGTCTGAACTTTTCTGTCACAGCCTTGTAATTCAAGGAATTGTTTTACCAGGGTGGCACGCAATGATTTAATTTGCTTACCAAACCAAAACAGACTTTGTGATAAAGTCAACTAATATTTGATTAAATGCCACTTCTGCAAAACACAGCTTGGATTTAAGACTGTGGTGGAGTCATTCCAATATCTTAATATGGCCTGTTCAATTAAAAGAAATTAGCTGCTGCTACTGCAGCTCTTGCCAAGACCTGGTAGCTCAATTTGCAAATTGGGTTTGACTCTCATCTGTACTATTTAAACTAGTACACAAACCTGAATACATACAGGCTTGGCAGGAAAACCCTCTGCAGATTGCCTGGTGTGTGTTGGTATGAATTTTGTACAGCAAACTCAGAGAGGGGCATTCTCTGATCTGCCCACATCTGGCAGAGTATAATGGAAAGTACGTAGGACTGTCAGTGAAGGAATTAATTTCAATGTGAACATGAATGGGAATGTGTATGGGAATTTGTATTCGTATGTTTGATGTGAGTCTTATGAGGAACAGCATATAAAGAAGTACTTTAACTGTTCTGGTTGACTGACCTTCTGCTAGGTCTGCTGGCAGGGTTGAGGTGTGGCTAAAGGGTAATTTAAACTATTTAAAATCCAGGCTGCTATAGTTTTGCTAGTCCTTCTCCTCCTTACTGTAAATGAAAGTAATTAGTTTGAAGCCAGAACAGTTCCCTGAAGTGGCTCAGCTTATGATTGCAGAGGTGTCAGTGTAAAGGGAGGGTTGGGAAATCACTGGAGACAAAATAGAGAGACTTGATCCACTTCATCAGCTTGAAAGGCCACACCTCCTTCACAAGCCCCAGTTTCACTCAGGAGAGGAAGTGAATGCTGCTTCAGTTTGGTGGAGAGGCAGTTTTAAAAGTTGTTTTGTAGAGATAAAGAACGTGAGAAACTTTGCATCTCAGTAAATATTAACACTTTTTAAGAGGCTCACATATCTTGTTGTAGTGGGATGTGTAATTCAGGATAGCGAGTGTCTACGAAAGTGATCGTATCTACTAAAATATTTTGAGCTGACTTTGAAAAGGTGGGTTTGAGAGTTGCTAATTTTGATCTGAAAGCAATGATAGTCTTGGGCTTCAGCTGGTGACAACTAACCTACTTAGAGGCAGGCTTCTACTGGCAATAAATGACCTACTTCAGAGGCCGTTATCCCATTTAATGGTGGAAAATTCTTAAAGCAATCAACACTTACAAGTCCATGGGAATACTGTAACTCATGAATGATTTAATTGGTGAGACAATTGCACATTCTTTATCAGATATTATGGGGTTTATGAAATCTGTACAGGTTTATGGTAAAGCTCAGCAGTGAAAGATAGTCCAGACTCATAACATTTAAATACTTAGAAATGCTAGGTCTGAAAAGATACAGTACTGCTAGTTCTATGAAGTGAAGGTAAGAATAAAATTGAATGTCTGAGTATTGTTACTTGTTACAACTGTCTGGCAACATGAGTATTTCCTAAATAAGCAAGTTATGATAAAAGGGATGATAAAGAAGGAAAAAGAGAGTTTGCCAAATTAGTAATTACAGTGTAACTTCATGAGTCATCTGTGAAATGCGTGTCCGGTGGCTGAAAACCTGTATATATGTAAAAAACCCTTTTAGTTGCTCTGTGCTAAAATCAGGTGGAACTTGGCTGATGAGGGAGCAGGTGAGTCATATCACAGGCACAGCGCTCACAGTGCTGGTCTCTTTTGGAGAAGCAGACTTCTAAGTTTTCACTGCTCATTAGCAATCAGCCTAGAAATCATCCCAGAATTTCCTATTGTAAAACCTTAAATTTTGTCGAGTTTTGGCTGGACTAGCATTGTTTTTCCCCATTAATCTGGTGTGTCTGTGATCAAATGTCATACAGATGTCTGGAGGTGTATACAAACGAGGGATGGTAGCATCAAGCAATGACAAAGTACTCTACAGATGGCAGGGCAAGTTCCAGTGGAGTCAAACCTAGTTAGAAAGTGTGCCTGAGTTGTACTAATGCCATGTGAAACTTGAGCTTGAAGCAAGGAGAAGAATTTTGTTTGATATTTTTCAGATTATAATACGAAGCATTTTTCATTTTAATTGGTTTTAATGCTGCCAAGCATTTGGCAGCCCTGAAAGTTAAATCACATTATTCACAGACCAGGTGCATTGCAAGTTAGTTACCATTCCCTGTCAAAGTGTCTCAGCCCTCCTTTAGACTGGAAGGCTGTTCAGTGCTTGGCCTTCATACAGAGGCAGCCAACATAAGTACTCATACATGCTGTTTTCTTCAGGCTTTTTTCTAAGGTGCTTTGAAATCACTGACTGCATCCTCTTAGGCTGCTATCAAACAGAATGGATTTCAAGTATGATGGAGCTGACATACAGATTAAAAAAATTCATATCACCAACTAAGTAGGAAAAACATCTTAGAATATTTTCTTATCCCTGCTAAGTACCACGGAAGTGCAGCACCCTGGACACGTTTCTGCAGATGGGCTTACAGTGAATCCAGAGGCTGTTTTTCCTCCCATGGCCATAGGTACAAGCGTGAGATAACAGCAACAGGGCCCTTTCACTGTTTAATCTTTGTTGTGGTACCTGTGCAGCAGCATTTGCTGCAGTCCTACTGCTGTGCTCAAAGGCACAACCATGGTAACATGCCCTCTGCTCTGTTTTAGTTCATGGAGAGCTACAAACAGGGCGTGGGCTATCTTTCCTTCCCCAAACCCCCAAGAGTGATTACATTTGCATCATTCCACTTCTGTCTGTTGAGGTCTTGCTCTTGCAGCCACTCCTTTAATACCCATAATATTGTAGCATTTCCGCATTGCCATACCAGGATATTGGTTTAGCCCAGAGTCCTAAATTTTTGAGTCCATTCAATATTTTAAAGGCTTCATGAGAACTCTGTAACAAGAAAAATTAATGTGATGTTTGAAGTTTTTTTTTAAAGTATTACTCTCAGATGTCAACTGTAGCTCTTACTTTGCATCAGTAATTTTTTCCTTACTAAATGATTCTCATTCTGTTGCTAAATTTTAGGCTTGGACTGAAGGATCAGCAGGAGAGAGAAATAGTTCATGTCGTTCTGTACTGCTGCTTACAGGAGAAGACATTTAACCCCTTCTATGCATTTTTGGCTAACAAGTTTTGTGGATACGAAAGACGATTTCAGGTAAAGAAAAACCTGTTCCTTCTTTGGTTTAGTGTCATAACTGTGGTTAGGAAGACAGTTATTAAATACCTGAGGATGGATGCGTGCCTGTTAGGATCTTAGTCCCAGGGAAAAATTCTGCTGGTACAGCTGTGCATTCAGGAAGGCATACTCGTGGTCAGATATGAGTAGGAAATAAAATGACTACTGCAGAAGGTTTGCTTTCTTCTGTTTCATGCATTTTAAAAGAATTGGAACAGTCTGATCAAGCATTTCTGTTAATTAACAGAGGGCTCATAAAGAATAGAAGGTCAAAAGGTTTGTTATGTTGTTACTCATTTAAACAGCTGCTTGATTTGTAGGATTATTTTTTTTTACCTTTGACCCCTAGGTGACATTTCAGTTCAGTATTTGGGACAAAATCAGAGACTTAGAAAACCTGTCAGCTGCTGCCATCTCCAACTTGGTTTCACTGTTGGCTCACTTAATAAGGACAAAGGCACTGCCACTTTCAGTTCTCAAGGTTGGTATGTCTCTTTCCAAATCCTTCTGTGTTTTCCTTCCATTTTCTAGTTCTGTGGAAGATATGTTTTCTCTCTTACCTAGATGGTACTTTAGCTGATTATGCTAAGACAAAATTTGTTATTTGTTCTAAACTTAGCAAATTATTCCATTTGATTACTGTAATGCTGTCATTTGGGGAAAGGAGAACCTGTGGTGACCCAGGCATACAGCAAATCTACAGTTTTATTTTCTTTAGAGTTGGAACTGAGGCCCCTTCATTAACAGGCTTTAGCAGTGGATTTCGTGCTATGATTTTTAGCTGATGTTGATTTTTATTAGACAAGAAAGGAAATCTACTGAGCATTTGGATTTCAGAATGAGAAGTCCATAGAATTTTATTAGAAGAATAGTTTAAATGTATTAAACAGGCAATTAAATGAATTGTCATAGGTACTTATGAAGTATTTATCTAGTTGATAGATTACATCTGGTGTTCTGGTACTAGTAGACTTCTATTCCTTAGAGGGTTCACTTCTTTCCTTATTGATTGGCTTTGGGAGGCAGCATTCTCAGTTAATTCTTCTGTGCCAGACTCAAGACTCAGTATATACAGAGGCCAGTTGGTGTGTTAGAAGCTGTTCATTTAGAAGAGAAGACAGCTGTTTGAAATACTTGAATTAATCTAATTCTCTCCCTCTGCCTACCAGGTAATTGAATTCAGTGAACTAGACAAACCCAAAGTCCGTTTCTTGCGACAAGTATTAAGCACACTCTTAATCAAAGCAGATGCTGAAGAACTTACTGACATTTTTATGAGGTAAGTGATCAGAGAGATCTCCAGGGAACCCTTGTTGGGGAGTAATTAGGAAGATAAGAAGTTTGCTTATTCTGTTTGGAATTGCACCGTGCCTTTTCCACACACCAGCCCTCCATCTCTTAGAAAGTCAGCTCTCCTGGGTGAGTGTGGGAAGCATATCACTTGTGTGTTGGCACAGGCTCTGCAGCCTAAGAAATGTTACACAAACTAAAGCTTTCAGATATTCAATGTATCGTGTTGGTCATCGGATTTTCATGAGCAGAGCTCTGTAATTACCTATTTCCCTTATTGCTGTACCATCTGTGTGCAGTGGGATTCACTCTGCCAGCAGTCATTGCTAGGAGGTATCTTAAGAAGGAAAAGTAAAGTAGTACGAATGAGGGAAGAGTATGGGGGATTTCTTTATGGCGTTTTTATCAACACTATCTGAAAAATCTTATTTTTGGTATGGGACTGGGTTGCCTGGAGTGGCTGGAAAATCTCCATCCTTGAAGATGCTTAGGACTTGAGTGGATAAGATTTGCAACGTCACATGAAGTGAGAAGAAATTAGGTGGTGATGTTTTAACATGAGGAAGCTTCAACACACTGTTTGCGTCATTTTTTGCTGTAATGTAATTGTTTACATAAAGCAAGTCTGAGGCTGCAATATTCTGGTTTATTGTTGAGGGCCGGTTGTATGTTGAGTGTTTGGGCTGTGTGCCAAACCAGACTTGGTAATTTGAAAGCTTCTTCAATAAAGCTCCTTTTATAGGTTGGGTTTTTTTCTATGTCTCTATTTGAAGAAGATAAAGAAAATTTAAGAAACTTCTGAAACAGCAGAAGAGTAAATAATGCCTTTGATCTGTATCTTTACAGGGTATCTGACAACCCCAAACTGGGAATGCTACGGGAAAGCTTGAAACTCTTCCTTACCCACTTCTTACTGAAACATGCACAGGCCCAAAAGAGTGCTGAAGAAGCTAGCTTGTTAAAAGAAAGAGTTGAACTAGCAACCAAGGCTTTGGAGGCAAAAGAACCTAAACTGAAGCTATAGTTCTGTTTTTCTAATAAAACGTACAGAAGAAATATTTCAAACCTGAATAGTTGAGAATGAGGAGGGCCATTTTACTCTAAAGGATTCATTTTTTTGTGTAAACAGTTACTTTGCTCTACACGCTAGTGTAGGGGATACAAGGCCTTTTTTGAAGAAAGGGAAAATATATTTTTGTCATGTCCCTTTTTGGTATAAGAGCTTCATGTTGGTAGTTGGTATCTGGAGAAGAGGGTGACTTTCTCTTCCATGATACTCTCAGTCAGCAGCAAGCAGTGTTCTGCACTGCACATTCTAACCTTTTGAAATTGTAAAGTAGTGGCATCATTAATAATAAAGAAGCAGCCTTAACTGCTTTTAATAATGAATCATGGCACTTGCCTGACGAAAGGGGCCACTAGATGGCACCAGTACTGGTGAGACAATTTGGGAAGAAATCAACTTTTGTCCTAAAGTGTTGGAAGTTATTTGCTAATTCTGTGAATTGTTTCCCTGACTGTGGGTCAGAAAAAGATCTTCAGTTGGATTCAAAGCTGTAGTAAAGCAACGTGAAGATCTAACTTTGCCCATTTATACTGGGTTTAGAGATCACAGGATAGTTTTACTGCTTTTTTTTTAGCCTGTTTTTCACAGCTTTAGAATTGGAGTTGCCTAATCACTTGTAAAAAAATATAAAGAATATAATCAGTATGAATATTTAATAAGAGAACACCTTCTCTTTGAGAATTTACTTACATCTTCCAATCAGATGTTTAAAATAAATGGTGTACATTTCTCTCTGTAACACGCTGTTAATGGTTTGTTTCTTTTGTTACCTTACCACTACACATTAAACTGCCATTTTCCTAAATGCTTTGCTTTTTGTGTTAGCTTTACTCTAGCTGGCCTGGCAGGAAGGGAATGACCTTAAGTTGGGTGGAGAGGGGAAAGTACTTTGTTGTCTGCACTGTGCATCTATGCACACTACTTATGTTCTACTTATGTTCTACTACTTATGTTATCTACTTATGTTGGAGCTGTTGGCCCTATTTCTGTAGCCAGGCTGGCCTCTGGTGTTCAATAAGCCACCTGTGGTGCCTCCTAATTGCATTTGATACCAATTGATCTGTCCCTGTTGGGAAAAATGATTTTTTAATCCAATTGCTGAATGTAGAATCCTCTGCTTGCTCAGGTGTGTGAGTAATGTTTTCAGGTGGAACAGTGCTTCCCCCTGAAGCCAGGGAGCTGTTTTTTCTCACCTTTCCTCTGTAGGGAGCAAGGTGACCTGGGAGCAGAAAGACCCACTTTCAAAACCCCAGGTTACACTAGCAAGGTAACAACTAACATAAAAGAGAATTACTATCAAAAGAACAAAGCAAGATGCTTTTTTCCTCCTGTTTCATACCATTAGCAGCTTTGAAGAGTATAAAATTCTCCATTCCCCTCAGTTGCATCATAGATACATCAGGCAGAAGAAGAAAAAAACTTAGTTATGATGTTTGTGAAATTCATACCACTAACAGAAATGTGGGCAGCAGCAGAATCGACACTATTTTGATGGCTACGTAAGTCACAACTTCAGGCAGTGTGAGTAAACAGCTGCCTTACAGCCAACCACACCAAACCTTGTGTTTAAGTTTTGGAGTATGGACTCAGGACAAAACCTGTGCCAGCCCCTGGATGCTGTGGAACGCATGGGGCTTGGTGAGTAAAAATTGTTCCCCCTGGACAGCAGCAACCACCTAATTAATTACCTTTTCTGTAGGAGTTTACGTCGACCCAGCGTGCCAACATGTTTGTGGTTTAATAACACGTAAATGGAAACACGTTGCTCTAGCAGGGAGGTTGAGGCGACTGTGCTCCTCGAGATAAATCTCAAATCATCTTCCTTAAATCAAGGGTGACGGGCTGCCTGTCCCTGGGGTGAGCGCTGTGCTGGCTGATCAGAGCTGACCACGCTCTGCTGCAGTGGCAGGATTGCCAGGAGTTTTATGGGTCTGAGTCTATTCACTTGCTGCAGCTGCCTGAGGCGGTGGATGCAGGTGTTGCTGTGCAATTAGAGGGGATGGCTTTAACCTTACAGTTGAAAATTGCAATTGCTTTTCCTTTTTTTTGCACTGAGACTTGAATTAGTTATTATTTATCCCAAAGGCTGGTATGTTTTGTTCAAACTTAATGTTATCGGAGCTATTCCTTTGTTTCTGAGGAAAACAGTTTTTACCTGCCTGTGGCTTTTGTATTTGTCATATTTATGTAAAAACTTTTTTTTTTTTTTTTTTAAATGACTTTTCAAGGAAAGCAGCTGAAATACGCTGCCAGCCATAGTCAAGGAGCAGGGACAGTTTTTGTGGGTGATTCTGCATAAGTCCCACCCTCCCGCCGTGCTTCGGGGAGGGAATAACTGTCCAACGGAAATTTGACAATGCCAAGATAAATGTGAATTCCTGAGTCCTGAATCTTGCCGTATTTAACAATTTTTTTCCGTGGTCCTACTGGCCAGACTGCCACAGCTTGACAGACATGAAAGGCCTGGCAGACTCTGCTGTTGTTGTACATCTACATCTGCAAGCTGTTTCTTCTTTCATCAGTGCATCCTAAGGACATAGAGGATATAAAGCATGCGTGAAAAGGAAAGAGGAGATTATATTAACATATATTTTATGGGTATTGTACATGTATACATAGGTGTCTAAATGTATTTTTATATACATAAAATACATAGATTTTTTTTTTACCCTGGAGAAAAGACTTGACCCAGCCAAGCTGGCCCTGCTGGAGCGTCTCCTCCCTACAGCAGACCTGTCAGTGCTATAAGGTCTCTCTGGAACAGCAGCAAGACTGAAAGTGCTGGCAGGCAGCTTCCTGCAGGACTGCACACTCAGCACTGCCTGCCAGCAGAGGCCGCTGGGGAAGTTACACCCGGCTGGGACACGTTTTGCTTTGTCTGCCACAGAATAAAGTGCTCAATAACACACACACACACAAAAATGAGATTTCTTCCTATTGCATATTGGGCTGTCAGCCAACATCAAACCTCTGTGAGAAATGTTCCCTGGTAGTTCCAGGAACAGAGATGCCACTTAAAAAGTCAAAAATTCTTCCATACAGGAGGTTTAGGGGAGTTGCTACTTAATGAGAGGAAAAGGTCTTTGGATTGGTAAAAATACACTGTGCTGGAAAACCAAAGCTACGGTTGCAACAGTAATCCTTGCTCCTGACAAGACTGTGGAAAACACGGCGTCATTTGCTTTAGATGCATTGAACTAAAAGCTGGGTGTTTGAATTTTGAGCTATATAGCAGCACATTTGAATTCCCCCTTTAAACAGCACGATCCACTCATTACAGCAGTTTGGATTTTTGTTTTCTTTTAAGCTGGACAGCAGTGTTTAAAACTTTCTCTGTTTTCTGTATCAAAACTAACGGGGCAGTGAAGTCTGTTTTTTAGCTTTGGCCAGAGTGCTATGCTGATAAATCATAGGCAAGTCCTTCTGGCAGGGTTTTAACACTGCACCTGAATGGGCCAAGCATTTGCAGGGCTTTCTCAACTTGACGTTTTTCCATTCTCCTGCGCTCCGGGGATGACGGGTTGATGTCAGTCATGCTCGGAAGGCACAGATGCAGCGGGTCTGCCCTGCCTGGCTCTGGGGAAGGTGTGCAACCCAATCCTGTTCTCAGAGCACATCTGGGATCGTTTGATTCCCATTGCTCTGAGGGTGAACTCTGGACGTGAGAAGTTACAGCCCGCGAGCAGCGCGGTGCCAATTGTGCGCGACAGTGATTTCAGCTTAATAAATATGAGAGTGGTAACTCCAATACTCAAATTTTTGTTGCACTGAGTGTAATTGCAGCTTAGTGCCTGGCCATGTGTGTGTGTGAGAGTCAGTATGTGATTTTTTTTTTCCCTGCAGTAGATGAAGCAATTTTGTTTTCAGGAGACAATTTGATCCACAGGGTCAGTTTTAAAAGGCTGAGCGCGTGTTTTACCAAAGACTTTTTGGGTTGGATTGATTTCAGCAATTGTAGGTAGAGATATGACTCTTTTACCATATGCCACTTTTTGGGATTTCATCTCCTGGAGGAACTTTCCTTCACCCTCCAGTAAAGCTTAGTTTACCAGGAGGCCTGCAGGGATGGACATCACAGCTGCCCATATAAAACAGCTGTGCTATCCCCAAATTCTGATGTGACCTGCAGGCTTGCTTTAAAACTAATTACAGTTAGCCTTCAGCTAATTTAGATGCATGCACAATTCCAAATCAGATACCATGTGGTTTTCCTAATAACACTTTAAGGAAATGAATGAGCATCTATCAAGGATAAGCTTAGGGAGAGCCAGCTGGCACCAAAAATTCCTTAAAACTTGTGTCCTAGGACAAAGCAGTTCACACTCCAAAACCAGCCCACCTTAAGTGAATGGAATGGAATTCACTTCAAAGTGAATTAAAAATTACTAACTAATGTTACTACAATGAGAGGTACTGAGTAAAATTAAAATAGAGACCATTTTTTAATAGTTCCTTTAAAGTCTTTTGTCAGTAACAGTGAGATGGTTGTTTCATTTTCATAAGTGAGAGATTTTCAAGTGTGTCACGTTTTTCATTAAAAACTCCATTATGGACCTTTTACCATTCAGACAGTAAGAGTACCCTCAAATCTCTCTTGGGTGCACAGGCCCACATGGCTCCGGTGTGAAATAGCAGGGAATATTGTTAGAGGCAGTGAAGCCACTGTGGAGCAGCTGTTGGTTACAGCCAGGGGATGGAACAATATGGTTTTTCTAGTTTAGAGACAATAAGCTACGTTTGGTGTCACCTTGATTGCATCTCCTTGGCCTGCACCTTATTCACAAAATCATCTTTCCTCCTCAGGCAAAGCCTTAGATTTTGAATGGATTTTTTCCCCTTAAAATGTTGGCTAAATGGTGTTTACTTTCCAAATTTCCCTACCTAAATGGTTTAAAACTAAGTCTGTTGGTCTCTTGAAGACTTCTATTACACCAGGGATTATGCAGGTACTGTGTGGCAGGGATGAGGAAGCACTGCAGAAAGATAGGGATGGCATTTGAGACTCTTAAACAGTTCCTGTGATGATAAAAGCTGTTGAGGGAGGCTCTAGGGAGCTCTTCACCAGTGCTTCAGAGCTTGAGCAGCAGGCACTAAGTCATCTCAAAAGCTGCTGTGGGTTTTGAATCAGTTCAGATTTCCTACCTGTGGTCTGAAATCACTGTGAGAATCAGGGAGACACTGGACCCACTCATGCTTCTGGGCTGCCTATTCCTGTGAATCCTCACACCAGGTTTGTGAGACTAAGGAGCCTTCACACTGCTAAGGACTGGGGAAGCACATCTTTATTCCTGGCCAGGTTTTTGACACCCTCAGGGATGCTGAGTAACACTTTCCCTGAAATGGGCTCCTCCAGGGAGGAGCCAGGGCTACCCAGGGCTGCCGTGGAGTTGTCAGAGGCATAGGATCAGCAGGTTTTGCAGAAGAGCACATTTAAGCCTTTCAACATTATCCCACTTTCCTCTGTTATTAAAATTGACCCTTAAATCTAACCTATATATGTATTTATCATTCCTAAAGATGAACATTTGGAGGAATAAAGGAGTGGGGGCCTCAGGTATTTTGCCATTCTTAGCTGACAAAAAGGATTTCTTCCTCCCATCCCCAAAGCAAAGGGCACCCAGGAGGTTCTGGGTTACTACAAGAGTTGTGACCCCTCAGGACAGCTTCAGAGACAACACAACAGACCTTTTTCGTGGTGCAAGCTGCCAAGAGCTCCTGCTCCCTGAGGGTGATCCAACTTTAGATATCTTGGGTTGGCCTTCCCATTCTCAGTGTGACTCTGTCCGTAGTCCCTGTGGGTGAACAGGTCACACACTCATGTCCTCACTGTCCTACAGCCAGGGAGCCAACACACAGGCCATTCCACTCATTTACCTGGGAAATGTGCAAGAGAGGCCTGAGTGAAAACTAACCCCCCAACCTGCCCACAGTGGCACAGATGGGGTATGTTCTCTGTGCTAAAACCTCTGTCATGGGCTTCCAGTGACCTAAAACCTGTCTTACGCTGAATGGCATCCGATCACGGGCTGAAGAGTGAAAATGTGGATAAAATTTATAAGTTTTACTACAACAGATCACACAGCTGTTTTTCCATCTCCTCCATGGTCATTTATACTGGCCATGACCATCAGGTTTCTGAGAGATGCAAAATGGCAAAAAAGGTGAGAAGACCAGCTGTTTCGTGAGGTGGAGGCTGAAGAAAGGTGAAATAACTTGCACACATTGTCTGAACAAGTTACCTGCAGAACAGAGCTGAGTGCTGTGATGTTCTGAGCAGGAGTCTAGAGGCAGCAGATCACTGCCTCACATCCCCCAGATCTGCTTCTCCCAGCACCCTCAGCTCACCCTCACAAGACCACGTGAAGTTCTCATAAACAGCTTAAAAATCTTCAGGCTGTGGTCAGTTAGGGCCTTTGGAAAAGCTGGGGGCTAAGAGCGTGGGAGGAATAAAGGGAGTCAAGAGATCCCTGAAGGAGGGTGAGAGCCATAGCAGGAGCTGGGAGGGGAGAAGGAGACAGCAGAGACAGCAGGAACCACTGGCTGACGCTGCTGAAGTGTCATCTTAATTATCCCTGGCAAAAGAACGGTGATTAACATCGATGACTGTGGACAACCTTTATGTAATTACTCATTAACATTTCTAAAATTGCACCTAGCTGCTACAGCAATACATGCTTTATAGATTCATCATGTTGAACTCCAGAAAGAATCATTAGATCGTCTATGCAGACCCCTGTGTTTGCCAGCTGCTATTACACTGCAGAATTAGCGCCGGAGGCGGCCTGTGCTTGGCTTCCACGTACTTTCCAGAAAGGGCATCCAGGGATACCAAGCGATGGACACTCTGCCCCTTGCCTTGAGATGCTGTTCTAAATTGAGATCGCTCCCCTGCCCCAGCCTCACGTTAAAATCCATGCTGGTTGCCTTTTTTTTTTTTTTTAATGAATCATTATTTATGGAAATGGTACCCACAGCCAAGCAGAGCTGGATGGGAACAGGAATCCTTCGTCCCCATCTCCTCTGAGCGGGAAGAGAGGAGGCAGCTGCATTAGAGACTTCTGCCTTGTCTAGCTGTGCTCCTTCCTCAGACATGAGTACCACCTGCCCAAAGCTACCACTGGCCAAGAACATTAACAGAAATCCTGTGAATAATAATTTAAAGTAATGGATTAATTAGAGGAAATAGTGATCTGCCTGCAAATGTCCTTTCTGCAAGCATTAAAATGAAGCTAATCCTTGCAGCTACACAATTCATTGCAAGCCACTGGCTCTGCTGGGTTTTAGTAGGGGAAAAGGGTATTTTTATTCTCATCTGCTCATTTAGAGACCAGTCCCTGTTAGACTAACTCAGCAAAACCTGTTTCTTTTCCTAAAGGAAGCTGACAACCAAATTTTTATAGTAGCTTGTGATCAGAGAAAGACCACTCTCACCTCCTACATGTTGTAGGTGATCCCATTTCCATGCAGGTGCTTCCATTTTGGCCCAGGACTTCAGTTAAATTAAAATATTTCAGTCCTCAGAGTAGGGAGAAGATCACAGTAAATACCTTCTGGGTCCACTGCCCTTGCAGAGGACTGTTTGGACGAGACATTACACAACCCTCGAGGCAAGAAAAATTATGCAAAAAGTCACAAAAAAACACAAAACCACCTCTTCTAATGTGGGGCAACCCCAATCCACTTTTGATGTTATTCTGATTGTATGAGTATTAGTGAAAAATGAAAAATCTATATCACAGTTGTTGAGTAATTCCCAGAGTAACATGCAGGTGGTATTTGACTCTGGCCAGACCTGAACCACCATTTGGAGGACAGAAAGACTGTAATTTGGGCACTACACAACACCTGAGGGGGAGTGAGGTCCCCTGGGAGCTTCATCCCTTCCACTATTTGTCCTGTGCTGCTGTTTATGGAATTCAACGAGCTGACTGAGAACCACCCTGCACATCACAGGAGAGATGTGTGGCTCAGGAATTGAAAAGAACGAAGCATGGTGTGGTTATCCCGGCTCCCACAGCACACAAAGGGAAAGTTGGAAAAGAAAGAAGGGAACCTACTCCAAGATTCACCATCCTGTGGCATAAGGTGGAACCAAGCCTTAGTGTAGCTCCCCAGCAGAGCAATCAGAGCTGTGAGAGAAACCAGAGCCGGGGAGGATCCACAGGAGTGATGCAGGACACTCAGGGAGCAGCAGGGATGCAGGACGCAGCCCTCCCACCGTGGCCCTGCTCTGTCCAGCCCCGCAGGCACAAGGGGAAGGTGTGTAAGAGAAAGAAGAAGAAGTGTGGGATGAGGTCCGACTGAGAACTAGAGAAATAGCTGAGAAACAGAACATTAATCCCTTAGTTTTGGATGAGCATAACAGTTCAGACTTCAGAAAAAATCAAGTCTTTCTGCTAGTCGAGTATTTCGTTCCCAGCAGTTTCACGGAGAGTTTGAGGGAGATTATATATTTATGGTTTCCCATTTGAAAGACTTTTAGCAGGTTTACCTGGAACATATGGATCCTATTTTGGTTCTTTTGTTTTAGTACTTAATGCTTATGAAATTGCCAGTTAATGACATCCATGCCTAAACCCTGTTGCTTTTTAAAGTAAAATGCCTACCAAAGGTCCATGTTCATACTTACCACTTCTCAAGTACAGCAATGAAAGTTTTAAGAGGCTTGTTACCTAATGTGTCTGGGGGAGGGAACCGACCGAATAATGAAATTAGAAACAGGGGTTTAGATTAAAGCCTTGCTGGCCCTGCCTGTGCTGGGGCTCGAGGCACTGCAACCCCACCAGCACCAACGGGGCACCCCAGGGCTGGGTGCGGGGAGACCCTGGGCTTGGGTGCAGGGAGGCCCCACGTTTGTTGCAGGGAACTCGGGGTGTGGGGACGTAGGTTGGAATTACGAGGCCCGTGGGGCAGGGTGAGGGATACCGGGGTCGGGAGCAGTGGGGTGAGGCTGGATGGAGGGGCACCCCGGAGATGGGTGAAGGGGAGGACTCCGGGCGATGCTCAGCCGGAGAGAGCATCCCCTCCATCTCCAGCCTCTGGGGACGCGAGTGATAACGGGCCCCTTTGCCGCTGACCGGCTGGGCAAACCACGGGGCACTCCCGGCAGAGACCCCTCCGGCCCGGGGCGCTCCGGGGGCGGGCAAGGAGCTTCCCCGGGCAGGGCCGGGCCGGGCCGGGCGCGGAGCGTGTCGCGCATGTTACCGGCTCCGCTAATCACCCTGAGCGTTTGATTGCCCTGCACGTGGGGACGAGCCTCCGCACTTCAAAAGAGCGTGGGAAATCCTGATTAAAAGGCTTTTCTCCCCCGTTGGGATCGACACCTTCTTTGAAGCCCTTCCAAGCGACAATGCAAAAGCACCCACCGCCAAAGGACTGTATCTATATTTTAAGTGACTTTAATTTCTCTTCCACCCTCTTGCTCTCTTCCCCCCTCCTTTTCTTTCAGTTTTGGAAACACCTGGTAAGTTGTAAAATGATTTACGAAGTGAAAGTGTTAAATGAGGCCACCAGCTGTAAGACTGACAGAGCTTTATGAGTTTTATTAGGTGCCCTATTATGGAAAATAAACTTTAATCCGTCCATAAAAACAGAATCTGAAAAACATATTTGCCCTTGTAGTCTGGAACACTGAAGGTATTCTTGTGAGACGCTGGGCTTTAAAGAGATTAATTTTATTGAGACAGACACAATACACCGGTAGGACTTTGATACCGAGTCCGTGAATAGCTGCCTGTACCCGCAAGGCTGGTTTTCATGGGGCTGGGACAGGTTTGGACACACACCTCTTGGGCATACAGAATATTTCTCGCCCGGTTGGGCACATCTGCCAGTTTAATTAGTGAATATTTAACTGGCAATTAATGACTGAGGGAGGATCTTTTTTTCGGGAGGGTGATCCCAGGTACATCTGGAGACATTAAATATAATTAAAATTATTATTCTTCTTATTGTTATTATTATTATGCACGCTATGCATTGTATTTCATTTATGGCTAATTTTGTAAGATAACGGTGTGTCCTCCAGACTGATACGGTTTAGACATTTCGAAGTGTGAGCAAGAGGTAAATCCTGACGACAGTAACTCGGACGTGTTGCCGGGATTAGGGTGGAGAAGCCACCGCGGCCCTGCGTGGGTATTGCGCTCTCCTGCGAGGCCGTTCACCCGCGAAGATGCAACCGCAGAAAGCGGCGTGGAAAAACACAGAGGTACTGATGCCTTTATACTTCTATCACCTGAAAGTCTCCACAGCCTGTGGCCGAAAGAAAATCGTTTACAAATTTAAATCAGAGCCTCCCATCTGATCGTTTCCGTGCAAGGGCGTACGTATCAATCAAGCCCAAAACAAATTTATCCCGATCAAGTTTTTTGACACATGGGATTCACCCAGATTTACGATTTATCGTGATTTTTGGCGTGTTATGCCGGGGCGCTGGGTGTGCGGGGCCGGCGAGCTGGTAACTAACCGCATTATTGCCTGATTGGCACCTCCAGCCGCCCCACCTGAAGCTTTTCCTTCGTGAATCTCATCCTATAATCTCATGCAGCCACCAGCCTGTGTTTCATGGGCTGGATTTTTATAGAAGCCGTTTAGAGGGGCCACGCTGTTACCATTTGAAAGGTTAACGCGGGTTTGTAGAAAATACTTTTTTTTGGGGGGAGGAGTTTTTTGTAAAAACGCATGAGAGTGGGAACGCTCCGTGTTTCAGAGCTCCTCGTTCTCAGCCTCCGGGGCTCTGAAGTGACCCACGAGGCGGTGACACCTGGGATGAGGGGGCCAGATCCCTCCGCTCCCCTGCGCGGCCCACGCGGGAGCGGAGCGGAGGCGCCCCGTAATTCATTCGCGGGGATGAATTGCCAGACGTGGCCCCGAGCTGGCGGGGACGAGCCAGTGATTATATTTAAATTCGCTGTAATTGATTTGGGGAAGAGCTGCCGTGACAGGGATTAATTGATCCGCAAATTTATTGGCGAGATAAATCCCCGCAGTTATCGAAAACCCTGCACGCCGCCGCCGAGGAGGGGTGGGGGGTCCCGTCCTCGGTGCCGGGGAGGGCACGGCGGATCCGAGCCCCATCCCACCCGCCGGAGGCCCGCGTTGTTTTGGAAGTCGAGCCGCCCTTGGAAGCCCTCGCTGCTCCCGTGCGGGGGGAGATGGATCCCGCCGCTCCCCCGCGTTCCCGAGAGCGTCGCGCTACAGTCCCCGCCTGGGATACGCAGCCCCCGTGCGCTCCTCTCAGGAAAACCTCACGCCACTGTCAGACATCGCGGGGCAGCTGAGGCATTGGGTTAAATTCGGATTAGAAAGCTGTCCCCCGTTCCTTCCCGAGCGCTTCGGTACTTCCCAGAACAGTGGGATGCCCTGGCTCGAGAGCGCCGAGCATCCCCCCCACCCTTACACAGCGCTCATACACCGCTAGTACAAAACGCCATTTATTTTCCACCCCATCGCGAGGGTGGGAGGGCCTAGGGAATAATTTAGCATGCATAAGTAGAGGTAATTTTTTTTTTATAAATACCATATACAAAAATAAAGACAGTATTGAGATTTCCAGCAGTTTTAACGTTCATGACATAAACGGTTTTCCCGATATATAGTAAGAACAAAACACTTCCAATACTTAGCGAAAGAAACGAGCTTCCAGGGGGCAGGGATGGGGGGGGTGGGGAGCTCAAGTTTTGTCTGTTTCTCAGTCAATAATAACACTGTATTCACCGTAAATCCTCTTCCCCGCCCGGCATGCGGAGGATCCTCTTCTCCATTCCTCTCCAAGCAGGGAGAAATCGGAACAAGGGAGGGAGCGGGGCCGGCGCCAACCACGAGTGGCAGGGCTCCCCCACGGCAGGACGGCTGGAGGGAGCGGGCCGTGCGGGGGGGCTCACTGGGACTGCGACGGGGCTCCGTGCCGGCCCCGGGGCTGCGTGTCGTCCTCATCCGCCTCGGAGCAGTCGGAGGAGTGGTACGGGCAGCACCTCCCGGCCGCCGCCGCCACCTCCTCTTCCTCCTCCTCCTCTTCCTCGTCCTCAGGTTCGCTATCGGGCAGTTCCCGCATCCTCCTCCCGCCGCTCTTCTCGGGGGCGGGCAGCAGCAGGTCCTCATCCCCCTTGTCCTCCCCTCCGCCCCCCTTCTGCTTTTCGGCCTCCTGCGCAGCCTGCTCCTTCGCCTTCTTGCTGCGCTTCCACTTCATGCGCCGATTCTGGAACCAGATCTTCACCTGGGGGAGACGGGACACAAACATCACCTCATCTGCCACCCCCCGAGGGCAGCGTCCCCCACCCACCCCTCGCCGCGGGAACTCACCTGTGTCTCGGTCAGCATGAGCGACGTGGCCACCTCGAAGCGCTTGGGCCGCGAGAGATACTTGTTGAGCTTGAACTGGTGCTCCAGCTCCAGCAGCTGCTGGCTGGTGAAGGCCGTGCGAGGCCGGCGGCACTTCCCCAGCAGGTTGGACTGCGCCTGGGCTGGGAAAGGACAGACAGGAGCGCGGAGGTGAGCGCGGAGCCGCCCTACCGCGCCCGCGCATCCCCCGGGAGGGCGGTGGGAAGTGGGGAGGCAGGAAAGACTCCGTGTGTGTGTGACTGAAGCAAGGACGGACAGCTACCCATCGGAGCACGGACCGAGGCAGGGATTTCCTCCAGCCTCCAGGTCCCCCAGCTCCGAGTTTTTTCGGCTTTCACAGTGTCAGAGGATTGCCCAAAGGGACAAAAAAAAATTAAATTAAATCTTTTAAATAAAGCAAAATATGTCTCTTGATTTCCCAAGAGCCTAACAAACGCGAGACAATAAACCGAAGCCAGGGATCACGGCGAAGGGGCACTGGGCTCTCCGGGGAGCGGCAATTTGCTCCATTTAATGTTTTAGTTAAACCTGCCGCAATCCCAGCCCGCCCATATCCGCTTAATTAGCAGGATTGCAGGCGGGCACCCCTCCGGCGGGCCGGGACCCGGACCGAGACAGGGCCCCGCTCCGCACCGCCCTGGGAGTGCCAGGCACCGGCCGCCCCTCGAGGCGTAAATCAGCAGCGAGGGCTGGAAAACTATCTTTGAAAGGAGGAGAGGGGGGAAAAAAGAAGAAAAAAAAAAAGCGTAGTTTCCGCGTTCGAAAATAATAAGCAAAATTAAGGATTTATAAAAAGTGAAAAAAAAATTTCAGCGGCAAGCAAGCGGGGACTGAGCCCCTTCATGGGGTTCAGGCATGCCCGGGGCAGCGCTACAACCCATTTCTCAAAGAATTTAGCTACTTGGGTTTATTTTGTTTAGAAAATCAAAAATCTGGGAAGGGGCGGCTCCCGCTCCCCGGCCGTGGTTGGTGGCAGCTCGCTAAAGCGGCAGAAAGAAAAGGACAGTGTCCGCTGCCGGCCGCAGCGCCCGGGAGATTTTCTCACAGCGGTGTGATTTTCCGAGGCTCCATTCCCGTTTTGCCCGGTTATTTATTCCCCTCTGCCCCTTGTTTGAGAGGCAGGGCTCTGACAGCTCTCCTAATTATTTTTTCTTCCTGAATGTTCCAGTCTAAACAACCCCAATTCGAGTGAAAACAATGGACTTTTTTGTCTGCGAATGTGTGTGCAGAGTAGGAGAAGGGGAGGAAAAAAAAAAATCGCAATTCTTTTCCTGGCATGATTTTCGTAAAACTACACCTCCGGTATTGTTAAACCGGCCATTCCCACCGAGAGCTCACACCTCCGAAAATGATCTTTGCTTAAACCAGATGCATGCAAGGTCCCCATCGCCGCGAGGCCTAGAGCTCAGCTCCGCGCTTTGCTGGGACTCCGGGATTGCCTTGGCTCCACTGAGCGCTCCCAGCCTTCCCTGGGCCCAAACCTACACCCTTCCGATTATACTTGTCCATTCGTTATCCTCAGGGAACGCAGAACCCCACATTTTTGGCTGACCCCAGATCCTCCCTACACCTCTTTGCCCAGAGGACCTGACACTGTTATTAAAAGTCCATTTCCGAAAAAGGAGAAATAAAATTAAGAGCGGTGGATGAACGATGCGACTTGCCACACCGCTTTTGGGAGGAGCTACATTGAAATTGTGATTTTGGGGGACATCGTGGGGACTCCTGCTCCTGCCCTGTCCACGCCACCCCCCTACCTCCCCTCCCCGGCGGTTTTTGCTCTCCGGGAACGGACATTTTGCAAAGGCCTGGAGCGATTTGACACCTTCCCATTTAACCTGCCGTGAGAGGCCGGGCTGCCCAGGGCTCCTTAAGGGCCAGGAATGGCCAGGTGACCGCACCTCCCCGTTTCCCATTGCAGAGCGCTGTTTCTTTTTTCTAATAATAATTTTTAAAAAAATAGGAATGTCGCCTCAGGTTTAACTCTGCAGCTTATTTAAGCGGGAGCAGGAGGAGGTTTCTCCCCTCTAGAAAGGGGGCAGCTGCCAGTAGGCCCCCGCAGTGGGTGGGACAGGAGAGGGAAGGGACGCATCTGCCCTGCGGAGGGAGGCGAATACTCACAGTTGAAGTCGGGCATCTTGGGCAAGATCATGCCGGCCGTGGAGGCCCGGAGCCACTGGTCCAGCTGGAAGGTGCCGGCGCTGAGCTTGATGGGGTCGGCGGCGGGGTGCGAGGGGTGCGCTCCCTGCACCTGCGAGTAGGGGTAGGAGAGCGCCGGGTGCTGCCCGCCCAGCGCCGAGTACCCGTACACCGGGTGCCCGTACAGGGCCGCCTGCGCCGGCATTCCCGGCCCGCCGGGCGCCGCGGGGTGCAGTCCCAGGGCCATGCCGGCCGCCGAGGCGTGGTGGTGCGGGTGGGCTCCCGCGCCCGCCCCGGGCAGGAACCCGGGCTTGGGGACCAGCGCGCAGTGAGCGGCCAGGAGCCGCGGCGGGGACGGGCTGTCGGTGCGCAGGCAGTCGGCGGGGCCGCCGGCGGGATGCTCGGAGGAGGACGAAGAGGACGAAGAGGAAGAGGAGGAGGACGAGGACGGCGGGCTGCCGCTCCCGCTGCTGCTGCTCCCGCTGCCTCCCAGCGAGGTGACCAGGGCCAGCGGCGCGCTCTGCCCCGCAGCCGCCGCCGCCGCCTTGGGTGGGTCGACAGCCAGCAGCGCGTCGATGCGAAAATTTTTGGATTTTTCCATGAGGAGCGCCGGCGGGAGGCGGCCGTGGGCGGGGGGGACCGTGGGGCTGCCCCGGGCCGGCCGCGTCTCCCTGCGGCGGGGGCGGCACTGCGGCCGCGCTCCGCGGGGCGCGCCCCTTCAAGGCCCGCAGGCGGCTCCCATTGGCCCCGCATAGAGGCGGCCTCGCCCCTCACTGGCCCCACCGCCCACTCGTCACCGCAGAGCTCCCGCCCCCTCCCGCACACACCCCCGGGGGGCTCCGGGATGGGGATACTGCGAGAGGGGATGGTCCCGGCAAACCGTCCGCTCTCCACAGGGAAAGCCTTCCCCGCCACGGGACGGCGTGTCCAGTGTCGGTTTTCCACCGTTCCCGCATGCACGGCAAATATTTGCCGTAAACGCGCCGCCGGTCGCTTTTTTTAACGAGTCGGAAAGAATAAACACCTGCGGGTCAGGGAGTCACCCCGCCACCAAATCCCGGGTCTGTCAACAGCGTTATTACACCTGCTTATCTCGAGCAAACAGCCCCGGACAGAAAAGGGAAAGAGCGGGGCGAGGGGTCGCTCCCTTCCCCAGGGTCTCGTTTCCCTCAGGTGGGCCGCGGGACCCCCGCACCGGCGGTGTGAGCGAAAGGTCAGGCTGCAGCACGAAGGGATGCCAAGGTAAACACGCTCTCCCTTCAAAAAGCCATTGCCAGTCCCGCGGAGAAGGCGCTCGGCAGCGGGAAATGCCCGTGTCGCAGCTCCGCCGCTGTGAGTTCCCCCGGGAGAGGCCGCTCCGCACTCAGGGGGTGGCGGGACTGTGTCCCAGGAGATGCGGGGGCCTCCCAACAAGGCTGCGCTGCCCCCCCCCCTCCCCCAGGCCCATGCGCTTGGGCTGGGAAAAGTAAAAGCAATGAGAAGAGGGGAGAAATAGGCGAAAAGAATGGGAGAAGGAGCAAAAATTGAGAAGAGAAGCAGAGTCCAACACAACCAACAAAATATCCGACAACTTTGCCCCGCTTTCCTTCGCGTCACTACTCAGTGGGCAGGAGGCACTGAGCACCTCTGCGGGTGCTCATACACTCACGTACAGACACCGGCCCTTTGCTCTGTGCCCCGGTATTCCCCTTTTCTCCTTTTTTTTCCCCCTTGACCTCACTGGACACACTCGCACAGCAGACACAACACAGACACGCAAGCAGGACAGACGTGTGGACACAATTCCAGCAGGCAAACAGACGCACCTGTACGTAGGCCTGGCACGACCACACACAGCAAATGCACACGCGTGGCACACCAGAGTCACACGCACACAGGCAACGCCCGCACACAGATCCCGGAGGTGTACACAGACCCAAAACAACAACCGCTCCCGCCCGCGGATCCCCAACACGAACCGGGCACAGCCCGCACACGCCGCGGGGGCCGTAGCCGAGCCCCGAAGCGGCACGAAGCCCCGGTACATCCCGGTCCCCGGGAAGAAGCGTGGGATACATGAGCCTCTTTTGCCGGGCCTCCGGCGCTCCGAAAAGCCAGGGGAGGCCTCAGGGAAAGGGCCCGGGAGCTCGGCAGTCCCCTGGCCGTCGCCGCCTTCCGCCGGGGCTCCGCAGCCGGCCCCACGCTTCCCCTGGACCGTCACTTCGTACTCCACGCGCATTCCCACGGCTGTGAGAGAGTGTCCGGAACAGGGGCTTGTCCCCTTGACCGACTCCGGAGGAAGGGGGGTGGGTAGTGGACCCGCGTCCCGGCCCCGGCAGGCCTGAGGGTCACCCCTTTAAGTGCATGGTGGGCAGGGGGGATGTCCATCCCGCTGGACACGGGGACGCGGCTGTCACCGGCCGGGCGCCCTGGGCCGAGTCGGTGCCAGCTCCCGGTGCCCGGCCCGGCGGCGCCGGGGCTGCGCGGTCACGTCCCGGTCGCGGATTGTCCTGCAAGTAGGGAGACTGCTTTGCGGTGCCGCGGTGCGGCCCCTTCTCGGTGCAATTTTGGGGAGAAGGGACGGGGATGCATTCCATGCCAGCATAGAGCCATGAGCGCAGGGCTGCGCTCAGGACACTGGTGGACGCGTGTGTACCGCCGGAGGGATGCGCGACCCGCGGTCCGGTGCTCGAGGGTGGCCGGTGCCGTGAACGATTCTCCAGGCGGCGATGGGGCTGAATGCGCGGCCGTCTGGTGGGAGAGAAGGACGGGGGCTGCATGGCCCCCGCCCCGGGGGCGGGCTCAGGCTGGACACCCCGTCCGGGCACCCTGCGCCTCCGGCCCGGTGCCGCACGTAGGCATCGTCCAGCTGATGGGTATTTAGTTATTTAGTGCTTGGAGAAGGATTTCGATTTTCAGAACTTTTTTTGGGTTTTAATGAGTATAATTTTTTTACCTGTTTTCCTTTTTTTTTTTTTCCTTTTAACTTTTTATTATTTTTCTTCTTTTTTTAATTTAATTTTTAGGTTTTTTTTTTCCTTCTCCCTCACCGTTCCGTTCCGTGTGTTTGTCCCCACAGGCGTTGCGGGGCATCCGGGCCTGCTGAACTCCCCGCGGCTCCCGCACCTGTGTTGATCCAGTATATTGCCCGGGAGCCAACAATGCGCGGTTATCTCGGCGGAGATAGCGCAAGGAGTGCGCTCCCCCGACACCTCCGGGTGGTCCCTTTCAGCAGAGCCCCCGCTCCCCTGGCCGTGGGCAAACAGATGCCTATCTCGCCTTTTGAAAAGCCGGGGCGGTGCACGCAGGGGGCGGCGCGGGGCACTGGGGTAAACCCCGGAGGGAACAGCGGAGCTCCCGGAGCCCCGCATTAGGGGGGTCTCTCACTTCTCCGAATTAACCCCCCCACGCCGGCTGGTGCTCCCAAAGCCGTTACAAACCGCAGGCGCGGGGCCAGCGTTATTGCCAAAAACACATATTACACTGCGACATTCTGTAAATGAGATAATGATACATAAACCTCCCTGATAAATGTGACATCTTCGGGATGTCTCCTCTAAATTAGCCGCTTGCATTGACTGCTAATAATGGTGAGTTTATGAAAGCAATTTCAGTGCAAAAAGCACAGGGTCTTCTCGGTCTAATCAGCTGCCTCTCCTAATGGATGAGGGGGTCAGGCGGAGAATTATTGACACTCTGCTGCCCTTAACCTGTTTCCCAATAAAGCTGATTAGTTTTTGTCAATTCATCAGCTAACCACTCTCGCCGGGACTGCATCAAAGCCTTATTTGCTCAGGGGAAATCAACAAGTCACAGATCAGATCCATTACGCAGCAGCCCCGGCTGCCGGCGGCTCCTGTGCCGGGGCTGCTCCTGGGCTGGGGGGCTGCCTCAGACATCGGGTGTGACCGGCTATTCTGGGGGGAAAATGAGCCCCCCTCGGGTACTCCGGCTGCGATGAACACCCTCAGGCAGCTGTAAAATGCCTGTGCGTTATCAAACTTCTTTCTTTCTCCCGGGAAAGGAGTTGGGGATCCCGGGAGGGCATCGGGCAGGTCCCAGAAGGCAACCGGGTCTCCACCAGCACCTTGTCCATGTTGGGGGGCTAAGGGGCGATCGCCTACGCAACGTCCCTCCCGGGAAAAGGGGATTTCATGCATTCTGAGACATCCATCCTGGAGAGAAGGGTCGATCTACCAAAAGCCTTCCTTCACCTCAGACTCTCCCCCATATCTGGGCAAAAAGCTGCGCCTGCATTAGGAGGTCGGGATACTTTTTCAACATGCTTTTGGTTTGGTTATTTTTATTCTTACCTACAAGCCATTTGCCTGGCTTGCTTTGGACTTCCTCTTCAGATAATGTTAAACAAAAATTTTATTTTTTTTTCCTGTTACTGCTGCAATCCTCGCATCAGGGGTGGTTTGTCTGGAGTAACGGAGGCTGGACAGTTTTTGCTCATCCACAAGAAAACAAGAAAAAGCCCATCACCCGATGTGCACTGCCCCTTTAAGCCCCGACCGACAGCCTCTCAGTCCACCCCCCTTCAATTTAATTTCATTAAAACAGAGCATGAATATTTCTATTAAACCTAAAATGAAATATGAAGCCATTTAGACTCTGCCTGCACCAATCACCCAGATTTATGACTTTTATTCATCACATCAAGAGCTGGGAAAAATGAATTTTCTTCACCCAGGAAGGAAATAAAAACCCTGCCTTGGTCATTTCCAGAAAGCTGTTAATTTGCCCATGTGGTAATTACTTTCACAATTAACTAAAATACAAATCAATCTGACAAATTGGGTTAGTTTATATATTAATTAGCCAGTTTAAATTTATTCATTATGAAAAGACAATTTAAGAGGACCTCGGGTGTCTGTTTTATCGCAATAAATTACTGTTAGGAAATGGGGGCTAATAAAATATCACCGTATTTGAGGGCACCGCGTGGGGCTTCCGCGGGTGCGGGCCGGAGCGCGACTTTCCGCGGGAGCAGAGGTGGGAACAGCCCGGAGGAGAGGGAGAGGGGCCGGGGCCGTGCCCCGCCTCCAGCTGCGCTGATTTAACACTCCGTCGATAGGATCATTCGATGCCTTTTAGCTTGTGATCTTTATAAATGTCCCGCTATTAAATTAGAAAATGATTCTCTCCTCGTTTAATTGTATTCTTTCGTTTCTTATTTCCAATTAATTAGTCCTATCGACGTTGCAATATTTTAAGTGACTGGAGTCCGTTTACAGTTTAAAATATATGGGTCAGCGCGTGCAATTTTAGACTAGGCAGAACTGTATAATGTGGGTTTTAACTACTCTTCTCTCATACGTCTTAAACATCTGGCTAAATGCATCACTGGGAAACACCGCGCGCGTTTTACGCGCTCGGGACCGGCCGCCCCGCGGCCTCTCCGCGCTCCCAACGCGGCCGCGCTGGCTGCGCGGGGCAAGTCTGAAAATCGCTTTGCGTTGCTCCTCCTGCCATCGGTGCCGGGAACCGTGCGGCTAAGGACAAATCCGGGCGTTTAGGGAAAAAGCTGAGGATTTGTTGCGTTTTGGTTTTTTCCAGCACAGCTCCCGGAGCTACGAAATCCCTTTGGGGCTCCCCCCCGCCCACCCCCCGGGGGAAAGGGGCGAGGGGCTGTGCAGGGAGACACCCCACACACACCCCCGCCCTCACCCGCCACTGCTGTCCTGGCAGGAGCCTGTGCTGGGCACTAGAGAGGGAATAACGGGGTGTTAAATATGTATTAAGTGTATGTAATGGGGTGTAAAATAACGAGTCCTCTTCTGGCGGGGGCGGTCTGCAGGGCCTTCCAAAACACTTCCCAAGGGATGTGCTGGGGATGGAGAGGGAAATGTGTGTCCCTCCAATATCAGCAGCAGAGTGGGGGTGGGGCAGCGCTTTCTCACCTTCTCTGCTTCCCTCTCCCAAGCAGGAAAGACCCCCGAGAATTACCCTAAAAGGTAGGTTGGGTACTGTGGATCATCCTGCTTAACTCCTCTCCAGGATCATCCTACCCCCGGTGCAGCCCCACCCTCCCTGAGCAGCCACAGACTCTGCACAGTTTCACCTTCTCCAGGAGCTGGGCTGGCTCTGGCCCCATGATGTGAGTCTTGCGGGGACCCCACAAGCCCACTGGGGGGACCTGAATATGCACAAGGCTGAGGGAGCAGTCCCCCAGGAACGGGCTGGCTCCAGGGAGGGGCTGCCAGAAGCACTGAGGGGACAGGTGAGCATGGCTGGGCTGTGACAGTTTGGGACTGTGGGGGACATGCTCCCCTGTCCCCCTGAGGATCCCCCCCAGCGCAGATGGACACAAGCACCCCCAGTCTCCTGGTTCTTCATCCCTGCTGATGCCTCCTCCCTGGTCCAGCCCACCCCCCCTGCCCTCCAGCACATGAGGGCTTGGATGCCACTGTGGGGGCTGCACGTCTGACACCATGTCCGTACACAGGTCCCTGGGACATCCTGGGGCTTTCTGGGTGGTCCTTCACTGACTTGTGCTTAAACACCTGGGACAGAGCAGTTGCCTCCCACCCACTTCTGGGGTGGTGCTGAACCTCTCCCTGATAGCTGTGGGCTGGGGCAAAGAACAGCCGGGCACAGGGTCACCCCTGTAGCAAGCAGTGTTGAACTTTCCTGTCCCCAACTCATATCACTGGTCCCTCCAAATGGGAGAGTGCCAGGAGGACCTTGGGTCCATGGGTGTTGGAGGCTGCCTTGAGCTTTCATATTGCAGTGGTTCCAGCCTCCATCTCCAGCCCTGCCTCCGTAGGACCCCCTCGCCAACCGGACAGACCTTCTCACAATTGAACTTAGAGGAATTATTTGGGGAAATAACAGATGGATGGAGAGTGAGACACCTGACACCTCTCCAGGGTACAAATGGAGACTCTTCACCTTCATGCTGTTCAGCTCTGCAACTGTTTGGGCCTCCAGTGTGCATGTCAGAGGAACAATATAAGTGCCCGGAAGGATAAAAGACGAATCGTAAGAGCAGATTAATAATGTGGCAAATACTACTGTTATTGGCCTGGGCTCCAAAGGTCTCTCCCATCCATGGTGGGCTGGAAAATGCACCTAAGGTAGTAAAACCTAAACGTGAACTGCTCTCACTATTGATTGTATCACTTGTCTTTGTAGTGACATTAATCATGGCAAGTTCCTCCTGCGATTTAGGAGATTGTAATATGTGGTTCCATAAGACTCTCATTGTGATTTAGCATTGATTAATGTCCATTCATAAAATGATATAAAACTTACTTCTCTTCCATTGTAGAGCCCCAAACCACATTCCAGACAATATTTCAAAACCTTGTTAATGTAACTGCTAATTTCAGAGGGTGATGGGGATGGTTATGGTGTACATGGGCTCGTGCAGTGGGGTCTGCAGTGGGGGCAGGAAGAGGTTAGAGAAATTATTTCCAAGGCAGAAAATTGCTGTCCAGTTTAAATTATTTCAGGTGTTACATGGTCATTCTGCTGTGCCTTCAGATTCACATCAGAGCTCCTGAGGATTTAATTAGCACTTTGAAGTGCCTGACTCTAAATACTCAAAGATTCAAATTATTTTGGTGATAAGCCCCACAGTATTTGTACCTGCGGCTTCTTTATTCCTGCATAGCATTTGGCCACCTTCCACTCCCAGTGAACTGGCTGCTCTGAAGATATTGATAGATACAGTTTGCTTTCACTGTATTTTCTGGAGGCTCTGCTTGGCACAGGGCCTAGTACAAAATACTCATGCTTTTTATTTCCTTCTTTTTTTTTCCTTCTGTTTTTAAGACACATACCAGGGATTGTGATGTGCATGCGTAATGGTATGTGATCCAGGAATCAAGCTCTTGCAAAAAAAAAAAAAAATCAAATCAGTGAACTGGGGAGGAGACTGAGTGACTGTCAAAATGTTTAGAGAATTGAAAAAAGAAAAAAAAAGCTGAAAGTTGACACCTGGCTGAAAAACAATATATAATAGGAAGTTGAACATTTGGTGCTTTAGTATATATAATTTAGCTATAGATAATATATAATAGAGAGTTCACAGGATCACTTGATGGGAAATATATTGATAATACAATTTTTCTTTGCAAAAGGTATGCAATGATTGCAGTTTTGGTTTAATAATAAATTTAACTTTGAGGAATCATTTGATTCAAACCTCTGCATTTTCTAATGGCGTTCAGAATTATTAATATCTGTCTAGCCAGGAAAGAGGTTTTTAAAAGAGTATGCTGGGTGTTCTGCAATTAAAGTAGCCATCTGCCCTTTATTAAAACTCCATTAACCTTTACATTAAAATACATTTAAAATGCAGACACACTGAAAATATCAAACACAAATAAAATCGATAAAACTAAGTTTTTTCTTTGCTTTATTGGCTTATTTGTGCAGCATATGGCAACTTGGTTTGGCACCTATAATTTTCTGGGGACAGATAACACTTTGTAGCATCAATTGCATGATGCCACAAATTATATCCCATGTTAATAATTATAAGAAGGTAATGGAATTAATAACTGGTGCAAATTTCTAGGACAGGATATTGTTTATAGAAGGCAAGAAAATAATTTAAAGTTCATATTATTAACTTCAGAATAAAATGCTTAATCTTAAGAGCAGAACTGAATTGCTTTGCTCATGCAGCTCTGCTGATCAGAGTGGAGCTATTTCTGTGGTAGAATGAATCACGCAAATAAAAGAATAGAAATTTTTCCAAAAATATTCATATATATTGTCAATATAAAATCCAGCACAGTTCCCGTGGATGCTGCTGCATTGTCCCCTTGACACACTGCTATCTCTCTAAGGAGTGAGAGCAATAGTGTATTTTCCCTGTCTGAGTTATTGTTACCATTGGCAGAGCTGCTGACTTTGTCAGTAAATAAATATGCCTGAAATGCCCCTTCTAAGACTTGCTTTTACTTGCTTCTGATTTCACACATTTGATCAATGTGGGCTGAAATTCTTGAATATCTGAAATATCTGCCAGCTTTTTTTTTTTTTTTAGGTCAGCAAAAATGTCTCAGACATTTCCAAGACCCAGGTTAAGCAATAATGTCATTGTTTCACCCCACTGAAAGTCTTTCCAGTGAGGGTGTTTGCACACCTACCGAGCCACGATTTACAGCCGCAGCTGGCAGGGATCAGGCCCCCCTGGCACGGGGCACAAGTCCTGTCATTGATCCCACAAACCCAGCCTTTGGGCAAATCATAAAACTTTCCGAAGTGGCTCCTCCGCGAGCTACGCAGCCTCCTGTGCTGCATTTCCCGGGGGCTGCCTTTGCTTCTGAGTTAACCCCGGTCGGGATCTGAGCAGGATCTCCCTCCCTGTCTTTGCTTTTCCTGCCTCCCATGGGCTGCAGCAGCCGGTACCGGAGCAGTGAGGCGTCAGACGCATCCGCAGCGAGGAGAACGGGCCGAGGAAGGAGCCGGTGACAGCCCAGAGCCGCGTGTGTGATGCTCAGTGAGCACCGTGGGTACCGCACCTGCAGCGAGGGCTGGCAGGGAAATTCAGGGCTGGGTGTGACGGAGGCGGGTGGGGGGACCCCGGAGACAGAGAGGGGAGAGAAAGGACGGTGGTGGGAGGTGGGAGGTGAGGAGGGACGGGCAAAGGGTCCAGGTGTGCCATGCGGGGATGGGTTAGGGGTAGTGGGGCAGGGCGAGGCAGCAGCATCTGCAGAGCATCGTGCGAAGGGTGCGGCAGCGTCGGGAGGGAGGGGTCAGCGGTGGTCACTGCCCTGCGATCGACAGTCGCTCACAGAGGAATTCCTGACGGTCCTAGGATTAAATAACCTGATTTTCATTGCACATCTGACTTCGTAAAAATTTAACATGGCAAAGCATTTCAGTCCTTGCTGCAAGAAATTGCTTTTACTTGGCCAGCGTGTTTTCAAAGCCATGTTTTCTCAGGAAGTTTTACAATATTCTGCAGTTTATTTTTACTCAGAACAAACACAAATGTCAAAATTGTAGGATTTCCCAAGAAACACAAATCCCATTTCCTTTAAGGATCTGTTCTCAAATATCCCTGTGTATCAGATGGTACAATTTAAATTCATTTTTCAGTAATGCCCTGCTTATAAGGAAACAGGTTGGGGAATTAAATAATGTGTTTCCATGGTCTATCATGCTATTTTGTTGTTGGTGTTTTCAATAGCAGAACCAACATTGAAGCATCATCTTGGGAAAAAGAGCTTGGCTTTCAAACAGGTTTGTAGTTTTCTTAGCTGGGTTTATATATGGCTTTTATATTGACAGTACTTTTTGATTAATATTGTGTATAACATTCCTTAATGCATCAGTTGAATTAATTATGCAGAAACATACGTCTACTTGGACGAGCTATTGATGAAATGACATTTTATTGACAAAATGACAATTTAATACTGAGGTATCCTAAAGCTCTCAGCTGAGTAGATTGGTTCAGCAAGTAGACGAGGGATTTGTGGACAACTCGGCAAATCCTTTTGTTTTTCCCAACATTTCTCAGTTGGCTATGAGCATGACAGGTTTGCTATTGGAATTTAGTACTGGGCTACTTTGTGTTCTCAAGTCCAGGTTGGATGACACCCTGGGCAACTTGATCAGTGTGTAGAATCCCTGTCATGGCAGAGGAGTTGGAACCAGATGATCTTTAAGGTCTCTTCCAACCCAAATCATCCTGTGATTCTATGATTTCATGATTCTGCCAGTGGCAATGCACAAAGGAGTGGTTTCATCCACAGCTTCTGCTGGCTGAGCTCAATGTAGTTTGCTGAAATGTGTCTCTGGGTAATGGCCCTGACATCTTCTGTTGGCAGGAGCCCTGCTCTGCCTTTGTACAGTTCCAATCATTTTGGTGAATGAGTTGAACTGTGGCTGGGTCATATATATGGCTGTGAGGGGGAAAAAGGAGCTGCCTTCACCAGCATGGCTTACAAAGAGCTGGGATTTGCTGCCCTACCCACACTTGGAGAGGAGTGCTCAAAACTTTCTCTTCTCACCCCAGTGTGGACAGTATGATCTTGCTGTGTGGTCTCAAATAACCTTTAGTTTAGCTTTTGCTGCATCTTTGAACTTCAGACTTTAAAAACCAAGTAGACTTCAAGATGATGGATTTGGGGTGGGATTTTCAAAAGCTTACAAGTGACTTTGGAATAGGCATCCTATGAAATTGCTGGGGTCTTCCATCATTTGGGCACTTTTGAAAAAAAAAAAAAAAGATCCTTTATCGGGACCTTAGTTTCACTTTCTTAAAAAATTGGACTGTAGACATGGTCCTGATGATGGAGAATAATATTGACTTTCTGTAGCTGATAGCAGAGATGTGAGTGGACTGGGAGTTTTCCAACCAGATGTTTTTTTTTCTTGGAAAATGCTGATTTATTAAAACTGAAACTTTTCATGGGAACATATCAGTACTGATTAAATTTTGTCGAGACAGATTGCTAGGGCTTGAGCCAGAATCTCTGACTGTAACAAAAAATGAGATCCTTGAACGGGGAATGGTCAGCAGGTCAGGGCAGCCATCTGGAGCCTGTCTGGGTCAGGTGGAGGAGCGGACAGGCTGTGAGTCTCCCACATAACTGACGTGGCCCTTGGGCTGTTGCTCACTCCAAGGATTATCTACTGTTTTTTCATGAAGCAAACTTTAAAACCTCTCCATCTTATTGTTATATGGAACGGGAAGTGTATTTCTTGCCTAGGTTGTTGTGAGGATTAAATATTTACTTGCAAAAGTCTTTGAAAATCCAATTTATCAAATTATTGGTATTGCAGTTATTAGTACCAATTTAGAGAGGAAGGTGCATTGCAGGTTACAATTATCAGGGACACTCTGAAGAGGATGTGCGAACATCAAGTCCAAAGACTTAATCCTCTGAAAGCAAATTACTGGTAACTGCATTATGGTGAATTATTATCAGTAAATGTTATTAGCATGAGGATTTGTTCCCATGTCAAAATGATGTTAATACAATATTAGTGATGCAGGTCTTTGGTGTCAACATAAGAATATCAAATGCAAGTGGAGGAAAATTGTATTGGATTGTGGAGATGATGGCAAATCAATGACAGAAAATCTATGGAGAGCAGTTCACAGTGACACAAGAAAGCAGTGTCTGCATAAATCAGTGCAGACCAATGGACACTGAAAGGGAATTTCCATGCAAGATTAAGTGGACACTGTTATCATGTCAGGCCTACATGAAATAAGTGCTACAAAATGAGGATGATACTGTGATACAAACATTAGGACCAACCAATGTGAACAGAAACTGCTCTCATGGAAAGAAACCAGCAGGCTCCTCCAGTACAAACTCCATCAGCAGCAGGAGCAGCTACTGAGCTCCACCAGGTCTGGAAGCTCCTGTGGTGGATCAATCCCAATAGATTTTAGTCCTGAGCAAACACAGACCTACACAATGTCTCCTGGCCCAGAAATCTGCCACAGATGGGGAAGAGCAGACAGATGTCTACAAAGGGGTGTGGCAGAGTATGACGAGTTCAGAGAACAACTTGGGCAGTGTGGGGGCAGCAGCCTCTGCCTTGCTGAATTTTCTGTGTGTAAAGGAGAGAGGTGAAGAATGAGGAGGGTGATGCTCTGGGGACTCACGGGGTCATGGAAAAGAAGAATTGGGTGCCTGGAGAACTGGAGTGGCAGTTGGCAAAGTGATGCTGATGGGAAGGAAAAGCCAATGGTGAAGCCACACAACATCTTTTCTAACTAGACCTGTGTTTAAGAATATAACCAACATGTTCGAGAGGCATGAGTTGACACGTCCCACCCTCTTACCTCCTTGCAGTGTGAAGTTTAGGGAGTATTCTTGCCTGTGCCCTGATCCACCTGTCTGTCCATCACTGCAGCCCAGCTGAGGAGCTCTGTCACATGTCCATTTAGTCCAGCCTTAAGCCCAGAAAGGGCACTACAGTACGTGTAACTGGATGACAGGACACACAAGTATCTGTGAAGCAGCTTGAACTTGGCACAGCTACTGCAGGCACATACCCTGGGAAAAGGGGAGCAATAAACCCTTTTTCAAATGCTCCTTGACATCACAGGCTCTCAGGCCAGCCCAGGCATGGTCCCACATATCTTGTACTTGAGGCATTCTCCACTGTGGGTGGAAGTGGTTCTGCATTTCCTACATTTATTGTACATTTCCTATACATTTATTGCACATTTATTGCACATTTGTTTAGTTAAGGCACAGTGAGCTGGGTCTCAGGGAAGGCAGTGGGAATATTGCCACCAGTTTGACAGCAGATAGGACCAGGCCCTGTGTCTGCAGAGAAGCCTAAGTGTCCTAATGTGTTTAAAGTGTTTATAAAATTACTTAAGTCAGACATATTTTTCAGTCCAGCCCATTAGCCTTTCACATGTGTTTGTGCAGAGCACAGTGCCCAGGCAGACTGGCGGCTTGTAAACGTTAAATCAGCATAAATATCACAACCTCCATGAAGCCTGTTCATGTGGCAACTTGCAGCATGATTAACATATTGCAGGGAAAGAAAATATTGACATTTTATAAATCCGTATCTCCGTAATGCTGCATGAAAAGTGATATCTGCGATACTAATGGGCACCTAATTAATGTTATTACAATACTTACAGCTCACTGAGAAGCTGATGAGAGAGCCTGTAAAAGAGATAAGATTAAAACAGAGATCAGTAGCAGTAATTTCAGCCACATTTCTGGCAGCAAGTTCTAGTGCAGCACTTGCTTTAACTCCTGCTACAGTCACTGCTGGCATTTATGGCTCTGTAGCTTCAGGGGCTGCTCCTGCAAGGATGCTGATGCTGAGCAGTAAAGAGGAGAAGAGGGTGCTGAGCAAGAAAATCACAGAATCACAGAATATGTTGAGTTGGAAGGGACCCGCGAGGAACATCAAGTCCAACTCCTGGCCCTGCACAGGACCATCCCCAAGAGACACACCATGTGCCTGAGAGCATTGTCCAAAAGCTTCTTGAGCTCTGTCAGTCTTGGTGCTGCGACCACTTCCCTGAGGAGTCTGTTCCAATGCCCAATCACCCTCTGGGGGAAGAACGCTTTTCTAATATCCAACTTGAACCTTCCCTGAAACAAACAACTTCAGGCCATTCCCTCAGGTCCTGTCACTGGTCACCACAGAGCAGAGATCAGTGTCTGCCCTTCCTCTTCCCCTCACGAGGAGGTTGTAACTGCAACGAGGTCTCTCCTCAGTCTTCTCTTCTGCAGCTGAACAGACCAAATGCCCTCAGCTGCTTCTCACACAGCTTCCCCTCAAGGCTCTTCACCATCCTCATTGCCCCCCGTTGGATGCTCTCTAGGAGCTTAATATCTTTCCTGTAGTGCAGTGACCAAAACTGCACACAGTACTCAAGGTGAGGCCACAGCAGCACAGAAAAGTCAGTTTTGGGAATGAATCAGGGAGATTTTGTCACCTGCAACACTGTCTTGACAAAGCAGAGGGAGATGGAGAGGAACTCGATGACTGCGACTGCAGCAACAGTGATACTGGGAGATGATCAAGGGAGAAAAGGCAAAACCCCTTCCCAGAATGGTCTGTGGCCAGGGTGAAGTTCACAAGGTTTGGTGGGGTGTTTTCTAGTTAAGTTTAATAACTGGCCTCCCAGGCCTTGCCATTAACCAGTAAATTTAGTTTAATCATAGTTATGACAGTTATTGGCTTAGCCTCATGCTCATTGGGGCAAGGAACCGCTGACTAACATTTGTAGAAGCATTTCTGTAACTTGGGCATCTTGGTGGGACAGGAGGGGCCCAGCTGTGCAAACTCAGGACCTGGGCAGCTCCCAGGCTCTGGAGCTGGGACTGGTGCACCCCATCCACAGCAGGGATGCTGAGGACCTACTGGCATCACAGGGCATTGTGGTGTGGTGAATGGGAAACTCCACAAAACCAATATTAAAAGCCACCCTTGGGCTAAACCTGTGACAGCGAACAGAAAGTGAAAGCTTGGGGGTGTTGGGTACCAGGCAGACATCAGGCCTGAGGGGGAAGCTTTTCTCTAACAGAGCTGTGGGATTGTAGTGACATCGATTTGTCTCTGGGATGTATAAACTTGCCTTTTTTACCTCTGCTATTTCAAGGATGCAAATATTTCCTGGAAGCAAAGCAGGTATGTAGATATTGACTCTATTTCAAAGAGGTTCTCCTTTCTCTATCCTCTGGAGACCTGGAGTACTGGTTGAAACAATGACCTCGTTGGAGAACTCTGTCCTCCTGCAGCAAGGCTTTTACGCTGCGTGTTTTCCCACCTGCACGTACCAACCGGTGGGCCTCTGTCAAAAAGTGTGCCAGGCTATTGCATGGGAATTCAAATAACACGCAGTAATGCCAGAACTGCATCAGGTCATTAAAGGCAAACCTCAAGCAAAGTTACCTTGAGTGCTCCTGGAATTCTTAAGACTTATGTTTCAACAGACCGATATGCGTGCAGACACTGTGATCCCTCACTGCTTGCTTGTCTCCAGCTCCAGTGGTGTTGATTTTGCTTCCACCACATTCGAGCAATTAGTTTTAGTGGCTGGAACATCATCTGTAAGTTGAGTAACCCAAACTTTTTAATCCAAGGCTGTTTGCCCCCAGAGGGGTTTAGAATTTTCCTAAAAGATGGCAAAGAGCCACAGTGTAATCTTGAATCGCCATCTAGTTCCAGAACAATCAACTCTAAGTTGTTTAAGAAGACTGGGTACATTAAAGTGGCTGTAAATCAGCATAATGAAAACAACAGTACATGCAGAAATTCATTACATATCTGATACACTGGGGTGTTGTTTTTTTATTCGGTGCATTTATGCTTTATGATTGTTTTGTAGCATAAAATTCAGCTGATGGATGTGAAATTACAAACTGCTGCCACCTCTCTCACAGTAAACAGAAAGTATTTCAATAAATAAATAAATAAACCACCTAAACGTTTTATTATAATAAAGTTACTTGAGGCCAAGAGTTCAATAAGGAGAATTTATAAACATATCATTTCAGATCTTGGAAGGATTTCAACATAATTTGCTTGTGGTATGGTAAGTGAGGTGAAATCCATCTACAAGTCTCTCTGGAATAATAAATATATGGAAGTGTCTCTTTATATTTGCTATGAATTTACTGTAGTACAAAAATGCTTTAGACTATCCCAATTAAATATGCATGACTTTTGGGCAAGGAAGGAATTCTTGAGCTACTCTTTTCTTAAATGAGATCCATTTTATTTCTCGGCAAAACACAAACCTTATTCTCTCTTAAGTCTCTTGACTCAAGTGGTGCCACTCAAAGGCTGAGGGTTTGAGGAATCAGGCCCCAGGGCCCCAGCCTTCAGCAATATTTTTAAATATGCTTTCATCTAAGTTGACAGTGTAAATAAATTATAATAATTGAGACTTCATTTTATGTCCATTTGTAAATGAACATAGATTTTTCAATTTATCTAAGTAATTAACCTTTATCAGAACTGCTGGCTGTAATGCAATGGCAGTTTTATACACAAATAGACCAGGTGATTATCTGCAGGTATTTTGGGCTTGTTAACCAAGTCTACACTTGAGCAAATTCTCCGTTGTATAGGTGTATACGGCCAAAGAGTCACCTACTGCAAAATTCCCCATCACATTGTCAGCAGCTGCCTCTGTAGGACAGTGAGAGATGGGGTTGCTGAAGGGAACAACTTTGCTAGAGCAGGACAGTTTTTCATTTAGTGGCACTGCTGAGGTTTTCACCTTTGCTGCCATTCACCACTGGAATTGAATCAACCTATTAAAATAAACACGGGACTTTGAAACCTTGCACAAGGAGTAGAAAAAAGCATGGCCCATCAAAGCTTTGGTGAAGTTTTATTTAGAGGAGGTGTTGATTAGTAGATGTTATAGATCACTTCTCCCACTCCAACAGAAATACTGCCTCCTTTCCAAAAATATGGTTTTGGGCTCACTTCCTAGGACTTCATTGTTCTCTTGGAATGAATTTCCTCACTTGGGACTGACAGCCAGTGCCTCTCCAGTTTGCGGTATGTCACCTTTTTCTATCCCACCTATATGAAAAAAGGGCCAAGAAAGGCAGGAATTACCAAGGCCAGCCCTTTTCTTAGACCTGTAGTCATACCTTTCGTAGCTGGCCCCTAGGAAGTGGATCTGCTCTCAGGCATCCACAGAACGGGAGCAAAACAAGCACCACTTCCCACCTGCAGTTTTGCCATGACCTGGAGACTTACCCAGGAGTTCAGAAATCTTGTCTTTGAAAAGGTTATTGATTTGTTCCCTGTACAGTCATTCAGATTCTACAAACCCACCTGTTCTGATTAAAAAAACCAGCACAAAAAAAAACCCAAACAAACAAAAAACCCCAAAACCAAAACCAACCAACCAACCAACCAAACCAACCAAAAAACCGACCAACCAAACAATTTTGAAAATATTTAAGAGTAGCTCTAGTTTTTATACCTCCCGAACCCTCCAGTACCAAAACAGATCCATAGGGAAAACACAACTATGTAGCATCAAATATACGTGTTTGGGGGATTTTCACTCTTATTAAAAGAAACAGAAGTCTTAAGAATGAACCTTCTGCTCCAGCTGAGCAGTAAGTTTGGAACTGAAGGTGATGGACAGATTCAAACTCTGATCATGGATGAGGTTATATCAGGGAGGTCAGTTCTCCTGCATGGGCAGCCTCTAAAGCATGAAGGGATGTATTCAGAAGGAGGGGCTTGAAGTCTGATGGAGAAAAATATTTTTTAGTAGATTAGCAAAAGATCAGTCAGAGTTTACGTAGATATTTTTGATCAAACCCTGGGGCTGGATCAAGGGCTCCCCAAGGTCTTTGGCAATGCTATTTCTAAGATCTGACAGCAGCTCCAGGCTGAACTGCAGAAAACCTGCTACGTACTACAGTTGATTTTAAAAAGCACTAGGAGTTGTTCTGGCCAATCCAAGAGAGAGAAAATGTCCCTTCTGTCCTCCTGTCTTAGAAATAATATGCTAGATAATAAAATACAGATCATGACAGAACTGCCTTCCCCTCTGTTTTGGAAATTAATGACTTTAAAACATTGGCAATCTCCTCTTGCCCAGATTTTGAACTCTCAAACACACGTTTAAGCATGGTAGGTTCTTTCTATTCTGCGAGGCAAGGCAAGTATTTAAATATTTTGGGGTTTGGCAAGCAGGGAAAAAAATTATCAAAGCCTACAACTATTAAATTATTGAGAAAGCAAGCAATAATGTCGGCAAAAAGTTGCAGTGAAAAGGAGCCTCTTCTCAAGAGGGGAAGCTGCAGCAGAAGAGAATGACCGAATTTAACTCTGGGGCCAGAGGGATCAAGATGGTATCTCTGTGCCAACCCCTTAAAAAAGCAGAAGCTGAAGAAGGTTTGATGTCCCATCAGACCTGGAAATGGGAAGAGAGGAAAGAAAAAAGGAAAAGTTGGCAATGACTGAAAGTATGCATGGAAGTAAAACCTGCAAGAGCTCTGAAATCAAATCCCTGGAAGAAGAAAGGTTGCACAACCCTATTTACCAGGTCTAAAGGATGAAGTGAAAAAGCAGTCTGAGCAGCAGTGGAAGTTGCTGCTGTCAATGAGGAAGAGGAACCACAGTACATATCTCTGGATCCCTGATCTCAACAACCTAAGGAAACTTTTAATTTGCTCTTCAGGGTCAGGATGGTGTATGGTTTGTGTCTGGGAAGGAAGTGTGTTTTCTGCCCCTGTACCGAGTTACCACACGATGGTCAATTTTTGCCAGTGGGAAACCTCATTTTCTCTAGCATGAACAGCCTTTCTTGTGAATCATCACATTTCTCATGCTCAGAGTTTTCACCCTGTCAGTCTATCACCCATGTGGCACATGTCAGGGACAGCAAACGCTCCATGAAAGATAACTTTTGAATTTGTAAACACAGAACTGCTGGAACTGCTGACCCAACTATGCAGTGACAGCTCCCAGGTAATTTCTGAATGACTGGCAAAAGACCAAAACGTGAGAGTTAAATTTGTTCAGCAAGCAACTGCCTTCACGTTCTTATTTCTTTTGTGCAGAAACACCCTCTGTAAGCAGGTGGATGTTACTTGGGACTGGGACAGGACACGGCTGCTCTGTGTCTCACTTTCCCTACCTGCAGATCAACAGTTAACTTCATGATTTGAAGTTACTTTGATTAATGAGACTTTCTTATGTTTCAAAGGCTTTGGGTGGGATCCCACGAACTTGACATGCCTGATGGTCCTAAAGCTGCCTCAGGTGACACTGCATTTGCCTTTGCAGTTATTTATGAGCAGTAGTTGCCTCTGATAAAAGCACCAAATCTTCTCCATGGACCTTGTTATCCAAATCTGGCAGCTGCCAGCACTTGCCTGTGCATGAGACCTGGTCCCTTTCCCTTTGTGGCAGGTGAGTCCTGAAATCAATTTTTTTTTTGTTCCTCTTTCTGGCCAGAAACTCCAACCAGGAGGAAACATTTTCTCCTAAACTGACGTATTTCTGACAAACATTTTGTTAACTGGAAGGGATTTAATTGAAAAGTTTCTCTTCAGTTCTGGTGCATCCTGACACCAGACTCTCAGCAGGCACAGGGGGACACAGAGACCCAAACTGGAAGGTTACAAACTGGTGCAGTCCCAGTGGATGTAAGTAAGACTTCCATATGTTTCCCTCGTATATCAGATCAGTTTAACTAGATATAGCCAAATCCAGTTAACTAAGTATAGTTTAGCTAGAATCATCAAGCAAAAGCAGCACCAAAGCCTGTGCAAGGGGCAGGGGTTGTTCTTTTATTCTCTGCACACTGCCTGGGGTAAAGAAGCCCTTTAGTCCTTCTGACAGTGTTAGAAATTAATATAAAGTGAAGACATATGGATTCACTCTCCTCCCAACTATTGTCAAGCAACCTGGGAGCAATTTCACTAAAATCAGTTGTTACAGTCTAAAGGTCAAAAGCTCAGGATTTTTATAAAACTTGGTCTGACAAAGAAAATATTTCTTTGTTCCCGGCTGCTTCTGATTTGCCGGGTTGTCTCTATGGTGCCTACTCCAGTATCAGCGAATGGGTTTCTCTCCAGACATTTTCTCCATAAATTTTAGAATATCCTTGCTGTTTTATGTTTTTAATGTGAGCTGAACATTTTGTAGCTGGAAAAAAGGTCTCTGCTATAGAAGAATGGTGAACAATTGCAATGGGAACAGTGAAATGGCCACCTCGTGATTAAGGAAGGACTCAAGTTCAACTCTGGGAAATATCTGACTCTCCCTGAGTTTTAATAAAAATCAGTCAGTCAAAAATGGTGACATCTGCATGTGATCAGTGATTTCCATATTCCTGACATAGTTGAGTTCATTATCTTTCTGTAGTGAGGAAGCTCGGGGTAATCATTGGACTTGGGAGTGTATTTGTGGATCCTGTAAGTTACGAAGAGGAGACAGCACACAGGCTCCTGGAGGGAGTCTGCTCAGTGCCTGAGCATTGGGCTGGCCATTTGGTTAGAAAGGGTAAAAAATGTTGCAACCTACCTGGCCAACATGTACCCCAGACTTGGTTCTATCTGAATTCAGTAAAGACAGTTAAAGCCCAAGCCCAGGTGAGCTGACAGCCAGCAAGGTGGGTGGAACTACCTCTTAGTGCCCTCGGATCTGGTCTTTACTCCAGAATACAGACACAGCTGTACTCCTGGGGACATTGTTCTGTGGGGTCAGGTTCAGTCCTGACATTAGGATGCCAAAAACCAAAACCTTCACCCTTCCAGTGTGACTTAGAGAAGTCAGGTGAACCTTGTTTCAACCCTGTTCCTAGGTTCTAAGTGGCTGTTTCATTTAGGACATTTGACTAAAAGCCCTTTTCATGGAACCAGTTCCCGCAGGAAAGATGCCAGCAATTAATGAAAGATGATAAAATAATAAAAGAAGTAATACATTAACTATATTATCCTTGCACATTTGGGCAGTCCTTTTCATTATATCCTCTTTATGGACATCCTCCAGCAAGAGTTGAAGAGCTTCTTTATTGCCGTTCTGTGACTGTTTTGGTTTCTAGACATTAACAAGATATTTAAATGCAAAAGTTCTCTTTTGCTCTTCAATTTCCTACTGGTAGATTTAATTCAAATAACTAAAAAACCCGTGGCAGGTTGCATTTATAAAATTTCTCTGTGTGTATGAATCCTCACACCAAAAGGAATTTGGATCTTCGACTTTCTTTTTTTTCCTTCTCTTTTCTGCAAGCAGGTACAGATGCCAGTGTTCCTGGCTGAGTAGCAAGCTCTGTGAAGCCACAGCAGCCACACTGTGTGGATGTACTGAGGCTATTTTCTGAGTAAAGAAACCAGAGTGAGTCCACCAGCCCACAGCACAGTTTCTCAGCACCTTGGAAAAAATAATCTCTATCCCACCCGGGCTAGGTGGGAATCACGCCGGCAATTCAGGGCAGATCCCTCTCACAAAAATGTCATGGCTGTATAACTCCTGCGGTGCTACTTCTAGAACCAGCACAACCACTGCTCTGGAGGCACCGTTCAAAGCTTGACTGTGATCTTGTATAGATCAGAAATAGCTGTCCAGACCGTTCTGACTGCTGGCGTCAAAACAGGGCAGCAGGTGGGAATGGCTGATTTTGGAGCCCAGGTTTGATACGCAGGCTGGATTATTTTGAGACAAGAAATGTAGGTATGGTCAAGCCCAGTGAGAAAATCAAAGAGGAATTGCCTGTTCTGTCATTCTTTCATTCATTCCACTCTCCCCAAATGCCTTCTGGCAACTCCTTAAGAAAGGAAACAACCAAACTAGGTCTGGGAGGAGGTGATTCCAAGACTGCCTATGAATAAGGCCTGGGATGCTTGCTGCAGGGTAGGTTTATATACTACACAAAAATCAAATGTTGTGGCTGAGTTTTCAGCCTGCAATAACCCCATGGCTACAGAGGTTGATAAAAATTGCCAAGGTTCTCAATGTTACTCTTATTTTGCCTATTCTTTCTGCTCTGCATTTCTTCTGAAGGAATTGTTGTTTTAGCTCCATATTTAACCCCTCTACTATTAAACAGTAGTTTGCCAGCCTGGAAGAAGAATTTCAATGAATTGTCAATTCTTCATGGTGAGTAATTGATTAATTGGCACATTAATCTCTAAATCAGCTGCAATAAATTCTATAATTTTTAATCTTGACCTAAAAGTACTAAACCACTTCTAACTGCCACTGTTGCTGCTGTAAAATGACTGATTAAACTGCATTCATATCATAATCTTTGTTGCTCCTGAAATGTCTAATTGAAGTCACATCAGTGACTCAGTGCCAAGAAAGGAAAGGGACCCTGCTTTTGCTTTCTCTCAGGAATTACTTGAATGGGAAAACCTGACATTTTTCCCGGTCAGCAACTGGCCTCTAATTTTAATTACTGCTGCAATGATATTTATTGTCTACATTGAGTCCCAGTGTGCTGGATGTTTTACCAAACTGAGGCAGAAAGTTCTAACCCTGAGAGCTGAAGAGAGAAGTAGGAAAGCACAAAATGATGATGAAGCACCACAACAGACACCAGTTCCAGATTATCAGAACTTCTGACAAGTTTAATCAGGCATCAAAGCAAATGGGAGCCATGAGGAGACATTTAATTTTATTTTATAATTTGCATAATTATTTTTAGCAGTTCAACATTGTAAAGACCCTGGAAGTCAGCTTTAGCCTGACCTTTGTATGCATTCCTAGGAAAAGGGATATAGCCAAAATCCCACCATTATGGTGGACCATAAATCCTGGGGGCCACAGGCAGCTGGGACTAATGAAGAACAGCCTCATGGTCCAAGGATTAGGATGACCATGTCCAGGTTGCCTTTGTCCTTATGTCTTCTCTAGGCTGATCACAGCTCAGCCTGGCTGGTTAATCCAGCCCTCTTGTACTATCATCATGTACAAACAGGATTTGTAAAGTAGGACTTTAACCTTGTGAAAAACAGAGTTTTCTGACAAAGAAGCAAAGCAGACCATCAGGATCCAGGCAGGCCTTTTTTGAAGTCGGGGGAATTGGGGATGTTTTCTGGCAGACAAAATACCTCACCCTTCCTGTGTGAGTTATCCAAACTGCCGAGAAACTTGAGTGGCAGCTTCAAGTTGTAAAAACCTAGGAAAAAAAATGAAGTAGAAATAATAAAAGACCCAAATCCTGCTGGATTAAGCTGAGGCCCAACTTCTAAACTTTTGGGAACTAAATCAGCATAAAACCTATCTAACAAAGTCACAATTCTTTCCATCCCAGATCCTTGGATTCTGTTCTGGTTTATTCATTATCAGCCCAAGTTCTGTAGATGTAGCTTTATTATCATTCTCATTCCACATATAGCTTGCAGATGAAAAAATTTTGAAACTGTACCAGATGTGATCTGAAAGAAACAGAAAAAAAACACAAATCCAGACCACCAAAACACTGTAACCCTGATTTTAGATGTTGTAAACCTTACTCTGCTTATTGCATTTGACAGTATTACATTGTAAGTGGCTCTATTGCCTTAAATAGAGAGTCTCCAAAGTGGAAAACCTGTTTTTAGCACAAACTTAAAGGAATGCAAACCAACTAGAAAACCATCAGAAGGATCAAAAACTGGCATGAGCCAACACATATTTTTTGCCTCCTTTTATGTTCCCATGATCCCAAGGATAACACTGGGAGCAGCTGAGTTCTGCAGGATTTTGGAGAGAGGTACTGGCAAGGCAGAAAGAAATAAGGAGTGGAAGGCCACAGCTCTTGGCACAGGTTTCTCTCAGCAAACACACACCTGTGGGTGCGGATTAGCTGAACGTGATTTAAAATACATGGGAGTGAGAATACAGGTGATGAGGACAGACATCCGCCTTGAAGGACAGAGCATTTCTCACCCTGGGGGCACCTGAGGGGCTGGAAGGTCACAACTCCTGCTCCCGACACTGGGAAAAGCCCCACAGTTTGCTGCTTCATGGTGTCCATGTGGTGTGAGTATTGCCAGGACCACGAGGGCATTGGTGCAGTGTAAATGTGCTCTGCAGGTCAGCACCAGAGTGGCACAGGGCTGTGGGTGAACACTGCTTTTAAATCAGCAAAGAATACACTTAACACTTTTAGAAAGTATTTTAGCGTTCTATTTTTTTTTAGGAAAGGGTTTTGGGGAGGGGGGATTTCTCACATGTCATCTCTGCTTGAATTTGTGAGGAATTTCCCAGCTATAACGTTAGCAAATGGTGGGCAGTGACCAAGTGAATGGAGCAGTGAACTTAAGAGGAAATAGGGCTGAGAAGCCAGCCAATTTAATCTCCTCCATGTAAAATCTTGCAGATGAGAAGGAAACTCCAGCTGATGGCCATCTTTCATCAGACACTTCTGTCATTTGAAGTTTCCTCTACAAGGATTAGAAAGTATAAAAGTGTGGAGTATCAATCACAACTGATTTGTTAAAATGACCTCTATAATTTCTTCAGGGTTTTCTCTGCTTTCAGAACACCCAATTACTCCATCTTGTGCTTTAAAAGCAACACGAAAATTACTCTTAAGAACAGCTAGAGAACACTGAAAGAATTTGTCTTGTTTCTTAAATAAAAGGTTTCTTCTACTTCATTATTGCCTTAAAATGAGCAGAGATTCTGTATCTTTGTAATTTCTGTCTTTTCAAGATGGGGTGAATACTTTGGAAGGTCCGTGCTGTGATTTCTACAATCACAGGTGCCAGGGTGGGAGTAGTCTGTCTCCAAAAGAGAAAGTTGATGTCTTATCTACCAAATGTCAGCAACTGAAATGAAACAGCTGTTAAATCCAAAACCACCAGTCCTTGGAAGCCACCTGACATATCATCTCCACAGCTGCCACAGCCTCTTGTCTCTTGTGATGTCCCAACTCACCAGCTGTAAGGATTGCTGGTCCAGTCAGGAACTGGCTGAATTAGTCTAAAAAAAAAAAAAAGAAATAATAGCATACCCTAAAAAATTTTCACATGAAGCTCAGACTTCATAAATGTAACAGACTTCCTTCCCTGAATGTCATGAAAAATAAAAAAAAGGATATAAGCCCAGTTTAAAGGAGAAAATTTCAGGAAATCTTTGTCCTGTAAAGGGGTAATTCCTGGCCCTTACTGACACTCTTTGATTCCATTTCCTCCTTTTTTCCTCTATGAGTGCATGGTAATATATGTTACATGTGGAAATACATGACATGATCCACATCCACAGAATGATTTGTGCAATAGTTAGAGATCATACACATCTAAAATAGCTTAAACGGGAGAAGCCACTATGGGACTATATGAACTTTTGGCACCACCTCCCTGCACTGTGGAGTGTGTGATTGTTCATGGGAAGGTGTGGGATTGCTGGTGGATTTCCTCGGGTTTATTTACATGCGGTCAGACCCATTTCTCATGGTGCTCTGGTATTCAAATCTGTGGCTGAACATCTTCACCATGGCCCTAGAGCTGCTGCATGAGGTTGGTGCACTGAAGCAGCAATGACGGGTTTAAATCACTGTGGGAGAATCCCTTCCCACTTGCCCCTCCATGGGAATGAAGGAAGATGTTACTCTGGGTCACTCTGAAAGCTCTCTTGCAAGACCTTAAGTGACTTAAAAATTATAACGAAATCCATAAAAACTTGAGTGCTTCTGATTGCTGGCTTATGATTATCCTTGGTTGATTTGCACTTCAAGCTTTTCTCTGTAGCTGTGGAAGCTGTAACTTTGAAACTTGGGAATCCCACAGAGCCCCTTGCTCTAGGAGCTGGCAGGATGGCAGAGAGACAGAAAAAGGGCAAGTTTGGGGCTCAGACTGTGGTGATGGGGCTGTAGAGAGGGGCTCCTTTGGCCAAGAAGCTCTCACGCTGTAGGGGATGGGTTTATAAATCAGTGAAGTGCTGAACTCCTCAACTGGCAAAGATGAAGTTACTCCTCCGATAAAATCTGTTATCTCTGCTGTTCTCTGTGTGACTTGTCCTGGAGGAATACAGTGCATAGTTTATTCTTCACAAGTAATGAATACCAAGTCAATTGTATGATGCAGTATTTGTCACAAAAACCCCCCAAAACTTTATGACAAACTAATTTGGAAAGTAATTTACATCAGATACGTTTTGGGAAGAGTGTTATATGGCAAGCTCTGGAATGTAAAGCTGTGGTGACTCTATAAAAGCCAACAATTACACGTTAGTAAACCTTAAAATAGTCCATGTCCTAGATTTTAGAATAATCTACAAATGGGTCATTTTTCAAGCTACAGGACTTCAAAAACTACTCTCAGACAGATCCAAAGAAGAATTTTATTTGCCAATAAAATTTTCCAAAGGAACTGCTTTAAAGGTTGTTAGAACATAATGTAATGGCTTTATCTAACATTTTCAACTAATGGCTTTGGTTTCCTATGACTAAGACTTTGGGACAGAGACATCTTATTATTCATATATTAGAAAACAATTTCATTCCTATTTTAAAAACAAATGTCCATGCAAACCCAAGTGATGGGCTGGCTTTTAAGTATTTGTCATTTAATCCATGAATCCTCCAAACTTTAAGTCCATTTGTGATTAGATTAATTTGTCACATCAGACAGTGTTTCTTCTACAATAATAATCAGTGGAACATTAAGTGAGAACACCCACATGATGACCTGCAGATTGCAGAGGCGAGGCACAAAAAGATATTACTAAACCAACTTTCAGTCCTTTTCCAAATTTATAAGATTTTTAAACTGCCAAAATTTAAAAATAGGATACTGCTCTTGCCATGAACATAATTAAGAAAGGAACAATAAATCCATTGAATAAGAGATGCTACATTAGCAGATTTATACAACTGGAATGTACCTTCTGTTTTTCTTTTGCTACAGTCCAATAGCCAGAGTTCACAGCAGCAAATCTCTGAAATGTACTTTTTTACCTTTAACACTGCTTTTCACATGAAGGAGTCAGTACAGGGTAAACATTACCAAAGTCTCATGGTTTTTTGTATATTATTTTATAGGCAATTTTATAGATAAAAATATCTACTAATAAATAGAAAAACAATGAAACCCCCAAATGACAATTTTCTTATATTATACAAGCTGTTAGATGAATGCATTTGTAAATTTTCGTAAAACATACTGTAGTCACCTGCAGCTTTCTGCAGTACAAAAATATCTAAATTCTTGCTTGAAGTACATATCTCAAGGCAATCTTCATTGGAGAAGCATTTTGGTGGTTTCACATTAAATGGTGCCTCCAAAACCGTATTTGTCATCTTGTCATGGAAATTATTTGAACAAGACAAAAAACATGACAAGTCTTTCAATTTTTTTTTTCAGCGCAAGCTGATTACTAACTGTAAAGAAATGATGAAAAATTTGAATAGCTAAATAAGCTCATCCTCCAGTTTTAATGCTCAAATATGGAAGATGAACATTTTAGTTCTTTTGGATGATGGAAAACTGTACCATTTACTAATTATGGTCTGATAATGGTCTAGGAAGGGTTGATGTTCATAACTCCTATGAATTAATTTAGTCTTAGTAGTGTCATTGCTATGAAGGTAACTGAGTTTATTTTCCTGTAGGTTTTTTAGAGCCAGCTTCACTTGAGTTATACGTGAACTAACTTTCAAACTGTGTCTGTATTGTTCTGCATTTATTCATTTGTCTGACAAAGACAAGTTTTATAATTAATGGCAGTAGTAAAAGTGAATCTGCTTGGTAATTTCACTGAGTACCAAGTGTGGACCAGGTTACTTCAGCATCTTTAGCCCAGTGGCTTAATCAGCTTGAGTTCAAGGCATTGCCTCACCAAATTAAAAGTTTCTGTGTGTGGATTTGACTAGAGCTAGAAACTACATTTCAATCATGACATCAGCTAGCTTTGGTGTAAATACCAGCCACATGTCTATTTTCTTTTAATTCCAAAAGCATCTGTCACTTGGTTGCCTGAACACCAATAATCAGAGCTTTTTTGAAGCATCACGGATTAACAATGAAGAGTGAAATGTTAACAAATAGAGTCAATGTGGGATTCAATAACTTTGCCATATCTGAACATGAACAACAGACAACCTCACTGCAAAACTACTGACAGCATTTATAGGTTAAACTCCCATGCTGAAGTCACCCTTTGCAGCCCAGCCTGTTTACAGGAAAGAGGACACATGGAGATCCGCACTAAATTCTCTCTCCCAATGATTTCCTACCCTATCTTAGGAACCCAGGCAGGCCCTGCATTGTCTCTTCAGGCTAATACATACTTTCAGCCTTCCCTCACTCTCTATTAGACCCGAACTTTCAAAAGTAATGGCTGCTTTTTACTACTTTTTCAAAAACACCAGCTTCAGAAAGTCTCTAGATGATCTACCATGATCAAAATAACTTGAATTTTTGACATTTTTTTCCTCTTGCCTTGCTTTTCCTTGCCTGTCACTTTGTATATTTTTGCAGCTATACTTCTTGTTTTCATATTGCAGCATTTGATCCGGCACCACACTCCATCAGTGCCAGCCATCAGCCAGCGTTTCCTGATCACCTTTTGCACTTTGCTACAGGGATCTGTTCATCATACTTCACTATCAAATGCAGGGTTAAATACATTATATATGCATTGTAGGCAGGAGAATTGCAAGGTTAATGCAAATATAGCAGTAACTATTCTTTGAATACAAATATAAATGTATTTTCTTTGTATTTTTTCCTAGATACCATGTCTCTGCTATGGGAAACATTACTTTCCATCAGGTCTTGTTATTGGACTTGTTGAGATTAATGTTCTTAACATCAAAATACAATCTAAAAAAGATGTTATGTCTTGGAAAATTGTTACCAGAGATACTTTATTCAGTAAATTAGCAATTGGCAGTGACATATTGCTACAGCATATCAAGAGTACCATAAGACTGCTCTGTAAAACTGTCACTAGAGCAACAACAGTCCGAAACTAAGCAAACAGTTTTTCTTGAGTTCAAAAATTAAACATACCTGTAAAATTTGGTTCCCTTTCCAGTTTTACATACTGGATACACAGTGGACAGTGCAGGGCCAACAAATACATGTCAAAGGCTGGGTATTTTTTTGCCTAGGAATTATGTCAGTTTGGGGCAGAGTCAGGATCTGTTTCTAAAAATAACTTAATTACAGCTAATAACTAGCTAATATTGAAAATCTTGTTGTTCTATCTCTATAGTCAATTAAGTTAATATCTGAAGATTATCTGTGGTATATTACCTGGTGACTCCCAACCGTGTTAAACGTACCATGTCACTGTAATTTAAAAATAACTGGAGTCAGGGGATTTAGTTGTCTGCCAAATAAATAACAACAAATATCACAGTCACCTGAAAATTATTGACAACATTTGTAAGCAATAAAGTGATCAGATATATGGGCCAGTCTCCTTTTGAAAGAAACTCATGACCTTCTATTCACTGGAAGTTAACTTTGGAATATACTTTTTCCAGGAAGCCTTCCAAAGATAGTCTACCCTGGAAACAAACCCAATTTAAAAAAAATCTTCACACAAACTAACAAAAATAACAAGAGCAGCATAATAGTTGATTGTATTTAACCTGTACATTTTTTAGTCTTTTTTTTCTTTCTTTTTTCTTTTTTTTCTTTTCCCATTCTTTAGCCTTTATGCTACTTCGGATGGTGAAGGAAAAAAAAATCAAGCTCGAGTTGTCTGATATAATCTGTCTGATTTACAACATTATATTTTCCTTAAAATTACTGTAAACCTTGTTTACTGAAGAAAAACTTCAGTCAATCAGAAATGGTCAAAGCTGAGGGGTCATCAGGGATGTTCTCTAGCCCTTGCCCAGCCTAGGGCTGGTCTTGTACAATGTTTCTATCAATGACTGCAACACACACATCAGGAATTGGACAAAAATAAAAAGTTGAGAGTCACTGTTGACAATGAAATGAATCTGAATATCCATGAGAAAGAAAGTACTGAATAACCAAAAGTGCTGGAATCCAAAACTGACTCCAAATTTCATTGTGCAAAAGCGTCCTGCATTAGCAGAGCCATCAGAGGGACTTCTGCTGCAAATTGAACTCATAAACGGAGAACATCTGAGGTAAAGGAATGTCAGGATGTACCAGTGAATACCTGGACTATTAGGAGACAACAACGTTATAGAGAGATGAGAAAAGTAAACAGAAACACACTCACAGAAATACTTCAAAGAGCGAGAGGACACTTTCATCATGACAGGGGAGACCCGCTCTACTACACAGCACCCAGCTCTACAAAAAGTGTGGAGAAGGGTTAACGAGACAACGAGAGGAGTGGGGAGCTGATCTTACAAGAAGATGCAGTGGTTCCTGGAACAAGCTTCAACAAGCCCAGTTTTGACTACCCTGTGAACTGATCAAGCTCCCCAAACCAGCAGAAAACTCTTTATATTTTCTTCTGGGTTATTCTTCTGTTGATTTAATCAGCTAAATTGAAAGGTCAGACAAGAGGCAGAACCAGTTGCACAGGTAATATACACATGGACAAGAAAGGGAAGAGGAGCAGAAGAAAATTAAGAATCATCCCTTTAAATGTCAAGAGGTTGACAGGTTGACTCAGCCTGTTTCTGGCAACCTCACCTAACTCAGTGGAGCAAGGCTTGCTCAGCCTAGCAAAACTTGACGGGGCAGAAAAAAGGTTGTGTCTATCAACACGCAAAGCAGATAAGACGGAGACCAATGCTGTTGCAAGAATAAATGGACATAAACTGGCCATGAATGGAGCTGGGCTGCGAACTGGAAGAATGGCTTTAGGCTCCATATCAGTCAGATTCTGCTACAGCTTCTAATGGGATTAGTCAAGAAAATGGAGAAGACCTAAACACTGAGGGACACATAATAAACACTCAAGTAAGAAATCTGGAACAGAGGGTGTTCTGTTTTCATCCTCAGAGCATTTATAGATATGCAGCAACAGGATTCTGCTGCTGGAGGATGTTACAGAGGCCACAAGGATAAATGGACTCAAACAGGGATTGGCCAAACTCCTGAAGGGGAAACCAACCAGTTTCTACTTCAAACAGCCAAAGTGTTCCTAGGATGGAGCTCCATAAATTTGTGCAAAGGATTATATGTATGGAGCCTATGATAGCAGGGGACCAGAGTGCATAATGTACCATGCCTTTTCAAGTCCTAGATCCAAAGTGTTTGGATCACTGCAGAGGCAAATGGACCACATTCAATGTCCTGTATTCCACAAGAGACCAAACAAGCATTCTTATCTGGCCAAAATATTTATTTGCTTAAGACTAGGGCACTAGACAGTGCTAAGCAAGCATAGCTTGTAGGCAACTTTCCATTTCTCAGTTAAAAGTATTTTGTTTTTATTCGTCACCATCCATTACTGTTATTGATTCCAGTTGCTGTAGGGACTAATTGGTAAGCATAGAAAATGAAACTGATGAAAGTGACTATATAATTAACACAAAACACAGTTTTGTAGATGTTATATTCATTATTCAATTCACCTAATTTAGTTTTTGTATTACGGGTTTGTGTTCCGGATATGCATCATTCAAAAAATTTAGCAAATGGTCATACCTGTGTTACAGAATTCTTAAGAATATTCAGAAATTATGAATGAGACCCCAATAATCATGATACATCCCTAAAAAATATTTTTTAAAGGAATCAAGAAAATTATGACTGCATTAAAGTCAATGACAAACCTTTTGTAAAGTCAATGACAAAAATCCAAATGGGATTAATTTTAATTGTCTCTTGTTTTTTATGAGCCTTTGGGAAACACTTACTTGCCATTTCCAGTCTCTACAACCAGAGAATTAATTTTCCTCTTCAACTGACTGCTGGAATCTTCCTGCAGTCTAATAAGACCAGAAGTTGAGGCAATAAGAGAAGGACAAGTTATCATAAGGTTTGTGCTGTAATTGTCTCCAGTCAGCTGGAAAGCAAAAAAGTTTTTTAAACTCACCCTGCAGGGAAAGGGTAGTGTCTCACAGTGAGATTTGGTGAATTGGACGGGAATGCCCTGGGAATGAAGGGCTGGGAGTGTGGTCCAGTCAACTCTGGGAAGGTGGAAGTACCAAGTGAGGAAGAAGACTGGGATGCAGATCTTGGCTCTGCTCCTGAGGGGAGAGATGGGTTGAAGCAATGACACCTACTTTTGGGACTGTCTACCTCCTTCCTTGTTGTTGCCACTTTTTATGCCCTGTGTCCTCCTGCAGAGGCAGGAGGTGCTAGTCTTGCTCTCCAAGCAACAGCAGAGCTGCTGTCCTGCCCTGGGCAGCTGTTGACTTCATCTGTGCCTGGTGTCACCCCTGCTTGCTGGGCTGCATGTAGGAAGGAGGGAAGCAGAAGACTACCCTTGGAAAATATTTAATTATCAGGCCACTTTTATTCAGTTCAAGCTTGACACCTCAAACAGGAATGGCAGAAAAGGGGCCAAGAGGTACAGAAATGTTTTAAACTAAAAATAAACCTCAATTCTGAAACTTAAATATATAAAGCTGTCTATTAAAAAATAGTACTAGATTACATCTCTACAGTGCCAAATAATTAATAACTTTTAATAACCCTAATAAATTTGGATTTCATCAAAACCCTGTTGCATATCATTGACTATTTCAAGCAAGAACTGTGAGTTCTTAAGGGACACAAGCACCTGTGTTAAAATGTACACTGCTGACATCTTTCACAGGTACATCAATTATAATTAAAGAGTAATAAGAATGCCAGGATGGACTTATCAGGCACTTTCATGCAGGAGCCCTAGCATTTAAAATTAAATCCATTAATTGTAACTGCTGTACATTTGTGATCCCTCAGATAGCGTACAAACTAATTCATGGCTTTTGCAGCCATGCCAGTTTTTGTTAATTAAGGTTTGTGATTTATTTAATTTGAGCAGCGATGTATCAGAGTACCCCAAACTGGACTGATAAAAGGTCATTAGTTCGTAGTATTCAAGACAATTAGGAATCTGATAATGAGAAATGTTTCTAGGTGCCTGACAAAAATTGATTAGCAAAATGGTCTCTAATTGTTTAAAGGAAAGCTCCATATATTCTTCAACCCAGCCATCTGAAAGTTCATATGTTAAGAAGCTCTTCTCACTCTGAAGTGGCGCTGAAATACATTTGAAGATAAAAGGCTGATTTAAAATTATTGTTGGCATTGCTTAGGGGAGGAGGGAGCCACGGTGCTGTCATCATCTGGAAGGCTTTATTTCTTTTTCCCCTTTCCATAGTTGCAGCCAACACCACAGTCTCCAAGTGAGACTCAAACATTAACAAAAGTGTTCCTCAAAAAGATATCTAGCTAGGAGTATCTTTGCTTTACAAACGTCAAAGAGAGCTAAGGAGTGTGTGACTGATATGACTAAGTCATTGTGGCTTAGAGGAGACTCCCCTTTGTCATCAGAAGGACCAATGGAGCAATAATACTGACTGTGGCCTGGTGCATCTGCTTGTAAAGTCAGCATTGGGTGAGTCACAGCAGTGATGTCAAAGGGAACCCAGAGCAACCAGGGCAGATGTAAACAACCACACCAACTATTAGTTAGGCAAACTGAATCACAGAATCAGAGAAGGGTTGAGGTTGGAAGAGACCTGAGGACTTAGTTCAAATCCTCTGCACCAAGCAGAGCAACAGATTGCTCAGCACACTGTGCAGTGCAGGTTTGAATGTCCCTCAGGATGGAGGTTTCACAAGGTGTCTTTCTGCATCCCATTCTAGTCCTTGACCACTATCAGCATGAAAAGTTTCTTCCTAATAACTATTTGAAAACAATCTAATTTCCCTCGTGGCAACTTGTGTCCATTGCCTCAAGAAGAGTCTGGTTCCATCTTCTTTACATGTCCCTTAGATGGTTAAAAGCTCCACTAAGGCCTCTCCTTCAGCTTCAGGTCTCAAGGCCAAACAAAACCAATTCTTTCAGCCTTTCTTTGTATCATACAGTCCAGCCCCTCATCACCTTCTTGGTCCTCTGATGGATTTGCTCCAGTATTTCAAAATCTTTCTTGCCCTGAGGAGCCCAAAATTGTATGGAGCTCTCCAGACGCTGTCCCGTAAGTGCCAAAGGAAAGAGTCACTTCCATCAAACTGCTGGCCACACTCTGCTTAATACAACCTGCTACACAGTCGGATTTCTTTGCTGCAAGGGTGCACTGGTGTTCAGCTTCTTGCCCAGGTGGACCCCAGGTCCTTCTGTGCACAGCAGTGTTCCAGCCAGCTTACCTCATCATGACTATACAGAAGGTTAGTGGAAGTGTTAGGCATGTAGACTGTATCTCCAGAATCCTGGCTGTGGCACCTTCACCTCTTCCTAAAATGGTATTTAGAAAATCCAAATTTACTGGCAGACATCAAAAGACAAATGTAATTTCTGTGTCCTTTTTTTTTACAGTAGATGTTAACTGCAGTCTTTAAAATCAGTAAAATAGGAATTATTCAACAGTCACTGGCACTTTTCTCAACATCCTTCTGTGGCACTAATAGGAGTCTTGAATAATTTTATTGCTCATTTGTCATTTATGTGTTAAAGTCCGTTTAGAAGTGTGTAGGCAATGTTGCTCCTTCTTTAAGGAGGAAGGAAAAATTTCTTCTTTATAGTGTGGCTTGTCTTGAGTCACATGAAGGGTGAACTCACTCCAGCTAACTTCAGCCTCACACCCGGAAAATGCCTACTCTCATCATGAACTTTCAGTCAAACAACACATCCAGTGACCTGAACCTGTTATAAGAGAGTAGTTCAGAGGAGGAAGGAAGTGACTGCCTGTGTTGAGAGGTCTAGATGAAGAGGTTAGACCAGATGCCTAATATTTACACAGCTAAAATTAAGTTACACTGATCTCAGTCATAAAAGAAGTATATGAGCAGGTAGGAGTAAAATTCAGAAACTTTATTCTAAGGCAGCATAAACTGTCTTTACTCCTACTGAATGCAGTGTAACCATGTTCATTTTTATCAATGGCAAAGCTAAATGAATGGATCTGAACCATGCAACACCTAAGGTTAGAGAAGAACCTGTACAGCTCATGTAGGACTAAGCTAAAACACCCATGCAGAAAATTAATTTGAATAACTTTAATGATGCACAGACATAAATCAGAACAGTTTTCTAGGATTCCATGGCTGTAGTAAATTCTCCAGAATAATTTTAAATATCAGAATACTACTGCTTTGTCTTAGATATCTAAATTGATTTCTGCGGTTTTTTTCTTGCTTTCTCTAATTATTTTCCACAAGATAATAATTTGTGCCCCTTAAATACATTTTAAATGAGTCTTCACAATATGAGCTTACTAGCTGCCTTTAATTTCCGTCGGTTTCCAGGTGAAGGCCACCCCCATCTCAAAAGAACTGGTCAGTGCAAACTTATCTTCTGAGTGGACGTGGTATTGGCAGGTATTGGCAGGTGTTTTCATTCATTTTTTTCACTGTTACAAGGCCCTTTACAACAAACAACCCATCTGAGTGTTCATACTTAACAAGCAAAGGTTGAAGTGTACTGGCATTTTCTTCAGCCATTCAAGATTGTTTGCATTTGTAATTATGAGTAGTTTGTCATGAAGGAGCTCTTTAAATTCTTTTGAGAATTCTTGCACGAAAACACTTCCATATATCCTTGTATCAACATATACACATGTAAATGTGCATCTGTGTATGTGTTCTTCTGGATCACAAGGCAGTTCAGGTGACCTAATTCAAAGAAATAATGTGGTCTGGATCTCCTGAATCCACACGAAAGATTTGACTTTGATAAGGTTCTTGCTTACGTGGGCACCAAGGGAGGGTGAAAATACTCCAACCAATTTAAATAGGAAATGAAATGGAACATGTTTTAATGACAACTGGATGTGTACTGGCCCATAGCATATACGTTTTTCTCCGGATAAAATCAACGTGTTGGAATTTGCTTGGAATAGCAATTTTTGTAATGCTTATGTATAGGGAAATCTTCCAGGTGTATTAAAGGTGAGCCAAAGATAGCAAGGTAAATATGAAGTATATTTGTGCTCACTTGAGGGCATTCTTTACAACTGGCTTTTCAAAGACATTTAAGGATCCTGAATACTCCATTCCTATTAGAATAAATAGATACTTCAGGTTTTTCTAGGCAAACTTGAAAAAGAACATCCCAATCTTTTCTTTGCTACTTAGCTGAACATCTTTGCAGCAGTAGTATTGGAATGAAATATGTTTATATTTTTAAACCCTAGAAAACAAAATAGGATTTATGGTTAACTAACTCTTGCCAAATAACATAATAGTGTCTTGCAATTACAGCTACAAAATTATAATAAGCCCTTAGCCCCAACACTCCTCAGAAGACTGGATGCTGAAAATAAATATCTTGCTCAATCAGAATGTGTGAATGAAATAAAGGCATCTCGGGGGGAAATTTTGCAGATACTACAGAGAAGCTGACACCATGGGGCAGTAACCTGCTCATCCTAGAAACTGTGCATATAAGGTTCCTAAGTCTCTTCAGCTCAACATTCCTTTAGAGGAATACGGTGCCGATATTGAGAAAGGTACCGCTTGTTTGGCTGTTTGACAGCCTTAGGAAAACGGACGGCATGCAACCACCAGATATTTGAAGATTTCTAATGGAACCCCCCAAAATCTCATTGATCCAAGCCAACAAAACACGGAATGATGGCCCCAGACTGGAATCCAAATGTATTACTGTAGTTTGCTGATGTGATTGGCTCTGCAATACAGGATGGAGCCCATCCATTTTTCAAAACTGGGCTAAAGCCTTGAACAGTTGTTTTGGTAATGTAGATGAGGCTTTAGGTCCTAATAGTTCCTACAATTACTGCTGAATCTGGCCTTGGCTCAGGAATAAACTCCTTGTATTGAAAAGATTTACTACCCTAACTATATCTGTATCTCAATTTAATGAAAATGTTAAGGATAATTTGATGGTCTCTTGCCAGTGTAATTTTAAATAAAATGTCTTCATTCCTTGGCAGTGTCTGTTGGCACTCAGATTTAACTAAAGGAAGTGCTTAAGTGAAGTGCTTTTTAGATCAAAGTCTTGCCAGTATCTTTTCTGATAGAACAGATTAAATTTTCAGTGTTTTACCCAGAGTAAATAAATTAAAAAAAACCAACAAACCTCCCACTGTCAGTCCATATGATAGCAAACCTTACTAAAAGCATTACTAGAAATCAGATATTGGCCTATCATAGCATTTGGACTAATCTCAAGCCTCATCTCCTGTAAATTAAAGTATTTCTAACTTATTTACTGTTCATTTATTATGCACTCCTGTAAAAAAATCTTTCTGTTTCTTGGGAAATAATGTAGCACATAATGAAGTGCTGTCAGTGCATCTTAGATTTTCATCTGAGTTCAGCAAGTCAGCAAAAAAGTTTAGGACACTTTATTATAATTGCATAAGGAATGGAAAGTAATGGTAAGATGGTGACAATTTGGCCATCATACCCTACAGAACTGAGCAATTGCCAAATACAGTCTTGATTGCTTACCCTGTCTAAATCAGGACTGTGCGTACAGAATGAGGCCAGAAGGACAATGCATCAGAAGTTGAATTGTTTGGGGATTAGTTTGAGAATAAAAAAAGATTGTCGATACAAAATAGTGCTCATTCAAAGGGGATGTGTAATAGTATAAGATTTATTTTCTTTTTAAATAGTCTTTTCTTTTTAAAATTTAAGTGCGATTGATTTGTTTTAATATGTAAAAGGTATATTTACAAAAACTATAAAATCTCTCTGAGGCAGAGTGTGCTACTACTTACATTAAGGTACCAGGAGCTCCATAATTTTAAAACTTCTTAAGTCATCTCAGTTATTTTATCCTTAGCACGCAGCACAACACAAGACTTTCATCACTACTGAGAAGGAATTATTTTTTCTTGTTATTATTGCTACCCACCAAATCTTAATTCCTTTTTCTTCTGCTTAACAAGAGACATTTGGAAGTGTCAACAAGAGACTTTTAGAAGATGGCTTTGCTCCGAGACACTCAAAGTGAAGAAGTAAGAAGATCTTACAACAGCCATATAGGCACCACAAATTTTTCCTGTCTTTTGGTACCTAGAAGGAGGTCCTGGGGAGACTCTACAGATAAGTTTCTCTGTAATGTAGATTGAATGACACTCTACCCATATTTTTGACAACTGTGACTATCTTTCGTGTTGCTGTTTTAATTTCTATGGCACGTGCATTTACAAGGAAAAGATGGTATTTGCACACACTTGAAAAACTTAATTTCAGGGAGTGAAGAAGACGTTGAGTAACAACATCTTTTTAAGAGATTACATCTGATAAACAACGGGACTTCTGCAGACCATCTGTATCTGGGAGCAAAGTGTACACATGCCTGCAGAGGTAAAATCATAAGCCAGAGAACCGTGACGAGGAGAACACAAAAAATCTGGTGGAATGTGCAATAAGAAGATAAGGAAGATGGGAAACTGCACGTAGAACTAACTTCACTGCAGCAGGGAAGACAGGTGGTTGTTAACACAGCAGTTGTACAAGAGCAGTATTCCTAGATCCTTGAGTATATGTCTGTCAGGGCCCTGGATGCACCAACAGGATTTCATTGCCCTGAACAACTCAGCTGGGACCCCCACTCACTCAGCCTACTGCTCATGGGCCTATCTAAGCTCAGGTGTACCTGTCTCCAGCCCTGCCTCCTGGATGGACCGTAGATCTACATTTTAGCACTGTCTGGCCTCTCTGGACTCATCCCCTCACCTGGCCTGGGGCTGTCAGTGGACCCTGTGTAACCCCTGCCAGGCTCTGCCCTCTGTCTCTGGATCCGGTGGAATTACATTCTGACCTGGCAGGGCATGGCCTGTGCTGGGGTCATACTTGGCCTCCACTTGTCTTCCTTCTGGAGCAACCCTGTTCTTGCTGTTCCCTGAGGATATCAAAGCATTCTCTGCTCTGAATTTTTGACTAAGTGACATGGAGTTTTCTGACTTTTGTCCTAAAAATATATACATGTAAAATAAAACACATTTACAATTTCTTTTACGTTTCCATAAATTCACTGTATTCAAGATATAAACTCTCCGTTTATTCTGTTATATACATTTTTATTTAATAAAACTACACCTCAAGTGGACTCCAGGGCCACATGCAAATCATAGAATCATAGAGTGGCTTGATTTGAAAGGGACCTTAAAGACCATCTAGTTCCTTGCCATGGGCAGGGACACCTTCCACTAGATCAGGTTGCTCAGAGCTGCATCCAACCTGGCCTGGAACATTCCCAGGGATGGGGCATCCACAGCCTCTCTGGGCAACCTGTGCCAGTGCCTCACCACACTCACCACCATAAAGAATTTCTTCATAGTATCTTATCTAAACCTACCCTCTTTTAGTGTGAAGCCATTCCCCTTTGTCCTGTCACTACATGCCCTTTAAAAAAGTTTGTTTCCATCTTTTATATGGACTCCCTTCAGGTACTGGAAGGCCACAATTAGGTCACGCCGAAGCCTTGTCTTCTCTAGACTGAACAACCCCAATTCTTTCAGCCTCTCCTTGCAGGAGAAGTGCTCCATCCCTCTGATCATCTTGGCAGCCTCCTCTTGACTTGCTCAACAGGCCAATGTCCTTCCTGTGCTGGGGACCCCAGAAATCAGACATTTATAAGGTCTTGGGTAATAGTCAGGGTCAGCAGAGAGTCTTGTGTCCTGCTGAAACATGTCAAATGTGTATCAGTCAAAAATCTATTTTGTAGAAACCCCACTTTCTGCAGTTTCATGTTTCTTTGGCTTCTTACATGAGGAGGGACTGCATCCCTAAGCTGGCCTTGCTACTGACAAAAACTGGTTGCTTCTGCGTTAATGAAAATGACCGAATTAATCGCTAGGGATACTTAGACTAGTCCTTTTCTGTATGACACTTAAAAAGTTTATCAAGGCTTAAGTCCAATCGAAAAGAATTCTGTCACGTTTGGAATAAAGCTTGCTATCGCTGCCACATAAAGCAGTGGGATATTTCATCAGCAATGCAATGTGTTGAAACTATGAACAAACATTTGATGTTGCATTTCACAATATCCTGCACCCCATCTGCATTTGTAAACAGTATTTAAGGAGGCCTGCCTTGCTTATACTGAGACTATGTTATCTGGGGAAACGCTGGGCTAGTGTTTACTCTTGCTAAGCACTTGTTCCCTTACTGAAAAGTCTGAAATTTAAAAATTTAAACTCTTCTGAATCATCCAAATCCAAAGAAATCTCAAGAAATATTTTATTTGTCAGTCATCTTGGCAGTAGTTAAACAGCATTGTGCTCTCGGTATGAGCAGCTGCAAAGCACATACATCCTCTGCTGATATGGATCCTTGCCATTTGTTTGTTGTGATATGCCAACGTGAGAATTCACAAGTTAGGTCTCAATTGAATTTCCACTGAAGGAAATGAAAGCTGGATTTGGCAGACCGAATAACTACTTTTTGTTATTGCTGTTGTCTGTGTCGCCTCTGGATTTGGAAGGATGTAGTCACTGCACTGAAAAACGGAGAACAGGCCAAGAAATGTAAAGAATCCTTAGGTGTGGTTTCATTATTCAGGTCTGCTCCTTTTACTTTACAGCCTCTCTCTTTCCACTCTTCATCAGCTGTTGAGGCCCCAGTCCTGTGGGCAGCCCACTCGCACTTTTTCGAGTGTATTTTTCACACCTGTGGAAGCACAAAAGGCTGTACTGGTGTGTTCAAGTGTTCAGCCTTCACACTGGTCATGAAGTCTTTGCAATGGGGCAATGTCCATCATATGTCCATCTCTTTCTGAAGAAGAGAAGGCTCAGGGGTGACCTTACTGCTCTCCACAACTACCTGGAAGGAGGTTGTAGCCAGGTGGGGGTCAGGCTCTTCTCCCAGGCAACCAGCGACAGGATGAGAGGACACGGTCTCAAGCTGTGCCAGTGGATGTTCAGGTTGTAAGTTTGGAGGAATTTCTTTACAGAAGGACAGATTAGACATTGGAATGGGCTGCCCGGGGAGGTGGTGGAGTCACTGTTCCTGGAGGTGTTTACGGAAAGACTGGATGTGGTACTCGGTGCCATGGTTCATGAGGTGTTCAGTCATAGGTTGGACTCGATGGTCTCAGAGGTCTTTTCCAAACTAATTCTCTGATTCTGTGATATGCTTACCCTCCGAAAAGTGTAAATTATATATCTACATCTGTATACACGTATATGCGTGTCTATAGTAAGTGTATTAGCACAGCACACGGACGCTGAGGAAGGCAGTCCTGGCCAAAGCCGGGCCGGACGCTCAGCTCAGTCCTCGCCCTCAGCGCGGCCCATGGGGGCAGGATGCGGCACAGCAGCCCAGCCCGGCCCCAACCGCCCCCGCACGTCCCCACAGAGCTCCGGCGGAGAGCGGGAACGGGGCAGCCCGGATAGAACCCCCGCCGCCCGGACAGAACCTCCGCCGCCCGGACGGAACCCCCGCAGCTCGGACGGAACCCCCGCCGCCCGGACGGAACCCCCGCAGCCCGGACAGAACCCCCGCCGCCCGGACGGAACCCCCGCAGCCCGGACGGAACCCCCGCAGCCCGGCTGGAACCCCCGCAGCCCGGCTGGAACCCCCGCCGCCCCGCCAGCCCGTCCAGCGCGGCCAGCGCGGACCCCGCCGGGGCTGAGCGGGCCGGGGCCGGGGGCGGGGCGGCGGGCGCGGCCGTGTGTCGGGAGCGCGCCCGGCGGGCGGCGAGCGGCCGCCATCTTCTCTGCACGGCCGGCGGGAGCGCTCCCAGTGCCCCCTCCTCCGCTCCCTCCTCCTCCCGCTCCCTCCTCCCACTACGCTGAGCCGCCGCCGCCGGTCAGGAAGGGGGCGACCGGGATAACGAGGGCCGCGGGGAAGAGGGGGGGAAGGCGGGGGACGGGGGGAGCGGCCCCGCGGGGGCGGGCGGGCCGCGGGGCTCCAGCCCGGGGGGTTCGTGCGGCCCCTCCGCTCGGCCCTGCCGGCCGGCCGGGCCCCGCTCCCCATGGGATAAGCTGTAAACATGTTCAGCTTTGAAGGGGATTTCAAAACAAGGCCCAAGGTGTCCCTCGGAGGAGCGAGTAGGAAGGTAAGGAGCGGCGCCCGCCCGTCTCTGTGTCTGTGTCGGTTCCCTCGCCCCCCGCCCTGTGTTATCGGCGTTTTTACCGTCGGGCCTTCAGCGGCGGCACCGGCGATGACTAAGGTTTAATAGAGGGGGAAAGAACCCTCCCCTCCTGATGAGGTGTTTATCTCCGATCTCCCCGGCTCTGTGTTACTGTGGGTTTTTTTTTTTTTTGTGTAATCAGGCCACACGCACACCCCCCCCCATCGCAGGCTCGCAGTGTGGTGAGAATTGTGGGAAGCGAGGAAATGTCTCCTTGGCTCGTCCCCCCCCGCGGGAAGATCGATCCGGGCTGTCGTGGCCGGTGGCACCTCCCGAGACCAGCCGGTCTCCAGGTCTTGCAGGGGGCAAGGACTCCTGTCATTTCCCTGCGGAGGGAATGTCTGGCGCTCACCCGCCTGGCTGGAGGGATGTGGGACACACACACACACATACACAGCCTCACACAACCCGAGATCCACTGGGATTGCCGGGGGAGCCGGGGATCCACGTGAGGCGGGGCTGCCGGGTTGGTCTCTGTCAAGTTTACGTTCAGTCAGTTTGTCGTGTGCAGGGTGAGTAGCAGTTAATTGTCAGCTGTACCAGACTGTTGGATCTCCTGGTATTTATTGATGGAAAAGGAGCGGGATGGTTTATTTAGACCTTGCTGATTGGGCAGGATAGTCTTATGTTTAGTCAAGCACTGAAGGGCACAGGAGGGAGGAACGAGAGGAAGGACCAAGTGTTTTTACAAGTTGCCTGATCTGTAGGAGTCACTTTAATTCAGTGTGAAAATAAAGATCCCCATGTTGTCATTGGAGATGACTGCGTGGAAAGGTAGTATTTTTGTTAGTAACTTTGAATTTTAATGGGGTGAAAATAAGTCTTAAATTTTTGTTACTGCGCACTATAAGCGAGTTTGGTTCTTGGAGACTTTTGAGGTTTGGCAGTACAGTTAGGAAGTGGGCTAAAATACTGCAGAATGTGATATTAAAATCACAGTGAAGATTGCATTTTGGTATATTGTCTTAACACAGAGGGAATGTGTATTTAAATTGTATTTAAATTGTGCAGCTTTTCCTCTGATTCATCTTCTGTTTATCTTACGACATTTCTGTTCATTAGGCTACGTACAGTGGCACTACATGAGTCAAAATGCCATAAATATTCCCCAGCTGAAGTAGGAATTGGCAGAACACACCCTGGTCCTCAGCTGTACACTTTAGGTACTTTGCAACCTTTGACACCGACTTGCTCATAGTGTTTCTTCTTGAAAACGTTGCCTTCTACAGAAGTAAACAACTGTCATAACATCATGTTTTACACTTACTGATTATGAAAATTCATGAGAATTAAGCCTATTTTAATTGTATGGGACAGATTGATTAATGTTACAGAGGTATAAATTTCCAAGGGCAAATATTAAAAGGTAAAGGATTGGAAACTGAAGTTGATGCATAACCTTTACTCTGCAATACAGAGGTTGTATTCTGTGATCAGATTGATACTGACTGGTCCACAGATTTCACGATTTTACATTGGTTCACTGAAGTGCTTGTACTGCATCAATGCAAATCAGTCACACGCAGCTTTGGGCATCGTGGTTGTAAGGACATCGTGCCCTTGAAATAGCTGCTTATATTCAGAAACTATGTACAGTACAGTGAAATAAATTTATTTAAACAGTACTAAAAATTACTTCTAAAATGCAGTTTACCTGCAATTTTATTAAAACATCCTACAGCAAAGATTGGTGTGGCAAGTGTTTATGTGGGTTCCGCGAGTTTGTCGTCATTTCACGTCACAGGCTCCCTGTGATCATGTTTCTCACACCTATGGGCTTCATTTTTACAGAGGGCCGAGTTGTGAAATGTTTCCCTTCGGCTTTTTGTGCACATGCTAAAAAACCCCAGATCTTTGACAAGCGCACTTGCCCCCTCCGAAATGGGGTATAATTTTAGAAAGATCCAGTGAATAGTTCCAACCCTGTGCCTCCACTACGCTTTTGGTGGTTAGCTAGATCCTTAGTGCTGCCTGCTGTGTGATTTCTTTGGTGGAATAAAGCACAACTCGGACGTAGTGGTGGCATCTGTATGCAGGCTGCTTAATGCTGAGGAAAACTCTCTGCCCAATTTGGGGAAGTTCTCTAAATCGGTTTTGCACCGGTACAGCTACGTTAGCAAACCCTTCCCGGCAGGAAGCAGTGCAGCCCCTTTGAGAGGCCAGTCAGTGCTAAAGTGCCAGTGCCAGTGGAGTGCGATGTGAATGCAACTACGCCAAAACAGTGGTCAGCAAAACCGACCATTAGAAGTGTGGCTTTGCTGGTGTAACTTCAGCTGCAAACAGTAACTGTGTTGGTCAGGGCTCACACGTGTTGACACCCAGCTGACACCGCCACCTGTGTCTGTAGCATTTCCTTAGGCCTCACAAGGGGCTGATGTCAGTAAGTTCTGTGCCTATAGGCACAAGGATAAAAATGTAACTGGGGCCCTGTGGCAGTTAGAGAGGTACTGAATCTACTGTGCTTTCTCATCACTAACACTTGTGGCATTTTTGAATTGCAGAACCAGAGCTTCAGGTCTGTTTTCCACTGTTTACATCCTGTGTTCATGTGTGTTGTGATGGTCTGAATTGTGGATCAATCCACCCAAATCTTTTGCCAAAAAAAGTAGTTTTTTATAGCTTGTTTTTGTTGTAGTCCTGGGTTGCAAATTAATGTTCTCAAAATACACTATCCTTGTGACTGGTTCTCTAAGAATACTATTGTAGCATTATAATACTGCATTGTATATAAATTTAAAAATATAGATGTATATTTTTATATATACACATAAAAATATATAAAATATTGCCAGTGTTTGGACATTTCCTTCCATACCTATTTTCAAGAATCTGCTGATTCATTTGGACTACTTGAACTGTTGTATATATATTTGAGCGTGTAGATACAATGCTTTATTTAAAATGTGATAAGTTAATTTTAGTGGTTCTTTTATTATTTATTTACTTTCATTTTTGGGGTGGCTTATTGTCATCTTCAAAACGCAGATCTCTGCTTTATGAGGCTCTTCAAAAGATAATTTGAGATTTAGGTTCATTGTAACTGGCAAAAGATATTGTTTTACTTCTGAAGTCAAGTAGTTCCCAAAAGTGAATACTATTATTGGAGTTCAATACGGGAATGTCTTGAATTACTAATGGACTTTTTGTACAGGACAGTAATTGGTGCCTGAGAGGCTGTGGCTGCTGAGTGTCTGTGGTGTGTTGGGCAGGAAATTGGGAGCTGTGCCTGAAGAGTTGTCTTGGGGTGCAGTTCAGATGGGACAAACCCAACCCAACTGTGCAGGGGACTGGAACAGATGGTCCTTCACTTGGGTGGTTCCCAGGTGTCCGGTGTAGTGAACATATTTCTGCAAGGGGAGTGTCACTGTGCCTTCTGGTGGCAGCTGGCAGGTTTCACTGGTTTTAGCATGAACTTGGACTTCTGGTATCATAGTGCAGAATTGGTTTAAGCAATTGATTTGGTACAGGCAGGCCTAGTGTACCTTTATTAATTTTAGTAGCATTAAGGTAGCAATATTTTAGTGCATCCGTGCAGGAGGATCCCCAAGGGATATTCAAGAGGCTCTGTAATTCCGCATTGTTTTGTTATGTTGTAAAATGTATTTAATGACATCTTGTAAGTCTTTAACAGAAAAAATGGTTAAAAGAATATTAATAAGACAAATTTATGGTATCACTTGAGATATCTAAACCGTGTTTTTATAAATTTCAAGACTATTTAAAATAGAGGATTTTAAAATTATAATATATTATGAGATTATTTTAAAAAAACCCTCCTTTTCCAGAATTTGTAATACAGAGGAGTTAGCAGTCTTGAAAGTGAAAGTGAAACCAACTTCACTGAGTTATTTGCTTACTGATGAGCAAATAGTGATGACTCCATCTGTGTTTTAAAATATTAACATTTTTAATAATCAAACATCTTCAATTTACAAAGTTTGTTTATATTTTATGCTAGTAGCTACTGATGCACTTTCTTAAACCAGTAGCATAACACTAAGCATTAGATTCCTGTGTATTTTCCCCCTGCTCTCAGCTGAAGTGCAGAGGTACAACTTCAGAAGTACCTTGTTTGCTCTTTGTTGTCTGTGTTCTACATATGAAGTAGCTTCCTGTGGAATAAAAGTGTTTTAAAACCAGTAGGCTGTAAGATTGCCAGGGCATGGAGAGATCTGCCAAGGTTGGGATTGCTTATTATGGTAGATGTCTGTAGGATATAAACAATGATGGGGCAGAGTTAAAAACCATTTTTGTTTCTCTCTTACTGACTGAGGAAAATTGTTAATAATTTCAGGAAGGAATAATGAGTATTTTATAATAACTTATTTGAACCTACACTATGTCACAATGGAACTGAAATGATGCTAGTGATTTATAGTGCTGGAATTCTAGACTAGTTACAAATTCACTGGTTATTTTTGAATGGTGGGAAAGAATTGCACTACTTTGCTCCCTAAAACCTTTGCCCCTTAAAGCACATGGCGTAGATCCTTATGCAGATACCTACCTCGTTCTGAGTCAGAACATGTCAAGAACATGGAATTGTCAAAGCCTAGGTCTTGAAACGCTCTTTGAATCTCACATCTGTGGTGTGGTAGTATGAGGAGATCATCATGTTGTAAAATAATGACTGTGACAGTAGGAAACTGTATAGTTAATGCATATTAGATTCTTGGGGATTTTTTTCCTCTCTGTAACATTTAAAATTCTCCTCATTTGAAAGGAAGCTATTTTCAGTTATCTGTTATTTTTTCATATCCAAAACTAAAATTTCTGGGTTTATAAATACATTTTTTCTCTGCTCTTTGCTGAGAAGATGAAAAGTTGTAGAATGGTTTGGGTTGGAAGGGACCTTAAAGATCACTGAGTTCCAACCCCCTTGCCATGGGCAGGGACACTTCCCATGAGAAGTCACTCAACAACTACATGTTCAATAAGAGAGACAAACTGAGTGTAAATGTAAAAACAACTTGTTTGCATTTCAGTTGGCCCCTGGAGCCTGCAGTCAAGTCCTGGTTCTACTGTGTGTGGTTTTTTAGGTACCATGATGGAAGTGGTTCCAGATCTCCTGACATTCTACAGGAAAATTTCAGCCAAAATGCTGAGATGTTTTCTAGCAATGTGACGTTTATTCCGGTGAGGCCAGGCTTTCCCTGGCCAAATGCCTCCTGCTCGGTGTAGTTCAAAACATGTTCTTCTGGAAGATGGTCTTCTCTACATATTAACATCATGATTAAGGAGTGTCACAAACTGTTTCAAAGCAGAATGCTTCAAGCTGCTGAGCACGTTTAACTCAGGCATATTCAATGGAGTTTAAATTGTTGAGGTCCAGGTGAAGACATTTTAAGTCTTTTAAAGTGCAAATTTCTTTTACTATTCCGAAAAAAAACCAATTGGAGTTCATCTTGTCTGAAATAATTTTGGGAAATAGAAACGTTGTTGAGAAGGTGGGGAGCATCTCCCAGTGTCCACATTTGTTTTCTGCAAATTTGTTGGACTTATTAAATACTTGTGTTGAAAGGGATTTTATTCCATAAATTGCTTAGGTCACTTCATTTACTCTGGGAGTTGTTACTTTTTGCTCTGTGGTTCAAACTGAATTCCTGTTCCTCATTTTGTAGATGTAAACCATACAAGTTTTTATAATTGTCCCCAAAAATGAAAAGATCAAGTGCTTGTTTGTTTTTCCAAATAAATTTCATAAAAAGTCATGCCTTGTACTTTGCATGATCTATTGTAATGTTAAATAGAAAGCATTCTCAACTAGCTAACTAAAATAAATCCTGGTTGTTAACAAATAAATATCAACCACTTATTAATAATATTTATTTTTTGCTTCAGTGTGTTATTGTTAAACTTTTTCAAAAAATGTGCTCAGTGGGTAGCCAATACCTGAAAAGAATTATTCACTTTTGTCTTTGTATTTGGCATATTTAGGTTTTAAATTTATTTCCTTGGAGCTGTTTATTTGCTTGGTTTACATGGCTGTCCAGAATTGTTCAATTTCAGATTTTAAAAGAGTCAACAAATGGCAGAACTGTTTGAAAAGATTTAATTATGTATACATTTTGTTTTTCTGAACCTGTATTTTAAGCCAAGAGAGCTGAAAATTTATCACTCTCAAGGCAAAGTGCTAAAATGCACAACGAAAAGGATAATTTGTATATTTGTGTACCTTAGTCTTTGTCTTGGATATGTAAAAGCTAGGAATTCTGTAAACATGTTTTTGCAAACAAAAAGTGTATTTCAGCAAAACAAGGACAAGAAAACAGTTTTAGTTCAATTTTTTTTGTTGTTATGGATTTAATTGTTGTTTTTGTAGCACTGACATTGACATTGTTGCACTGTGTGTGACTGTTCTCATCAGCTGCTGTGTTACAGCAGTGGTGCCACTCTGAACTTTGCAGTGATGAATAGTAGGGTACATAGCAGTTTTGTCCTGATGTGCAGAGTTACATTTCAGGTGTTACTTAACATTTCTTTGGTGGCAGTCACAAGTTTTCCTTTTCTGTATTTTGTCTTCCATCTGCTTCCTTGTTTTCACCTCTCTCCTCCTGCTGTCTTAACCTTTGAGTCATCATCTGTAACCCCACATTGTGTTTTGCTGTCACATAATGTTTCTTGTTTCTTTGTGTGATGCCTCACGTATTTGGTGTAGAAAATTTCTCAAGATTGGGCTTTTCATGGTCCTGCACCTTTATGGGAGTGCCTGAGGTTGGTTGTCTTTACCAACATCTTTTGTTGGAGAAAGCAGCAGGTGGGAAAGGGACTGCTAGAAATGCACTAAACGTTGCATGAAAGTCACCAACAGTGTATTCCCTGCTCTGTACTGGGGAGGACAAGCTCCTGAAGGAGGAAGACTTCATGAAGTCTTTATGAAGAGACTGTGATTTATTAAATGGCTTTTCACTCCTTTTGAGTTAAGGTTGAAGGAATCAAGACAAGCTCATGCTTCGTTTACCCTAAATTGTCTGTGTGCCTACTTTGAGAGGTAGATATCTGATGTAGACTCCATACCTTCCATCTGCCTATCTGGCAGGTGAAGCAAGAAGATGGCATGACCATCACAGGAGCGAGGCAAGGCAGGTGGGGAGTAGGAGTGAGCTGGGTGTGATCTCTGGGACTTGTGTCAGACCATCTCCATCCATGAGCAGCTCTGGCTGTTGACAGGCAGGAAGAGGTGCCGGAGCAGCGGTGGTCACTGGCTGCAGTCAGTGACTGGACGGGTGGGAGTTGTCAAAGGGGCAATCGAGGGAGGTTTTCAGAGAAGACTGTGCAGCTAGGTATCAAAAGAAATAATTTTGTTAGAATGCCCCTTGTAGGTGAAGAAGATTGTTTCATAGCTCTTCTCATCTCTTCCCCACAGCAGCTTTATTTTCTGTTGCACATGTACTGTTACTTTTTAATTTCCAAGAGATGCTGTATTTCAGTTTGGTTTAATAACTCCAAAGGAGATATATTTCTCTTGGATTTAATTTAGATATAATCTTTAGCTGTAGTTATGATATGTGTGTGTCTTGTGAACAAGAACAACACTACAATTTGATCCATAATAGTTCTTTAAAGGTGAGATTTACTTACCTGATTATTTTATTGTCTTAGGACAGTCCCTTTATTGTATTTAGTTTATATTTTAACAAGTTGGTATTCTTCTTTACAAGTACTCAAAACAAGTATGTGACTCACTGAGAACTTGAACTTCTGTTAGTTTTTTAAGAGTGGATTGTTCTAAAGGTGCTTTCTTCAAAGAAACCCAATTCCTGATCACTGCAAAGCTGGTGATACACTAAGTGAGGATATCCTGCTGTGTTATATTTCCCTTGGTCTTCAAATGCTTTAAAATTATTTGTTTCTGATAAGCCCTCTGGTCACTTATTTTCCTTTATCTATCAATCACTTGCATTTACTGGGTTTGTTTGGGGTGTTTTGTACCGCTCTCTTCTCCACTTACATGCAGGAATTTGTTTTCCTTTTTCTGTGTGTTGTTCTGCTTTTTCTTTCAGTTCTCTACATGGTGCTGCTGCAGAACGATGACTTCTAAATAGGGTCACTTTACTAACAACTTTATTGCCTTGGGTATCAGCTGTTGAAAAAGTCCTGAAGCTATTTCTTAGTTTAGTACATTATTTTGTCTTTTTTTTGTGTGTGTGAGGTCAGACCCTCTTGCTTCATGTTACCAAGCAGACCTGGTGCCTTTCCTACTGCTTGAGTGGAGATACATCATCTCATGTATGGATTTTGTTATGATTTGTTTATACTGGGTTTAACACATGGAAAAAACTCTGTCTTTAGAGGGCAATAGCTGCAGTTAGTGGTGTCTTTGGCCAGAAATACCATCTTTAGAGGAAAACATGGTTAACCTTCTTGTGGGATTTGTTCCTTAGGCTTGCTCCAGTAAATGGTCTGAGATACAAACCCAACTTCAAATTCCTTTTTTACAACTGTGTTTTTCACTCTCTCAGTGGTCTGTGTTATGAGTATTTTCTATCCTGAAGAAATAAGAGAATCATGACTTTGCTTCCTCTGTATCAGCTAAAAAGAAATCCAGAAGGGTTTTGCTCTCAGTTTTTGTAACTGCTGGTAGACACGGAAAGCATTCCAGCACAGTTGTATTGGATGTGGTTCAGTGTTTTATAAACATTTGTTTGCCAACTTCAAATTGATTTTTATGTATTCAAATACAACACATTTCCAGCTTGAGTGTGTTTTATTTCTCAACTTCTCTAGGCTAATAAGGGCATAGGAAGAAAAAGGAAGTCATTATATGTGTCACAGTGGCAAAAAAAGAAAATAGTTTCCTTAAATCTATTGTGTATTTTTGTCTGGATTTGGGAAGGTGCCATGATACTTTCAGCTCTTGTTGTCTGAAGTGGGAGCTGAATGCTCTTCATCAAAATTGAATTATTTTTCATATTTTCTTGGAAATTACACAGAACTATCCAGTAAAAGATTCTTGCAGATAAAGCTTTGTTGTTACATTGTAATCCATGTGTACTGATTTAAGATTGTGGTTTAAAAGCTAATGCACAAGTTTTCTATTGTAATGGTATTATTCTTTGAGGCCTCATGAATACTGAAGTATTCTTTTCATTTTCACTGTTGGAGAGATCGCTGCCCTGAAAGTTTCAGTTTCTCTCCTTAATTTGGATGAAGAGTTCACAATTTTAAAAGAAAAAAAATCCTGCCATTTATGCTATGTGTCTCTCTTGACACCTTTCCTGGACAAGTTTCAAGGAAGAGGATAAGTAAATATAAAAGCTTCATGCTTTTGTGCAGGTTAGACAAAAGATGGGGCCTTGGGACAGGATGTGACCGCTTTGAACATGCCACAACTTGCTGTCGGCACCTGGGTACGCTCCAGGCAAGGAAAACACTCAGACATTTGGTACTGTCTGGTGGGATTGGGACCTTACTTTGTCATCTCTAAATAGGTGATGTTTGCCGAGGTTCTTGGGATGCTGAGAACACAGACCTGGATGGAGCTGCTGTTTGCCTGTCCCTTTTCATAAGGGCAGAGCTTCCCTCCATCACTCTTCTTTTGAGAGGGCTGCATTTCATGTTTGTAAGCAAGGAAAATGATTAACACCTGCTTTTCTTGAGTGTTTTTTGTATTATGAACAATCCCTGAAGTGAAATGTCATGAAGGCAGTGTTTGAATGAAAATGCAAGAGTGTCTGTGTTTGTGTCTTACAGGAAGAAAAGGCTTCTCTCCTGCATCGGACTCAGGAAGAAAGGAGAAAACGAGAGGTAAAGTAGCCTGTAAGCATTTGGATGCCCACTGGATTTTAATTTGATTAACCTTTGCAGTGCAGAGTACTTCTGCTGCAGTTCGTCTTTAGTTCAGGAATGTTTTGTTGCAGTTTGCAAGTTCTGTATAGTCTTCCAGCATGCTGCAATTGGCAAAACAGTTTGCTTTTAAGATGTTTAGTAGGAGTGGTTTTCATCTCAAGAGAAGGCAGGTAAGCATGCACTGGGTGCAAAGGGAATTTCCCCCTTTATTTTGGTGTTTATTTGATCAAATGTTCCTTGAGAAAATACAGATATTTAGCTAGTGAATTGCAGTTTTTACCTTGTCTATAATCTCTTATGATGGATTGGTCTCAGCAAACTGTCTTCTGCTCCTGGTTCTGCTATGGTTTCTTGGATGACCTTCAGTAATTCACTTCCCTAGTGTTTGCCTCAGATCTGTGAAGGTAAAATCAGAACAATGATTCCTGAATGCATCCTAAAGTGCTTTGAAATCACCTGATACTTACGGAGCAGCGAAAGCTGATGTGTGAAATTTAGGCAGCCTTAATACTGGTTTCTGATGGAAGCTTAGTGCTGTGGCTAATTCAGTCTGAAATACTGCAGAGAAGGAATAAACATTGAAAGGAAAACCCAAAAATTAGTATTGTGGAACTGAAATGAATATATTAACATTGTCATTCCCCCCTCCTCCCGAACATGAGTTTAAAAAATTTTAGTCTTAAAAATGATTTAAAAAGTATGACTACACAGGTTTCATGCTCATCAAGTAAACAGCTGTTTGGCCCTTAAAGGTATGTTTGACTCTTGCTAGATTAAGCACAAGCTCTCCAATGGCTCCTCAGTTTCCAAGCACAGTTAACTGCTTTTTTTTTCCTTCCCAACATGGGTGTGTAATTATGGACCAAGTTTAAGTATGAAACTACTAGCATTTCACCAGCTAGTTCAGAATTCTGTGTTGTGCATCAGATTTATGATCAATGAGTCCTTACCAACGTATGTAAAAGTCTTTGTGGTTCGCAGACTTTTTTCCATACATCGAAGTAACCCGTTCAGTCGCTTAATTCTGTCTTCTGCAAAGCCGATGCAAAGTCATCTGTATTTGTGCACATTGTACACACGTGCACACGACGACTTTCTGTGGCACATTCTCACAAAATGAATGACTCTTCTGAGAATAAAATCAGTTATGGATTTTTAAAAACTGCCTGTAGCAGAATCTTAGCAGTGACCTCAGATTTAAAACCTTTGCAATTACAGGTCGCTAATTGACAATTGTGTATTCTGAGATAAAACCCATACCTAGAGAAAAGGAGAACTTATCCATGTTTTAGTTGAACCTTACATTATGATTATGAAGAGACACTGCCTCACTGTAATTGAAACTCTCTCCTGATTGCACTTTTACTGTAGGTACTTTGGAGAGAAAAATACCCTTTGGCCTATCAAAATTTGATTTTGGTCCATGCTTTAGATTTAATTACAGTCTCCAAGTATATGCTTATGCAGAGAAGTTGCTTTAGGAACCAAGGTTTCCAAGAAAAATGAAACAGACCTTGAATAGCAATTTTGTCTGGTGTTTCTCAGTCACTTCAGGGTATGTTCTTAAGTTGGATGTGTCTTTATGGGACAGTAAATTAGAAATCAAGGTTTTGTGAGTTGAAGGTTTGTGTGAACTTTTGTAGGTGCATTTTAATGAAATTTAGGAAAACATTTCTATGTTTTGTGTTGTTTGGTGGCCCTCAGCACTATAGGCTTATTGTAGTTCAAGGACTGATTGGGTTAAAATTTCTCGTTTTAAGGCAGGCAGAATTCTCAGTCCTTGTACTTTTCCTTCCTCAACCACTGCTTTGCAGCTCTAGCTTCATGAGCAACTATTTACTTCCTTCTTTTATCTCCTAAGAATCTATATGGACATGGTTAGAGACATAATTACAGAAGCCACTTCCTGTAGATACTTACAGTGTTGGGATATGCTGAGGGTGCTGTCAGGGAACCCTCCGAGTGCCCTTTCCGTAGCACCTCAAGCAGCCTGGCTTTCAGTTCCTCAGAAAGCGAGACATTGTAAAGGAATGGTTTTACCTGCTCGTTCCAGCTGCTGAGGAAGACACATCACAAAAGTACTCACTTGATCTGTCTGGTTTGAAGAAGAGTAACAGTTTTTATTAATTTCCATATTATTCTTCTGAGATAAAGCTTTGAACCTCATTTTCCTTTTGACAGAGGTATTGTCTCCAAGTAACTGGTTTTTTTTGGTTTTTTCCTCCCCGCGTCTTAACTGTGCCAGCATCATAATCATTTTATATTATTGGAATGAAAACAACGAAGTGGGTCTTCAGTGTTAGCTGATCTATGCAGAAGGAGGAAAGCTGCCATACAATTTGATGAATTCTTCAACATTCTTCAACATCGTATTAAAACTTTGTTGTATAAAATATGTTAATAATATAGTGATACAAAATAATAAGATGTTTATTTTGATTTTTATAGTATTACATACTTACTGAGTTAATAGAATTCTTTTGCAATATCTCAGTGGTAAATTTGCCCTTAAAAACTTAAAAACCGTTCTTACTGATCTATTTATTGGATACGAACATTAAAATACTTCGTTTAACTAGTGATTGCTGCTTAATTTTCATTAAAAAAATCTTTTTGAATACAAATATATTTGATAAAATGGTAGAAATTAGAGTCAGTCCAACAATGTTGATTTCAGTTTTCTTGCTTTGTTTTACAGGAAGAAAGGCGGAGGCTGAAAAATGCAATAATAATCCAGTCATTTGTAAGAGGGTACAGAGACAGAAAACACCAAGTCAGTACTTATTTATTTATTTATTTATTTAGAAAGATGTTAAACAGTTTTGCTGAAAATGAGACTTTCTAGTAATAAATAATTTGATTGAAAAATCTTTTTGAGTGTAAATAATTTAATTGAAAAATATTTTTGAGTATATATTGCACAAGGTGGAAATTTTTTTTCCCTTCTTGACATTTTCATTTGAAACTCAGTATTTTAGTAGATGGATGTATACTCTGCAAAGCATGGATGTGGCTGCACCTCGGTGGGATCACACAATGTTTCTTTTTAGCTGATTAAAAAAGATGAAAATCATTAGATATTAAAAGCTTTCACACACCAGTGGAGCTTTTGATTTTTTTCCCCAGTATGGCTAAGGTGGTAGTTTGAGTTAAAATGTTGTTCTTCCTAGGCCGCCATTGGGTAGATTCTTCTAAGAAAGCTTTATCTGTTTAAATTCTCTAATTTAAGGAAATTAGATTAAAATGTTTGATATGATGTTCTTGGTAAGGAGCAAATTTGTTGCATGTGTACTTTCTGAGTTACAAAATGGAACTATGATACCATGTGTATACTTGATCTCTTATGAAATAGATGTTGTCTCTGTTTTACTACTTTGCAACCTCTTTGGATGGGAAGCTGAAAGGAAGGTTTACAAATTTTGCATCTCTCCTTTAAATCATAACCATTATTGATATATTGATACGTGTTTTATTTTTAAGTACTCCATCCAAAGAAGTGAATTTGATCGCTGTGCTAGTTTGGCCCAATCCGGAGGAACCTTTTCCACTGCTAATGGAGCTAATTTGACTCTTCTGGTTCGTCAGTTACTCTTTTTCTATAGACAGAATGAGGATTCTAAGCGTTTGGTGAGTGCTGTTTGTACCTTGATCCACACTACTTGTGTTTCATGCACTGTTAAAGTAGTCTTTTACTTAAAAGGTTTTGAAGGGATGCAAAAAAGCCTTTGTCCACTTAAATTAATTTGAGTTGAGGTTTTTGCCGGTCTGCACTCTGCTGTTTTTCATTTAGGCACAATAACTTAAAATCAGATCTTACAAGTGCATGAACATACATAGAAAATATGTGAAATGAAGCCTGAAAAATCCCGTGCATATTATTCACAGTAGTTTTTTTTTTAATTATGTACTCCTATTAGAATTTTAATTTTTAAACCATATTTTCCACTTAGCCCCCTGGTCATTCCTCAGGTGTTTGTGGGATATTTTTTTTTTCCTCACTGTTGACTAATGCTGGCATATCAATTGCAAAGTCACTGCCAACTTCCCAAGTGTATGAGTTAGTATGATTCATAGTGGCTATTGATAATGGACATTGAAGAATTATGGCTATGCATAAAAAAAACCCCTAACAGATAACTTCATTCCAAGAGTAAAATTATTTGCAAGTGTAATTCAGTCTTAACTTTGAAAGTTTAGTACAAGCAGTCATGTAGATTATGTTGTGTAACAGTGGGGTTTTTTTCTCCTCTGAACGTGATTCAGTCTGAGGTTGTGTTTTGTAAGTCCTCCAGAGGTATCCACAACAGCACTGAAATATTACTGTCTGAGTTGCAATAGGCAGAACAGTAAACTTGTGCCTATCTTGTTGCAGGTGTGGATGTGTCAGAATTTAATTAAGCAGAGTTCTCAGTTTGTTAAGCAATTGGATGGTCCAGACAGACTGACTTGCTTATTCCAAATAAAAAGACTGTTGGGGCTGTGTTGCAGGTAAGTTCGTTTTTTCCTATGTTCTACTATGTAAACAGTGTTCAGAAATTATGTTGGGCACTTGTTTGTTTCTTTTTGTAGCAGATGAAGTATTAAATGTAACTTTATTTTATGCAGAGGACTGTTCAATCTGTATGTGGGCCATGGTATTGGATACTTGTCCCTCTGTCAAACAGTGGAATGTTCTTAAGCTCTGTTGGCTTTCAAATTCAAGATGTGTTTAAGGGATGCTCTCTTAGGATAGGCTTAAGGATGCTCTTAACTGTTTTTATTAGCAATATTTGTGGAAACCAGGTTTTCTTGGGAGCTGATAGCGTTTAGAAATGATTATCTGAGATAGACTTGTGTTTCAAGGATATGCTTTGGATACATGTTGTTTCAATATTAATATTATTAAAGATGCCTTTCCTCACACTTTTTTTTTTTAAATTTAAGGCATATTAGGAAGTTACAAAGGCATATTAATCAGTTACATTACTGGCTTCAGCTTTACATTTATTATTTGCAGTGGGAGGATCACAGGAAGGTAAATCTGTTAAGGTGACCTGAATATCTGGCACCTAAACCCTAGGTTTAGAAAACAATGAATGTATTTATTCTTATCAGTAATAGGAACTAGTTATATTCTCCAGAGCTTTAAATTAATTTTTAAAGAAAACTGTTTCATTTAAGTAACTGAATCTTGTGTTCTTGTAAGTTTGTATACTGAATATATGATAAACAGTGACACCAGAGCCTAAAGAAGACTCGAGTGGTGGGTTTCAAAGTCCACGTGCAGTGGGACGCAGCTGTGGTGTCACTGCACTGAATTGTACATTTTCACTACAGTGAAATTGTGTTTTTGTAAATGCAGCTGGGAAAGAAAACACATGGTTAGGACGGCTCTGCCTATACACATCTCCCACTAAATATCCTTTGAATTCTAAATGGGCTCTTCATAATTTCTGTGGTCACTGATAGTTGTTATGTGAGTAGCAGTTATTAAAAGGATGAGATTTTTAGTGTTTCAGCCTGTAATCAAAGATATCACATTGTATTAGTTATGCATATGATGTTCCCTAGCATTTGTTCCCAGCCCATATTGCTTTGAGGCTTTTATGTCTTCATGGAAAAACATGAATTAATCTTTGCTTCTCTTCTAGTTCATGCAATAGACCTCCAAACTTTCAAATTATTCAGAGAATTTAGTAGAATTTAATAGGATTTACAGGTAGAGTGCCATATTCATAGAAACCCTAAAATCTGGAGTTACTGTTATAAAGATGCCAACAGAAAGATGTAACTAAACTACTGAAGACAGTTGGAAACCACATAGAAATAAGTTAATTAAAGGTGAATGTGAAAGGTTTTTTGTAATTTTAGTTTTAAATCATTGTACATATGCTTGTGGTGAATAATTTCAATTTAATTTCATTTATAGGCTATTGCAGAATTGCAATGATGACAGTCTGAATGTTGCACTTCCTATGAGAATGCTTGAGGTATTTTCATCTGAGAATACGTATTTGCCTGTTTTACAAGATGTCAGCTATGTGACATCATTAATTGAACAAATTTTGCACTACATCGTTCAAAAAGGTGAGTAGCTAGGAACCAAAAGTTCTGGGAAATACTTAGAAATTAAACAGGATGTGTAACACCTGAAGACCACGTGGTTTAATCACATTTTTGCCTTTAGCACAGACACAATGAATGAAGTGCTGCATACGCTCACCTACACACTAGATGGACACTGTGCTTGTAATGAGATCGCTGCTTGAGACATTACTGCTTGATTTATTTGGGAATTTTATTTATAAATTGAATATTCCATCAAGTTACTTATACAGACATTTACAGCAGATATTGCCTAACAAAAGTTTTAATGCAGTAACTGTTTACACAGACACGCACACACTTTCCCATGGACACACGCACACACTGTGGCAGATCTAAGCTTTAGTTTTGTAAAAGTTGGTTGTTGTGTTGCAGTACTGTTCTCTACAAATATTACTATTCATGATTATTCTAAATTGGCATTACCTTTTCATCCTGCCGATGCCAGAGACACCTTAGCAAAGAGATGGTGACCTGGCTTTGATTTATATTGTTTGCTGAACTGCGGTGAGTTTCACCTGTGCAAACATACTGAAAGTTAATGAATTGTGTAGTTAGCACCAAAATTATGTTTTGTTTTAAAGAAACTTCATTATTCTGCAAATGTCCAAAAAAATTAATTTGCCTTTCTGATACAGTAGCTTGAGTTTGCAGAACTCAAGTGGATGGGGAGAAAAGACAAAAACATTTTGGAATAAACGTTTCAGATCTAACCTCGTTGGTATAAAACGCAGAAAGAGCACCTTCCGGTCTGTTAGTTAGTTGTTGGAATAATTCTGCGTAAGTTTTACAGTATATTCAGTAGACTAGACTATCTTATCCTGTTACTAAGAATTTGGTTTTAACTACTATATGATCAAGTCACTCTGAGAAAAATAATTACTCTTACTGTAGCACATTTATTTTACTCGCCCTGGCATAGCAAAAACTATAGAAATACTTGTGCTTGTCTCATTAAGTTCTTATATAATAAATATATCTTCCAAAATGCATATATTTGTTCTTTTAGTATAATGTTGAATCCTCACAACTGGTGCATGAAAGTTATCAAGATCACAGAATCATTAATTTTTTTACTAAAATATAGCTTTCTGATGACTTAAAATGAAAACAAAAAGAACCATTTTTTTGCAACTACAAATGTTCTGTCTCCTAATAATATATTACGCTTAATTTGTAAAGAATCTGCCAACAGCTTTTATTAGTATATGTTTTTGCATATAATTTGTCTTCCACATGTCTCTTGTCAGCATTGCTGAGTTACTCCTTTATGGGGACTTCCTGCTTGTTGCATTGTATGCCAAGTTAGGTGGTCCCCGTAAAGAGGCTTAGACTGGAGTGTCGGTGATGTGACATTTATTTATTGCATTTACGGAGGTTCCTGTAGTTGTGAGACCTGAGTCTTCGTTTAGGAGTTCATTGAGCAAGGGGGAGCTGCTTTAAGAAGAATGAAATCATGTGATTCCATTTGTACCTCAGTAAGACAAATACAAATGACCCTCTATGCATCTTTATGGCGTGGGGGGTGTGAGGCATTTTATTACTGTCTTGAGAGCCCTGTTTTGGAAACAGTGATTGTATTCTTCAGTCTCCTGAGGCGAGGTGGCCATAGAATTGAGACATTCTGCCAGCAGGACTCTTACCTGTATGACAGAGTCATGCTCTGGAGCAGAGGGGAAAATTTGTCATTTCTGGAAGAGTGGAGGGATAAAATGTGACTACAGTCACTTAAAGGAGAAGGGAACATCTTTCTCATAGGTCATTATTAAAAAAAAATCAAATGATTAATTTCATCAGCAGGAGTTGATTGGTCTTTGAAAATCAAACTGACTCTGAATGTTGATCTCTAGGAATGATTTTAAAATGGGATATTTCCTAAGAGGTTGCTGATATAGCCCATTAGTTATGTGAATATGACTTGGACTGTTGTAAAATGTCTTGCTAAGTCAAACTTCATACAATGAATTGTAAAGTGTTTTTCGAGTTAATGTTAAGTATGTAAGTTGTTTTTATGGAAAAGTAGAAAACTAATATTGTGTTTAAAAGGTGATTTTTCTTACTTGCAGGCTACTACAAGTCGCTTTATTTGTTAATAAACAATAAGCTTCCCTCGAGTATTGAGTATTCTGATGTTTCTCATGTCCCTATTGCAAAAATACTTCTGGAGAATGTTCTGAAGCCATTGCACTTTACATATAGCTCCTGTCCAGAAGGTGCAAGGTAAATAAATATCATATTAGATATTTCTGTACAACTGTGTTGTTGCTGTTGAGTGTCTAGCCATTCTTTCAGTGCAGTCTGTTGATTTATTTGCAATAGTAGTGATTTTTTGGTAATGCTATACGTCAATGAAACAATGTAGTTTCAGGTGTGTTTAGGAAAAAGGCAGTAAAATGCTGAATGCTACAATAAATAGCACAGAGAATAGCAGGTGTCTTGATACATAGGAACACAGGTGTGGAAAAGCTTAGGTGAGAGCAGAGATGCAGCTGCGGGCAGGTGAAAAGAATTTTAGAGTTAAAAGGAACTTTGACAATTGATCTGAGGTTTATGTAAGGTTACAAGCAGAAAGTCAGGTATCTAGACACAGAGAACAGAAATCGAACTCTGGTTGTATCACACGTAATAGTAATTTGTGTTAAAGTAGGAATTTGTGTAAAAAATACTGATTGTGCTTCTTAGATTGTTTTCTGATATAAAAAATCTATTTAACTTCAGAATAGTTTTTTGCGAGTTCATGAAAAATTTAAGGGATAACATTACATGTAAGATCATCAGGAAAAGGATTTAGTGTAAGGAGTTAATTTTTGAGAAATTTGATGTACTAGATCAAGGATTAATGGAGCACACCTTTGCAGCCTTCTGGATGTGTGCAAATTTGCCAGTTGATCTCTTATTCCATGTGTATCGTTGTGGGAAATTTTACCTATATTTTCTGCAACAACAGTTTTTCTTCTTTTCAGGCAGCAGATTTTTGCAGCCTTCACAGAGGAGTTTCTGGCAGCACCTTTTACAGATCAGATATTCCATTTCATCATTCCAGCGCTTGCTGACGTGCAGACCATTTTCCCTTATGAACTCTTTCTGAATGCACTATTATTACCAGAAAGTGGATGTTCAAGAAGAAGTGATCAAGCCCCCTGGCTTTTCTACTTTGTGTTAACAGTTGGAGAAACATATTTGGGTGAGCAAGCTGAGTGGCCAGTTCATTGTTTGCTTCGTATTGGAGTGAATATGTTATGTATTTCCATGACATGGTTCATTGCCAAGTAAAAAGGACAGCCTGTGGAGAAAAGTGTTGGAGACATCTGTGTGATTTCCTATTCTTACCTTTTTTGGTAAAAAATGCACTGATTTGATAAGATTTAGCATAACTTGTTTTGGTGAGGTATTTCTGGTAAAACATGTCTTCTAGTTTGGTGTGATCTGGCTGATGATCTTTTCTTTCAATGTACGTGCTGTAGGATCCCTTTCCGAGGAAGGACTTCTTGTGTATCTGAGGGTACTCCAAACTTTTCTCTCTCAGCTGCCCGTGTCTGCTGCTGGTACCAACTGTCAAGATGCAAACAGTGATTCTGAAGATGAGGATGAAGAGATCAGTAAAATGACTACCACACCGGTAAGCAGTGCAGAATTTCTTGGAAAGAGTTTATATTATGGCAGAAGCACAGATAGGCAAAACCATGATCACTCTTAAGTCCTGTATTTTTCTAGCTGTGTGTAATAGGGAGCATGTTTTCTCCTTAAAAATAGATGACTGATCACTGTAGGCAAATGAAACTGGTTGCTTACATTAAAAACAAACCCTTTACTATAATAAAAGGTCTTAAAGATAGTGTGCCTGCTGAAGGACAGAACTTTTGTTTAAAAAATAAGGATTTAAACTTATTTTCTTTAAATTTGTATTTTACTGAGAATTTTTTTACTCTCTCTATTCTTTAAGTCCATGATGATGGTAAGATATCATGAAAGACACAAACCTGATATTCCAACTTAGTATTTTCTTCCTTTTTTTTTTCTCATGGAAATACTACAAGTTCAGCTATAGTCTTTACCTTGTGGAATTAGCTCTGTGTATATCCATTAGCTCAAAAGCCCTCAAAGGGGAAACACCTGCTTTGTGTAATAATGTACAGAGACTGTACTATAAATAGAACTTTTTCACTGTAGTTGAAACTTCCTCCAGTAGAATAAATCTGTGCTAACTTTAACCTCCTGTTAACACTTGTGTCAGGGCCTTGAGCAACCAGAGTTAGACGTAGATTCAGTAATCTTTCAGAAGATGCTGCCATTCAAAGGACTTAGACAATGTGCAGGATTTCCTTGTAGAATGTGTGAAATTTCACCATATTTAGGGTTCATGATAAAAAACACAATTGAGATTGTTTTGCTTCCCCACAACAAGCTGGGAGTTCTGGATTTCTGTCTCAGGCATTCTAAGGCTTCTTGGCTATGTGTTGAAAGCAAAAGCATACCAGCTCTTCTAACAGATACTGTTCCTGTGATGCCCACTTACATTTCATGGAAGGTGATGTACATTTCTGAAAGATGCAGCATTTTTAAGACATTGATTTTGAGATAACCTCTTAGGAAATGCTGTGCTGCTGGGGAACACTTGCAGCCTTTTACTTGTAAGTTTTTAGATGCCATATGTTACCACTACCCCAAGATCTTTACCTGGACAGTGTGAAAAAAAGACTTAATTTGCCAGACACACACACTGTATGCAGTGTAAATATTGGCAGATTCTACCTGTGGCTTAGACATTTGTGATGTTTAAGAGGTGATTAGGTAAAAACAAAGCATAAAATATCTGTTCACAGAAAACTTACACTAATTTGTAAATAAAAAAAAATCTGCTCTGAGGAGTGCTTTAAATAAATAATACTGTTTATTGCAATATGTTTTTGCGTGCTTCTCCTGTGAATTTTTTATGTATTCTGTATTTTCATGCATGCTTGTCTTACTAAAAAACAGATGGGTGGGTGGGGAATCCCTCTTTCTTAAAAATTTATAATTGGTTAACTTGTGTCTATCAAGAAGCCAGATTGCTTTGCCCAGTTGGGGGCAAGATAAAGATAAGAAATAAGGAAAAGAAAATGTTGAGCTTGACTCAGCTCTATGCCAAGAGCAAACATTCCTCTTGGCACACTTCTGGTGCTACCCAGACGTGTATTGACCACTCTCAAGTTTGTTGCTGTTTGTTAACCCACGGATTATGAGTGTGAAGTACTGTTTTGTAAAGGAGTTTACAGTCAACACCCATTTCTGGATTTCATGTCCAATGCTGAGTGATGTCAGTGGGAAGCGATGATTATTGACATATTTTATGCCAGTAAATTATTTTTCCTTATTGTACCCAAGTGTTGCAGAACATACTTACATTAAAGGCAGTATTTCCAGTGGCTAAAGTGAAAGATGGATACCCATCAGTTACCTGCCTGGTAGCTGATGGCTCTTGGGTCTGATACTTTTAAGAACAGAATATACATATGTGCTTCTGTTGTATTTATTGTGCATGAAAACCTTATGTTCTAGTAAAATTTGGAAGTATTTTTTAATCAGAAAAGGGATCCTTGATCATAAAAAAAGAAAAATTAAGAGCAGACTTTGATGTGTTTGTAGGGTGATGGGAGAATATCAGTTCAGTACATAACTGAGGAGTGTCTAAAGAAATTGGATACGAAGCAGCAGACAAACACTCTGCTGAATATGGTGTGGAGAGACTCAGCGAGCGAGGAGGTCTTTACCCTGATGGCGTCGATCTGCCACACACTAATGGTACAACACCGAATGATGGTGCCAAAAGTCAGGCAAGTATAAATAACAATGATCGTGAACTGTAATACATCTGAAATTGGTTTTGTTAGATAGACTTGGTTTAGATGCCTTGTGGGGCTTCTTCTGTGTTTTCTTTTATGACCAGCTGAAATAAGGTAGATTTTTGGACTTTAAATCTTAATTCTGCACAAACCAAAGAGTGGATTCTTTGTTTCTTATTTTTCTTGTTGTTCATTGTGCCCTCTCAAGGTTTTTGGAAGGATGTTATCTGTTCCTTTGTCAGAAGCAGTGTTGAGTGTAATTCTAATAGGAATTGGTGTAGCTTGTTTTTTAAAACATTCAGTGCTGTGGATTCCACAGTCTCTATCTCGCTGAGCACTGAAACCAGCTTGTTCTCTTGTCTCTTTATAGCCAAAATATCTTGTTACAAATTAAAACAATTCCTAGCTATTGAAAATCATTGTTGTTTGGGAAGGGCTTTGGCACCTGAGATGGAGATAAAGGACATGTTCACTTGTGTTCTTTTACAAAGATTGCAAACCACAAATGTTGGAACAACAGGAGATTTTTCATCTTTTTATTATCAGACTGAGACCCATAAGTATTAACACTGTTCTGGTGCAGGTAGTTTAGAGTAAGTATGTAGTTGCTGGTAGTAAAGTAAGTATTTAGGGAATGTTGTAAACATAATTCAAACTGCATTGTAAACAGTGATAGAGAAAACTAATTAGGTGCTATCTTAGCCCAGTGGTGTTTATAGCTGTTAGAGGAAGTAAGATGTCAGTGAAACTGTGATTGCTCGATTAGGGTAATTAGTTCTTTGTAGACTAATTGCATTAGAGCAGGATGTGAGACCTGAAGATCATAGCAGTACTTGAATTAGTGTGCCTGCTTTATTGTTGCACGTAGTACATTGCCTTGGATAGTAATTACTGAGCTTAAATGCATCACTGCTTTGACTTGAGGTTTGCTGGTGAACTGGGTGGAAAAGGGTGTTTAATGAATAAAGGAGTTACAGAACTTTAATTGTGTATGGCATCTATTTCCTCTGAGAAGCCATATTGGGTCTTTGCAATTATTTGTGATAACAAGCTATTTGAAACATTGGATACTTTCAGGAGTTATGGAAGCTCTACTCAACATCTTCTGTTGGAAAGTACTTTACGAATTTTAACTTCTGAATAGCTTCCAAATAGCTGATTTTAGAAATAAGTGGTAGAAATACTAAGATTTGTGTCAGTGATAGTAGTGGAATTACTTCCATGGACAAAATGAAGTTAATTCACGCAGGTATTTGATAAATTGAAGTAGACATTTAATTACTAGTTCTGAGTTACAAGTCATCCATAAATGTTGGGTTTGCCATCCTTTCAGGAGGTGTCAATTTTTTTCCTGTTCTCAGTGCATATCAGACCTGGTCTAGGTTACCAAACAGCTATTCTAGACATTTGATGCTTATTTTAAAGGTAGCAAACATTGTGGCATTTCAAAAGACAATTAATTTCCACTTTTTTAATTGCCTGATGATTTTTAAATTGCCCAATAATTGTATCAAATTTAATGATAGACTTTTAAAAGGTGCTGCACTTGTTTTGAAGCTAACTTTTAAATTACTTAATATTCAGAGTAAAGTGTAGCTGTTTAATTAAACCGTGTAGAAGTAGTTTAGTAGAAATAATTTATTTCAGATTACCTTTAATATGATCTAGGAGCTCAATAATGCTTTTTTACTTTCTGTTTGAAAATAGACTCGGTCAAATGGTTTAAAAGATAGAGTTGTTACAAAGACTGTTTATTTAAGAGCATTTACAACTTTAATAGCAAACAATGATAAACATGAAGGCTGCAAATCTTCAAAATTGGGTGCTAAATGAAGAGTAATAATTGAAACTAATTTTTCAATAACTGTGAAGAAAATTAGGCTAAGATTAACACAGGCTTTGGAAGGAAGGAAACAACAAATATCTCTGCATTCTTTTAATAGTTCTGAGGATTTTTTCCCTCCATGAAGAAAAACAAATTCATAGTATAGACTTTTGTCACTGTGATAAAGCTGAATGCTTTTCTTTCTTGTGGCTTCTCAGTACATCTGTGATTTGAGTGATGATATTGTATAGTCTTAGGAACACTGATGTTGTTGAAGTAACTCAGTATTTTCCTTGGTTTTGCAGCGAGACCAAGAAAGAACAGAACAAAGTACCCCAAAGTACAGTGTAGTTTTGAAAGAAGCAAGCCTGTAAAGTTCTTTTGTGACTCTCTACAGAGGGCAGTGGGATCCAGAGGAGGATAACTGTAAAAAGACATATCTTTTGGTTACTTGCCAGAAATTCTGAATAGGTTTTGGAAATATACAGTCAAGCCCAGTTAAAGAAAAAGGTCACATTATAAAAAAAACCGAACTTGTGCAGCTTGTCTTCAGTAACACAGATGAGAGGTGTAGAATAAAATCCTGACTGTAGAGAAGTCATTGGGAATTGTGCTTGTTTTCAGAGGGACAGGGCTTTGGCCATTTCACTGTAAAGTTGGTAGATACTATTGAATACAGTTACTAAAAAGAGAAAACTTGAGTCTTGGAGCATAGTTCTCGTTACAGAGAGGTGTTTTTTCATCAAAATATACTTTAAATAAATAGAAATAAATAAGTAGTAAATTATATTTCTGCAAAATACTTAGGGGTGTAATTTAATACTTTAGACTTCAGGTCATCACAGCTGCATATTAAATAGTGATGGAAACTGTGCTTGTACCGGGACATCAGTTGCTGTCAGTCTGATCAGTGCCCACTAATCTGGGTTTAACAATTTCACACCGACTGTATGTGACTGCTATTTAATTAATATAACAGTGCTAATCTCAAACCTGCAGTTCAAAATCATTTGAAAAATGACATTCTGGTGTAATCTGAGCAGCCTGTCTTCAAACGTCTGCTGAGGTTTAGGCTTTACAGGAAGCTGTGGGAGTAATTCTTTAGGAAATGTTCTGACGCTGTGTTGTGTTTTTCTTAAAACCAGAATCGTTGTATATGAAGTTTTAACTTACTTTTTGAAGCACTGTTTTACATCCTTGGTGTGGTACAAAGAGAGGCCGAAGCATAAAGCAGGCTGAAGAGCAGGGTAGTTTGTTTAAGGATAGCTTTGGTGCTGCCTCGTACTCTCAATTCTGCAGTGCCAGAATCCACTGCAGTGACCTGTCGCAGGCTGTGTGAGCTCCTCTCGTTCTGCTGGATTCCCTTCATTAACTTAAATGGTCTCAGTGGGAAACTGGGCCCAATTTATGGCCTAGACTGAAAATCTTGCCCTTAACTAATTAACTTGTAGTGGTGTCTCAGCTAAATTAAGCTTAATGGGTCATTTAATCTGTCCCGTTGCACAGGAGGAATTTGACACTTTTTTTAAACCAGAGGTGCCCAAAATACTGTTCTGACAAGTACACGTAAATCATGTGGCCTTTGTGGACAATTAGATACCTAGAGAGAGAAACAAGGTTCTAAATAAATGATCATTATGTACTTACTTTTGGGAGCAGATAATGTAATTTGGTATGATTAAAATTGGTACTTAACAGAAATCACTGGATTGAATTTAACTCTCTCATAGCGTGGGGCTGAGACAGTGTGCATTTTTCCACTTGAAAGGAGTTTATCCTTTCTGGTAGCAGAAAAATGGTTCTTCTCCCAAATGACAGTGCTAAATCTTAACATTGGACTTTACAGAAAATCTATTAATTAATCCATTACATAAAACATGTATAATGATCTCATAATAAAGAAATGGGTGGCATTCAGTGAGATTTTCAAGAAAATGCAAAACCTCCAGATGGGAGGGGTTTAAACTTTAGCAGCTTGGTTTATTTGGAATAGTACACATATTGAAAATTAAACCCCCAAGTTAGATTATAAAAATTTACACAAAAAGAAATAACGTCTGATTTTTTTTTGTTGCTATTTTTTTGGTGGGGGTGGTTCTCTTCTTTAAAAGAAAAGGTGGTCAAGACTATATGAACAACCAGGTTTTATATGAGCTGATCTCTAAACTTTGTGGGTTGATAAGGCTTTGTCTTCAGGACATGTGAGCCATCCCTATAATGTTCTGCAGTTTATCAGCAGTTCTTGCATTGAGTTATGTTAATACAGTTCTACCTGGAAAGGCTGTTCTTAAGCAGATGCATATCTTTTCTCTGCCCAGGGAAAAGACCAAGTAAGGTGGATTTTGGCCTATTTTAATTCTCAAATTTTTTATTTTTTACTTTTTAATTAAATTTTTTTCCAATTGTTTGTTTGTTTGTCCCCCCCCCAATGTGAAGCCAAAAATGTTGAAACTTTAGTACAGCCAATTTCTTAAAATTTTTTAGTTCTATGGCTTTTATAAGTCATCTTTACATTTTGTGGTGGCTTTCTTTTTTGTTTGGGTTTTGTTTGTTGTTTGTTTTTTGTTGTTGTTACAATTATTATCTTCAGATTTGAAGGCCAATTTCTGTACTTGGAGTGGGAAGGTCACAGTTTTTATCTGCAATGGATTATATTTCAGGTGAATCTAGTGACGCAAAACTTTTGTAACATAAGGTCCAATTCACCAGTTCTGTGTTTAGTTTGCAGTTTCATGTTTTATTTTCTGGTCACAGTACCGAAAATTCAAAATTGAAACTTTAGAACTGATGAATTCAGCTGCTTTGTGTTGGTAGGTATTTCGTTCTAACAAAATAGGCTGTATGATACCACCTTCTACCAAATTTGCATTTTTGTATTTAACCAGATTTTCGGGAAAGGGAAATGTGAAAGTTGAATACATTCAGCATTTCTAGAATCAGGCCATCAAATAGAGCAGTGGGTACAGCTGACTGCCTGAATCACGGATATGGAATAAAAATGCCTAAAACTTAGGCAAAGGTTATTATTATAAGCTCTTAAGGTTTGTCCTTTTTTCCCCTTCATTATTGCTGAATATTGCTAGAATGAAAAAATGAATTACATTATGATAGGTTCAGTGTCCATAATGTTTGTTCATTTCTGCTAAAACTATTACATAATTTCCAGGGATGATTGTAAAATTAACAAGTTTTCACTTGGAAACCGTATGAGACCTGACGGCACGGTGCCAAATCACTTTTCATTTCAAATATGAGGTCAAATACTCAAGGTCACTGAGGAAATTTCTCATTTTGGAAACCAAGACATCTGAGCTATCATTCAGATGTTTAAACGTTAAAATACAAATCCTTATTTTAAATTAGCTAGGTGTGATAAGCCCGTCATTACATGAAAAAGCATAATTTTCACCCAAATGTCGAAATAATTTGATTTTAGAAGGAATTAGAATTCTCATGTATCAAATTCACGGTGAACGTTTTCAACAGTTCCATATAATTAAAATAGAACTTGATTTTACAATAAGACTTATCTTAAACTGGCATTAACTTCAGTTGCTTCAAGTTTGTCTCAAACTTGGTAGTGCTCACCAACTTGCAGCTTCTCTGACATCATGTGAAGCTCCAGCTCTCTTTGAAGGTCCTGATCGGTGCATTTAAAATTCAGAGACGCCCTGCAAAGCAGAGGTTGCTTGTGTTTCATCTCCCCTTTTTCTGCATGTCCCCATTCTATTTCCAGAACTGCCTGTACCTGTGAAATAATCCTTTCAGTTTAGTGCCCTTCCTCCTGTTCCCTTACCCTTCCCAGTTGCCTTCTGTGGGGCTGGACTGGGAGCCCCGTGAAGGGACCGGCTGTGGGGCTGTGCTTGTGTAAAGGCGGTGAGTGAGGAGCCAGGGGCAGGGGGCACTGTGCAGGAGTTTGTGAATGGGCATGGAGGTCTTCTTGTGTTTATTTTATTTTTATTTAATGTCTTTGGTTTAAGAGGCAATTCAGTTATTGTCGAATGTTTCTAAGTCTTTATTGATATTTTACTTTTTTCCTTAATGAAATGTGTGCTTCCTTTCCTTTTTCCATCTGGCAAATTTTGATTTATCCACCTGGTCCATAATAAATACTGTGTTTTCAGGCAGGTGGTCTCCCCTCTCTGCTCCCATTTTCCAGCCTCCTACTTCTTCTGTGCTTGCTCACAGAGAACTTTGATGTTAAAAAGATGTTGACCACTGAGAGGAGACACGGACCTCAGTATCTGTTTTACTTTATTTTTTCTAATAATAATTAGGAGACCTAGGAAAGTAGAATTTAGAACAACTAACTGAATATTGTTCTTCCATACCCAAAAAACTACTGTTTAGTCAGTGAAATCCTGTTTGGTTTCCTAGAAGACATTGTTTCAAATGATTTTGTCTCATATGCTGCTTTCTGCAAGGGAAAAAAGTCAGCTGGGGGAGATTTTTTCATTCCAGGAAGCTTTCTCTTTCTGTTTTTTTAAGAAAAGTTTATCATGCTGTAATCGTGTCTGACATCATATGGTTAAAGTCAGTCCTGTATATAACTCACTTGTGAACTTACACGTTTATTTTTACAGGTGTATAAACAATTTTCTGTCTACAGATGGATTCATGTAGTTGTAGCTGTCCTGACAGACATTGTTCCATTATGTAGTTCAATTTCTATCTGCCAAGCAAAGTATACCAGTGAAATTGCTACATAATTTTAAATCAATAGTTCTGACAAAAATGAAGGTATTTTAATCTACCTTTTGCAAAAATTGCTGTTTGTTAATGTCAGAAGAAGCACGGAAGTGATCAGCTAACTAGTTTGGTGTGATTTTCCATATTAGAATTAAAAAAGTCCCAGATAAATAGCTCAAGAGTGTATATTATTTTTATTAATGTGTATTGAATTCTGCAGAAGACTGCAGACATGGGTTTATATTGCATGGTTTGTTGCTGAATGAATGAAAAGTGTGTATTTTAAGTATAAGAATTGATATGCGTGTTTTTCGGCTTTTGGGGCTTACTCCAGATTTGATCAGAATAAGGAATTCCATCTTGAAAAAAAGAAATTGTTAATTTTTTGAGAAATGCTTGACAGAACAGTTCTTACAGAAACATTGTGTTTTGTGAATACGGTGTTTTGGAAGACACAATTTATTTGAACTTCCTCTTGCAGGCTTCTTTATAGTTTAGCCTTTAATGCCAGATTCCTGAGGCATCTTTGGTATTTGATATCTTCAATGACTACACGAATGATTACAGGGTATGTATTGTGCCATTTCTGAAACTGAGTCTTTGTTAAAATAGAGCATACCTAGTGAAAAGGGAATGGGACGGTTAGAGGCATGGTTACTTACCTCCTATGATTTCATAAAATTGAGCAAAATCTTGGAAATTGGACAGTTGTAAATAAAGAAAATACTTATTTAAAATAAGTTGAGTATTTTGTAGTTTTTGAAGTGCTTACTAGCATCGGTGTAATAAACACCAAAGCCCCAAGTGTGCGAGTTTTATTTTACATATTTTGACTAGTCCAGAAATTGGTGGTGGCAGAAACGTGTTCTGGGGAGCTGAGGCTTTGGACCTGCAGATGTGTTCAGTGCTGACATGCAGACCAGTTACCCTCCTTGCTTTGTGTCTCGAAGGTGTCTGCAGTCTGTAGCAGATAATGCAAAAGTTTATCCAACATGGAGACACTGAGATCCCAGTGACAAGAACTTGCAAAGAGTAACCTCACTTTGCAAGAATTGGAAATAGTTATTTATCTGAAAGCACTGTGGTTATTTTGCTGTAGGAGCCACTACCATATTTTTTTACTAGAATGCCAAAGGTAATATTTTTTAGAATATTTTAGAATATTTAATTTACCATCTCTTTTATATTGCATTTTATATTTTAAGGTCTATGGTGCCACTCCTTCAAGTGATTTCAAGAGGCTCTCCAATGTCTTTAGAAGACTCCAGCAGAATTATTCCTCTCTTCTACCTTTTCAGTTCTTTGTTTAGCCATTCACTCATTTCTATTCATGATAACGAATTCTTTGGTGATCCAATAGAAGGTGAGTTTCAAGCAGTGCTTTGCAAAATGTTTTTGTGTAAGGCTGGAGTTCCCTGGGCAATGATTTGCTGACATCCTGAGGAAGGCTTTCCTGGGCTGACTTGCTGATGGTCCCCTGAGCACTCAGCTGTCAGCTGGCTCTTTCATGGTGATTGCATTTAGAAAAAAGAGAAAAAAATTGATGGTCTGCACATTGTGAACCGTAGCGTTACAGGGTCTGATATGGAAGTTATTAATCTTGATAATTTTTAATGAGTTAGTGAAGAGAGTGCACTTCTTCTGGACTGAACCTGTAATCTAATGTATAAATTTAACATAGCAGGAATCACAAAAGAGAACAAGAAGATATTGTAATTAAAATAATTGTGACTGCAAACAGTTCCAAGACTTGATCTCCTTTATAAGTGTTTGCTGATTCTGTTTTTGGGTGATGTTTCTTTTCTCTACCTTTAGGTTTTGTGTGTGAATATTAAAGTTTCAATGAAATAAGTGTTGTTTTAAAATAATGCAATAATTAAGAAAAAGTCAGTTAAGAAAACTTAAACTTGTGTTTTGTGTAGCTGTAGGTCAAAGACAATCATCAATGATGCCTTTTACACTAGAAGAGCTTGTAATATTATCACGCTGCCTTCGAGATGCTTGTCTAGGAATCATAAAGTTGGCTTACCCAGAAACAAAGCCAGAGGTCCGTGAGGAATATATTGCAGCATTTAGAAGTGTTGGAGTAACAAAAAATACGGAAATGCAGCAATGTATCCAGACAGAGCAGAAAAGGTGGATTCAGTTATTCAAGGTAAATTGTGTCAATTTTCAGAACATACTTAAATACGATCTTCAGGTTTCTGGCAAAGGTAGGAGATTGCTTGTTGTTCTTTTCTCTCTAATTTTAATGCTGAGTAACTTAATTGTGATAACTGTAACACTTTTTTTTTTTATTCTGGGAACTCTTAATTTTCTTGCTGATCTTGTTTATAAAGAAGTTACTGTATAAAATATGGGATTTAACTTGGGCTCCTATTCAGCGAGGTACTTAAGCATGTTGTCAGAACTTTATGTAGATGTGAAATTCTAACAGAATCTTGTGATTACTCAGGTCCTTCTGTATTAGAGCCTTCACTAAATTGGTATAATTTTGTATGGTTTGGTTGGTGTTCCACTAAAATCTGTTAGTACTACTCCTTTTGGATTTGCTGGGATATTAGTGGAAAGGTGAATCTGGCTTAGAAAATGTGAACTTAATGTGTGTTTTTTAATGGATACCTACCAATGTGTTTCTGCTGGTTTTATCCATGACATCCTACCTAATACATGAGTTAAGAGAAGCTGAAAATATTGGCAGAAAAAACCCTTAATATAACTATTGCTGAAAAAAAAAGGAGTGCTTGACTTGTCATGAAAATTCTGCAGCAAACACATCCAGTCAGCTAAAATTGCTCATTAAAGAAGTGGGAGCAGAAGAAATGCATTTTCCAAATTGAATGCTAGATTTACAGTCTGTTTAATACTGGTGACCTCTCGCACGCTAATGTTCAGTTCGAGTCATCAGCTGTCCCTTCAGGTCTTTTATCACTGCTTTTGTCAAGCTATCTATTTAATTGAAAGAAGTTAATTGAATGAAAATGATCAACTAAGCTTGTATTAATATTGCTAATGGAACTTTCTTCTTGGCCATGTTTGGAGAAAGATGTCATGCTAGACTTTAGGAAAGGCCCATTAAGGCTTGCACTTAACCTGATGGGCTAATTAAGGAATGCTTATTCATTCTACAAGTCTAAGATAGCCTCTATCCAGCCTATTCTGCCTGATTTTACAACACATTTCACTTATGAGCATAAGCATTAATAGCAGTGAGAGTAACTGATAATGTTTTGATTGCATTGAATACAGTCCTAATGCACCACTGAATTTGTAATTTGCACAGATTGATCTAATATATGTTTGCACAATTTAATTTAATTACTTGTCTTTAAATCGCAAATAAACTTCTAATTTAAAGGTCACAAGTGAAAAACCTCAATGTGTCTATTTTTCCAAGAAAGATGGCATACCAGGGGTATTTTCATGTATGCAGTTCATATCATGCCATCTTCTGTTTGTTTGCTTTAGTTTGTTAATCAATCTTTGTGTGGGCTGCGTAGATTTCAGGTGAATTTGATCGTATTTTGCTGGGATTCAGAAAGCTGTAAAATCCCAAGTTATTCTGTCCCACTTTGGCAGTCAGGAATTAAACTTGCAGTGGAACTGTCAAAACCTGGTGTACTCTTATTGTTTTCAGGAGCCAGGGTTGCCTTCCATTAGCTGAATTAGAAATGTAAATCTCGAAGGTATGTCTTTTCTACCCACAAAAGAAGCTGATAGCAAGGCTTCCCTTGTTTACTTCTTCAGAAACGTATTGTTACAGATAAAAATTGCACATGGCTAAAGTTAATCTCATCAAGACGACTACTGTACATAGCATGGAGTTTTTCCTGAGGGCAGCCTCAAAACAGCTTCTTGCCATTAGCAGGCAGCAGTGCCTCCTTCCAAATCATTAAAACAAAGATAAAGTACTTCATAAAATACTTTTTCTTTCTTTTGCATTATGCCAAATACATATATATATCAAATACATTAAGTTTATCTTTGCTAAAGCTTCTGCAAGCTGCCTGCAGACAAAAAGGCACATCCCTTGCTTCTCTGTGCTTTGAATTTCTTTTTTCCTTTTTTCTTTCAATTCCCCAGACTTGTTTTATATGTTTTCCATGCCTCTCTTGTCTAATGAAATACCTATGTGTACATATCAAATGAATGAAATACATATATACATATATATATACACACATGTACACATAAATATAGGCTTTACCTCTGCAAGGTAATGGGAAATCTGATAACAATGAGGCTGCTGACAATAAGGTGCATATTTGGTAACAAATTGGGGGTCATTGGTAAGACTTGAATGTGAAAATGTCTTCATTCAACAGAATCCCCCATTTTTGGCTTTGTGTGATAATGAGTGGTGTAATCAACTGTTACAGATTCTGTAGAGAAACTTAAGGTATAAGTACATGAAAATGAATTTTGTAAAGTAAAATAATTATTTCACTATCTTGAGTTAATTTTATGAAATCAAGTTGCTAATCTTGCTGAATTTCGGTTTTAAATGTTACTTGCACTTGACGCTGTTGGAAAGAAACCCCCATTTTAATATTATTTATTGCATTACATCTTCCCTTTCAATAGAATATGTCAGAAATTTTTTACAAAGGAGTCCTGAATTGTGGTAACAAGTGTTCTCAGTACCTTGCATTCTGCAGGAGGAGCTCCAGTCTTACCTAATTTGATTCAGTTTCCTTTAAGGTTTCTTTAGCTGCTTGTAAAATATTTTATTCACATTGTCTTCGTGTGGCTAGTCTTTTCTGATTTTATTTTCCTTTTTAGAAATGTTTATCTTTCCTAAAGTGGTAATGAGAACACAGAGTTTCAGTGACTCATCTAACCTGCACTGAATTTTATAAGGTGATGAAAATTCCCATGTAATCAGACAGTTCCCTTGATAGCATTCTTTGTTCTGTCTTTATTCAAGATGTTACTATAAAAACTGGATGTTGAAAGGTCTATTGTGTAGCATCTAGACACAGAATCCTTTAGAAGGCCCATTAAGAAGGTTATTCTTGACACCTGCCTGTTAAGACTATCTTTTAGCCAGATTATTTCAGAAAAGCTTTGTGTACATTTTTTTCTATTCATTTTTTAAGTGCTGTACTTACAGGCTGCAAAACAGGAGGCTGTTCATTGTAGCAGTGATAATGTCTTTTTAGGCTAATAATTTAATATTCTGCTGATTCCACTTAATTATGTTTTTATGTGGTGTTGGCCTGATGTCAGCTTTGGACAGAAGGTATGCCACCCCACGCATATGCAACCAAGTATGGCAATTATGCTTGGTATCTCTGCTTATTTTTAGTTTTATTTTTGGTCCTGGATTGGAGGAAACCGCCAAGAAAAATACTAAAATTGCAAAGACACACGAGTGACCATGATAACTATTTTTCTCAGCCATCCAGTTTTGTTAGGAAGATATGAATAAACCAGTTATCTATTGAGTTTTCTCATTTCCTGACTGTATGGTTATAATAATAACAGAATTGCCTTTCATAATTTGAATTCCTTATGAATAAAAATGAATTAAACATAGTGGTTTCAGATAATGTGCTTGTGGTTGGGAAAAGTGCAGGTGTGTGCATCATCACCCCCTGTGGTTCAGCTGATAACTAAAAATTTGTTAAATTGCTTTTCAGGTAAATGCTTATACCTTCTTTTGGAAAAGGCCTTAGTAACTTACTAACACTGAGGGGCTTCTACCTAACACACTGTTGTTTGAAAGTAACATTACAATAATACACTAGACATGTGCATATTAAATTAAAATTACAGCAAGCCACCCCACACATAATTTTAGGACTGTAGGTCCTTTTTGTGCTTCTTACGGTAATCACCAGAAGAACGTTTGGTAACCATCCCGTTCTGTGGAAATGGTCATCTTGCAGTCTGCTTTCAGGCATGTTTGGGCTGGACCCCTTTTCAGAAGTGATTTTACTTTCAGAATCTGATATGTCGAACCCTTTAACAGTGTTATGGTAGGGTGTCTCAGTTTAAATGAGACACAGGTAAAATTAAATTAGGGCCAGGAAGGAATAACAGCCCTTTATTAAAAAGGTATAAATGTATTGACATAAACTATTAAAGAACACAAGTAAAACACCCAAACAATAATCCTATACCCAGAGCAATCCCCTTCAA
>JAWMRA010000078.1:7465853-7615530 GCA_035584735.1 Pseudotriccus pelzelni
AAAACACCCAAACAATAATCCTATACCCAGAGCAATCCCCTTCAAGACAAAACGAATAAACCCAACAGTGGGAAAAAAAGGAAAAAAAAGAAAAGTCAAAAACCAGTTGAAAGTTCACCCTTTGAGGCAATTATAGCCACAGTCAGCAGGGGGCGCTGTTGAACCGCTGGAGACGTGGAGCCTGCAGTTATTCAAGTCAGCAGAGGGCGCTGTTGGATCACTGGCAGTCGCCGTGTGGGGCCTCCCAAGTGCCGGGGGAAAAACAATGGCCGTCCTTCCCTCCCACCGGGAAGGTAACCATGATATAGGGTTTACTGTGCAGTATAAACAACTGAGCTAGTCACACTGGGATCTGTTTCAATAGAGACGAGAACTTGGAGGGTACAGTTCATTTGATAAATTGTTAGCTTCTTCTGGATGAGATAATATTTATTTCTCTTAGCCAGCTTTGAAAATGCTAAAAATGTATTCATGGACAAGAAGAGAACCTGTAGTGTATTTTCATATGTAGAGCTTTACCCTTAAGAATATCAGCACTTGTTTTTTCACACAGATAATCATCTCGGGGTGTGGTGAGATGATGTCATCAGCAAATTCCTAGGACTACTGCAAGGCACCTTTAGCCGGAAATGCTTTATTTTGTTAATGCAGCAACCAGTAGTAGTTAATTTTTCGTCTGCTTTAGAGATTTAACTTTTGCCATTATGTTTTATTGCCAGTTGAATGTTTCTGCCTTCTCTCCTTTCTGAAGTGGATGTTTGCTTTTGTACAGTTTGGCCATTGCGAAGAGCATCACAGGTTCTTCGGCTGGTTAGTTAGTCAAATTTATTGACTGTAGGCAGAAATACCAACTGTTTTTTAGTTGATGCCTCAGATTTGTCTTATGTGGAGCGATCAATGTGACCTTTGTCTTAAGATGGAAGCAGAAGTTCCATTCTTCTGTAGAGCATTTTCCCTAAAAAAATGATGTACAGAAATTTAAGAATCTCTCTCCTTGTGGACAAAAAACCCCTGAAAATCAGCCAAATTGTTCAGAATCTTTTGTTTTGGAGTGAGCAGTAGACAAGAATAGCCATATAGTTCTCTATTCCAGAACGTATATCTATTCACACATTTCATTGCTGCAAACATATATAAGCAAAAAAAAAAAAAATCTGTGTAAAGGAACATGGTGTAAGTTACCTGTTTAGGTGTTATTGTTGTTGTTAAATAAGTAATTTAATGTTTGTAATAATTTGTTTAGGCTTCCCTGAACTGTCATGCAACATTTTAGGGGTGCAGTCTTACTAAGTCCTATGTAGTCCTCATTATTAGTATTTTGAATGAGACTTTAATAAGCCATTTTCTTTTTGATGACTTCCAAGTGAACCATGATTACTTACTTGCAAGTAACATTTTTGTACTTTACTGTTTTTCTTTAAAAAAGTTTTTGCTTGTGGACTATATAATTTCATTCACAGTGCTAAGTGTGTATTGAATGGATGTGTTTCTGACACCCAGGTCATCACAAACTTAGTGAAAATGTTGAAATCTAGAGATACAAGGAGAAATTTCTGCCCACCAAATCACTGGCTCTCAGAACAAGAAAACATTAAAGCAGATAAGGTAAGAGCCATGTCCTTTTCCACTAAGCCTTACAGGTGCCAAAGTTTCAGTGGTAGAGGGTTTGATTCCTGACAGTATCACTGATGTTGAACAGATTGTGTGGTTTAAAACCTGGAGTAGTGTTGCTTTAGCATAAAAGCCTTGGCTCTGTTAAGAAACTGTTACGTTAAATCACATTTCCAATCCATAAAGAAAAAGTTGCTCTACGATGCAATGGTGTAAGCAGTTTGCATTTGTAACAGAGAAGAATTGAAATCTGGTGGCATTTTATTGTATTTTCTGGTAGTAAGAATGCTAAATAAAAGAACTGTTCTGTAGTGGGGAAAACGCCCTCAAAATTCTCCTCGAAAATAAAAGAAAATTCATTAGCATTTTCTGTACTGAACTCACCTGGAAATTACTTTTTTTCTAAGAGCTTTTTAAAAGAATGACATTGGGCTTAAAAAGTGTGTGAGTGCAGAAGAAAAAGCTCATATGAATGTGCAAGTGCATCCTTTGCATCATCGAAACCTGGAGTTTAGGAGTCAAGTTACAGCTCAGATTGTGCCTTGCACATTAGATGGCTTAACAGTTGGAAGCTTTGCATGGAAGAGTTAACAGTGAACTTTTCTGTTTATTTCTGATGGTTGCACATTTGCTTGCCCTGTGTTTAAGATCCCCATTTCTCTGTGTTCTTTCTAATTTATAGGAAAATAGTGCCTATACACCTTAGGGAAAATAGTAGTACTCTTAAACTCTGGTGCCGACCTGATTCTCAACACAAAGTAAACAGAATGTCTTTGACATCTCAAAATTTAAACTCAGCTTCTCTAGTATCTTAAATACCAAAACTTCAATGTTTTTTTAAAAAATATTTAGGCAGACACTATATCGCAGCTATATATATTTACTATGTAATAGTAACTTAGATACTGTTTAACTGGAAAATACTGCTAATTTATTAGGTCACACAGCTCTATGTGCCATCAGCCAGACACGTCTGGAGAGTCAGAAGAATGGGAAGAATAGGACCACTGCAATCTACTTTGGATGGTAAGATACTGTCTATGCATTTTTTGCTTTGTTAAGTCAGAATAACAGTTTGCCTTTTGCAAAGAAAATCTGCTTCTTTTAGAGCTCTGTTGAGTATTTTGTATTAAAGTCTTGGTAACCAAAAGCGAGGCAACCTTTCGTAATTTTGTTTCGCATATTTTAAAAAATTGTATATTTGTGTACATGTGGGTATGTCTTTAGAATAATTAATGTTATTTAGTAACAGCTTTACCCAAACTTCTGCTGGCCTTGATGGGGGGAAGTGATGAGGTGGACAAAGAATATGTTTTAAAAATATATGTATTAGTATGTATAAAATGCAGTTGCATAAGATAGAAAATTAATGCAGTTGCTGAAGATGTAAAGAATTGAGTGTTTGCTTTTACTGTTTACTATTAAAAAAATCTTCATTATATATTAAACTCTAACAAACAAGCTTAGCATGGTTAATATTAATTACTATTTATAAATATTGTCTCTAGTTAAGAAACCTAACCCCTGAATTACTCAAAATATCTGGGTTTTGTGGGATACTTCTAGAGAAAGATGAGAGAATTGGACAAACTTAGCAATCAGGGTAAATTTACACTAGTTTAGTTGTGCCAATATGCTTTCTCATGTAGGCAGCCTGTTTCTTTAAGCCTTTTAGGTACACTATTCTAGAATTTTACCTTGCTGTGCTCAGGTAAAATAATCATTAAATCACTAATGCTTGTGCAGGTTTAATAATGAATTAAAAATGAGGCCTTTAAGCAGCAGAATGATATACCTACAAGAGCCCATACTCTCTTTCAAGATGATGTAATCTGCCTGAGTTAGCTTAGCCATGTAGAGTAGATCATGTAGAGAAGACTGCAGCCCTTGGATGCTGCTGAGAGTTGTACAGAATTAAGAGCTTTGTCCAAGGTTGAAACCTAAGGGCTTCTTATAATGATACTTTTTATTTGAGTAGCTATGATGGTAAAAGTTTACTTTGATTACCTTCTTAGTGTAGTTGCCAGATAACAACTGGTTAGTCCAGTGTAATCATTCCTCAGAATTTTGAATAGTATGTTTTTTTCAGCTTAATGTCTTTCTGTGGAAATCACCTATTTAATTGATTGATAATCTGAAATCTTAAAAGCAGTTGGTTTTAGCAAAAATAGCCAGGATTCAGCAGGCCTGTGTCCTGTGTACCTTACAGACTCCACATCAGCAATCCGTGTTTCTTCTGCTGACCTGCATGACTCTTGACAGCTGCATATACTCTGTTGATGTTCTCCACTGTCAGACCTGTTCCACACTTCATACTTCCACATTCTCCTGCTACTAGTCTCCTTCCCCTCATGCATACAGTATCCTGAGCTCTCTCCCGTGTCATCCTTCCCAAAATTGCATCAGTTCCCTCAATTTTGTTAGTGGCCTTGATCTGGGCAGTTGGTGGATAAGGAATTCACATGCCTGGCTGGCTGTCAGACAAGCTGGCACACTGAATAGACCTCTCCTTGCTGTTTCTGTGTTCAGGTCCCTAGAGGAATTTCTCTTCTCTGTCCAGTTGAAAATTTTCACAATGCTTGGTGTTTTTGAATCTCCTGTTCTCTGTCAAAGTTTAAGTTCAGCTGATTAGCTCAGAAGATGTGCTGGAGGCAAGATGGTGAAGAAAGATGACACAGTGTGTTCATGTAAACCTCATTTTCATATGAAATTAGGCTAAAAAAAAAGTGCAATCAACATGAATGTGTGAAAACAAGCAGGTAACAATGTGAACATGACTTGTTTTAGTTCCTCTTGACTCTATGTGGGTTAAAGCCAATTAGCATGAAAGTACTGCTGAATCACATATGGTCATGTTTATTTGTGCTTTTTCATTTACTTAAATGGCAGACTCGTGAGCTCTAAATGCCCTCTGTATCGATGACTCCATCCCATATTTCTCTTTACAGAAAGAAGCTGTGATGGAGAAATGCAGATAAAATTGACTAATTGACTGAAATAATTGAACTGTCGAAGTCATGTAGTAGTTTACCTTTGCTGTACATGCACTTTTTATTTAAAGTGCTTTTAACTGTTAGCTTAATAGGCTGGATACATTGACTTTAATTAAAAATGTTTACTAAGTAAACTAAGGGTAATCACAGATAAGCATTTTATCAGAAATTCCAACGGGTTGTAATGTTGAAATCTGACCCAAATGAATATACGTCAAGTATAGTGATATTTTGAGTCCCATCCTATTAAATTGGTGCTTAAAATATGACTACTTGAAATGCTTTGAGGAGCTAAAAAACCGAAACACCAAAAGAACATTGAAGTGATGCCCAGTTGTAGAAGGGCAGGAAGATGCTTGTCACCATGGATAGGAGCCAAAGGAAAAAACCTGAAACTGTAATTATGAATTTCCAGACTGGGTAGTGACACAAAGCATTTGCTTATTTTGTAATATGGTCTATGAATACTCTGGAGTCTTTTTTCAGAAAGGTGAAAATGAAACAACATTGGATGTTGTTTGCTCTCTAGACTGAAGCCTAGGTGGACCTTTAACCACAGTGTCTAGTCAGTGAGCAATGCTGATTGCAGTTAATTAACTCATGGCCAGATATGTGCTCAGCAGCTGAGTTTCCTTCCATGAAGTTAAAACAGGATTATCACTTCTACACTGCATCACCCAGAGTTGAGTTGTTTCCTAAAAACCTCCTGTGTGGATATAAGAAGGTTCAAAGAAGGTGCACAGTAGCTTGAGAACTGCATGTGAGTGAGTCTCTCTGCTGTGGCTTCTTGAATGCTGCTGTAATATTTTTTTCTTAAGTACATTATGCAGTTTCTTGATGATGTTTTCACTTCTTGTGCTGTGACTGGGATTTAATGTGATCACTGTGATCTTGCTGTTGGGAGAGAAAACTCATTGCAGTAAATGCTTCCTATTCATATCGTGAGATTTGGTTTAATTCTTAAGTTTTTTACCTCAAATAACTTGATTGAATCTAGATGATGTAGTTGAAAGCACAATAACTTTAAACTGTGTTGATTATCAGAATGGGAATATTGTGTATTCCTGCGATGAAAATCCTAAATCATTACAACTTCCTAATTGTATTCTATCACATATTTTTTCTTAATTCAAAAGCTAAAATGTCAGAAATAAGAAGATATTTTTTCCTGAATAAACTAAGGAGATATAGAAGTACTTATTTTTATACGCATTTTGTTTTCAGTGTTTTTTCATAACTTATATTTCAGTTTGCCTGTAGCAACTAATGTTTAAAGAAAGGTAAGGCTTTGTGTGACTAAGTAGTAAATAAACTATTTTAATGTATGTATTTTTATACAAAGTAGATTGAGTCACTTGATACAAAATAAACTGTTTAAAAAATGTTCTTTCCAAAATTTTTAAAATTATTATTTCTGTTTTAAGTGGGTTTGGAACCAGCACCTCTTTCTGTATCTGAAGAACGACAACTTGCAATTCTGACAGAGCTACCTTTTGTAGTTCCTTTTGAAGAAAGAGTAAAGGTACCTAATTTCTAATTTAATATGCAATTTGGTTTTTGGCTTTTTGTTTTGAGTAAGTGTAAAACAAGCACGTAGTGAAGTAGAAACTGGATCAGTTCCCTACAGATGGATATGGCAATCTGTGCTGTTTTTCTTCAGTGCTCATAGCAACTGAACATTTAATAACTTTTATTTTACTAGTTACATTGCCCTTGCTAATAATTACGTTAGAATTAGAAACATGCATTCCGAGATACACGGGAGCAGTTTGTGCTCTCGGTTCAGTGACTGATCTACGTGATTGCACCCTCGTGTGGCAGCAGAGCACTGACCAGCTGTGTGTCTGTAAGGAACAGGCGGCAGGGTCACAACTGGAGGCTGCTGAGCAGTGGGTGGGTTTGCTCAGAATGAGATAATGGATGTTCATTCGGGAAAAATAATGCCTAGAAATTAAGTTCCTGCATTCATAGCTGAGTAGCTGAATTTGAGTAGAGTACGTAGCTTCAAACTTGCAAGATTCTTGTACTTGGTTGGTTAGATTTGCTTTTGGATGTTTTTTAGATTTTATATATGTAATTGTTAGTTCTGTTATGTGTTTCATTTAGCATCATAAATATTTTTAAAGCTTTTACTCTGTTATGCACATTTTTAAAGGGGTTTTCTCAACAGTATGAATTGTTTAAAAATTGCTCCCTGAATTTTCTTGAAAACATTAAGTTTCAAGACACCATCAAGGAAATGAAGAATAATTCTATAGGGAAAGCCGGTCTGTATTTTTCAAAAAAGACAGTGACATCTTTGGTAGAAAATGAGTGATTTTTCCAGGTTTCTATAAAACAGTTTATCCAAGAAACATCTTAATGCTCTTTGGCAGTATTGCACTAGGATTACAGGAAAACAATTGGAAGTGAGCTCAAGCAGGTATCTCTGTGCCATGACTTAGTCACTGGCTACAGCCTCTGGATGTCTCAAAGCTATGTTGAGATGCATATATTGTTTCTGGAATTCATAAAACCTTGTTTCGTGCAACTGGAATTCATAAAACCTTGTGTGGTTTTATCACAAAAATTGAAATAACTGTTGCATCAGAACTTGGAGAGAGGGATAAAGCTACAGACTGAACTTCTGCAGCTCAAAGAGGGAATCCTCTTACACTGTATTGTGGACCAAGTATGGATGGTCCTTTTTGTGTCATAGTAGGAGTCAGCATTCCTCTGGAGTCTCCCACTGCCTCTACAAAGCAACTTGCAAACAGGGCAAAAGACACCACACAAGACCATAATAAGCTTTCTTTTTCTTTTTGCCATTTATTACTCTGTAATTTACTATGGTAATACAGCTCAATGCTGTTTGTGTGAGCGTTCTGTATGTCTTTTCATTTTCTGACTTCTTCATGAGATTTTTACCTTGAATTACCAAATAACAGATACTCCTACAAGCAATTACAGAGTCCAGTTTCATGGTGGGCTCTTCATCCTTCTAGCCCCAGGGAATGTTATCCTCTGTAGCCTAAAGGCTCATTGGGATTGTGCCTTTCAGTCTGATATTTGCCTGTGGGAGGTAACGAATCCAATATGTATCAAGTGCCTTGGTTCTCACCCACTTAAGCCATACTTTGGTCAGCTCGCCCATGGTGATGTTACTTCCTGTGTTGTGTCCTTCAGTCAGCATTGCTTACTTTGCACTGTAAATGAAAAATCACTGTAAATGCTTCAGTTGTACATGAAGGTTCTTGTTTTCAGAACTTACTGCATGAACCAGGAATCAGACTCAGTACCAAGAAGAGTTTTGCTATGAGATAAACTTCCAAGGCATTCTTTCCATCTAGAGTTGGGTAACAATAAACTGTATCTAGTAATGCTTCAGGAAGGAGAGTGCTGGTGAGCATATTCTCATGTCCTGTATATAAAAAGAAGGTGCCTGTGGCTATGTGTGTTGATGTTGCAAAACTGGACAAATTTAGGTCAGAAGGAACCTCTGGAGGTACTCTAGCCCCACATCCTTCCTCATAGAGGAATAACTTCAGAGTTGGATCAGGGTATGCAAGGACTTGTTCAGATGTGTTTTGACTCTTTCCAAAGATGGAGATTTCACAGACTCTCATGTAACCACTTCCAGTACTTTATCACTCTTACTACAAACTTTTTTCTTTACATCCATTCATTGTTTCTCTTTCTGCAGCTTAGGACTATTTTCTCTTGTCTTCTTCCTGGGTACCTTAGGGAAGAATCTGGCTTTGTCTGTACTATAATGTTCCTGATTGGAGAGCATCTTCTCCACTAGCAGCAGTTGCCCAGAGAAACAGTAGATTTGAAACCTTACTCTAGCTTTGTCTACTGTGGTCAGATTTCCTCTTCCATGGTAAATTTGTTGGTTTTAAACATCCCTGCAGACTCTTACCTAATCTTCTTAATTAAAAAGCAGTCTGAGATTACATCCCTTGGTAAATGTACTAGTGATGCCAAGAGAGAATACAGTAAACATACACTCCCTGAATGGAGGGAATATTATTATGCATTAAATAACCCCCTGCTGTGCTACATCTTGGCATAGAAGCACAGTCAGCTACAGCTGCACTTCAGGTATACAGGTTCCTGTTGTGAAGACTGGAAGAGGGACAATGTGAAATTCAATTTGTACTTCACCTGGCATAATTTTTTTTATTTGGTCTGATGCTCTGGTCCTTTTTTTAATGTGGCAGTGCTATCCATGATTTTGCTTTGAATTATTTGTTCACTGGTTGTGAGAGGGGAACTGATACCTAATTTCTTATTACTGGGAATGTTCCTAAGCGTTGCAAATAGCAACAAAAATTTAGTTATTAGTATTGAGGATAAACTCTGTGTGTGCAAAATACTCATGTGACTTTTTCCCTTTATTTTTGAATACTTTGCATTTCAGAACTATGAAAGTTAGGGAGAGAAAACTCGAATCACTGGCACAATGTGCCTCTTTATGTAAAAAGAACTGAGGATGATATCTTAGCACAAAGAAGTGTTTTGCATGTCTGTCCCCTCGTCTTCCCTCCCCTCGGTTATTGCTCTATTAAGTTTCTGCAACTCAGTGAGAGAGAAGACAAATCACTTGAAAGTGAGTGCCGGAAGCAGCTTAAAGAACAGTAACAGTAGTGAATAACCATCTCTCATTGAATATTTAGATCTGCACAATGGCATGATTGCTTTTTTTCACCCATTTCAACAGATATTTCAAAGACTAATCTATGCTGATAAACAAGAAGTTCAAGGAGATGGGCCATTTTTGGATGGAATTAATGTCACCATCAGAAGAAATTATATTTATGAAGATGCTTATGATAAACTTTCTCCTGAGAATGGTAGGTTTACAATTAAGTTATCAGCTTGTTTATAGCACATAACTGTTCTTGCCATGTAGTTACATATTTGCTTACTTGACTAGTATGTTACAGGTGTATCAGCTCTAAGGTGTGGAAGTTCTTTAAAAGCTAAATTTTGTCATTTTTTACATAAGTAACTTCTGATTATTATGGTCTCATTCTTTTTCCAGCCTACTTTTATGGGGCTTTTCTTCCCATTTACTTGTCCAAATAATTGTACTTTGTATATTTATCTGTGTAGTTCATTAGATATTATCTGCTTTGGTGATCTTTGACAGCAAATACATATGGACTGAACAGGATTTGCGAGGCACAACAGAGCTGGTGAAGGGTCTGGAGCACAAGTCTGAGGAGGAGGGGCTGAGGGAGCTGGGATGTTTAGTCTGGAGGAAAGGAGGCTTGGGGGGGACCATATCACTCTCTACAGCTCCCTGACAGGAGGTGGTAGCCAGGTGGGGGTCTCTCTTCTCCCAGGGAAGAAGTGACAGGACAAGAGGAAATGGCCTCAAGTTACACCAGCGGATATTTAGATTGATATTAGGGAAAGTCACCACAGAAAGGGTTGTAAAGCATTGGAACAGGCTGCCCAGGGAAGTGGTGGAGTCACCATCTCTGGAAGTACTCAAAAAATATGTGGATATGGCACTTAAGGACATGTTCTAATGGCAGTCGTGGTGGTGATGGTAGGTTTATGATTGGACTTGATGATCTTAAAGGTCTTTTCCAACCTTAACAATTCCTTGATTCTATATATACAGTGCTACCCAGTATGTACTCACACAGAGCCAGGGCTGTTTAGAATCAATGGGAATGCAGTGCTTATTGATGGCTCCTTCAGGCAGTGAATCTTGCACTCACAATGTTTTACATAAATAGAATTTTGGGATTATTCTTGGGCCTTTTTTAAGTTTTGTAGGATTTTTTTTTTCTTCCTCTATCTAGTGTCTTTCCACTTCTTCTTTCAATGACTCTTAAAGCAAGACCTCGTCTACAAAATGAGTTTCACAAACTGGATATTCCAAAATTCAAGCCAGTAACGGACTTTTGCTACTATTTACTAGTTCAGTTTTTAATGTAACATTGGATAAGTGTTTGTATGTGTAGCTACATTTGTTTTTATCCAAACAAAATTGAAGCAGATCATTGCATTTGAGTTTGTCTCTCTCCTTTCTCTGCAGAACCTGACCTGAAAAAGCGCATTCGTGTTCACTTACTGAATGCCCATGGTCTTGATGAAGCTGGCATTGATGGTGGTGGGATTTTCAGAGAGTTCCTGAATGAACTACTCAAATCAGGATTTAACCCTAACCAGGGATTTTTTAAGACCACCAATGAGGGACTTCTTTACCCTAATCCGGCCGCACAGATGCTCGTTGGAGATTCATATGCCCGACATTACTACTTTCTTGGAAGAATGCTTGGAAAGGTAAAAGTAGTGTTGTACAATATAAAGCTACAGCAGTACTGAAATCATTCAGTAATGGTTTTTTCTGTTTGGATTGGGGTAGATGGAAAAAAAAAAAAGATTTCCCTCGACTTGAGGAAAAATAACTTTGAGATGTTGTGTCTGAACATTATTTCTACATATCATCTAAATTTCTGTTCATTTTAATAATTTACATGCTTGAGAAGTACAGAGGGTTTGCCATATCCTGACTTCCAGTTGAGCAAAGTGTGCATGTGTTTGCTTTTGTGTGTATCCTCTTGTTTTAAGTTAAGTTGATTGAAGCCAGCAGATCTGCTCTGCTTGTGGTGATTTTTAACCTGGGCCTTTTTGGAATATGACTGCTGTTACATTTTCATCATTTGGAATATATGAAATTAATATTTTAAACAGTTTCTAATTTTATAAGGTGTAGAATTCTTGCTAGCATTTAAAATCTGCCATCAGCATTTGCCATACTTAAAAGCCACATGCAAATTAATTTTAACATAATATGTTTGGGGTTTGGTACATTTTGCATATTTCCTGAGTTTTAGTGCTTGATATTTTGGTGATGTGAATGTTTGAAGGCTAATAGACACTTGTTAAGCTAGATGAAAAATGAAAGGGGGAAGGAAAAAAGTGAGAAACCATTACAAACATTATTTACATTCAATTTTCTTTTATGGTTGGGTTTAGTACTGAGGCTATTTCATTCTAAGCCCTTGAAATAATTTTTGTAATGTGAAATAAAGTTTGGAATACAAATTCTGTTTCAGAAAAAGTAAAAAAAGACATTGACTGTTACTTAGCTATCTAAAAGTGAAGGTATTTCAGATGTAAAAGTCCCATTTATCTGCCTGGATTATTTTGGAGGGTAAAATGCTGCTCACTTGCAGTGAGATTTAACATGCAGTTGGATGTCTTTGTAGTGTAGCTGGAAGTGGTTTAGGAGGATGTTGTTGGCAAACCTGAGTTGTTGAAACAGTGCTGTTCTTGAGAGTTGCCAGTCAACTGATTTCGATTAAACTGCCACTTTGTAAGCACATTCTCTGCTCATGCATCCTGGCTACTGCCATATTCAGACTTCCCAAAGAATGGAAATTTCAGATCAGCCACTTCAATGAAATAGTCTTTGAATGATGTTCACATTCTTAATGGCAGATGGATTCAGTACTAACACAGTAGTTTGTAATTATGACCAGTATTACATATCCAAGTCTTTTGTTCTTTCTGCATGCACAGATTTTTGGAGTGGGGAAGCAAATACTGTGGTATTGTAAGGAAGTTACTTCACCACAAAAATGTTTTGTGTATATCTATGAATGGGGCAGGGATAGGCAAGGCTTGAAACAATATTTAAAAAAAAAAGATGGTAATTTTGAATCTTCAGTTGCCTCTGTCAAAACAACACATTGCCTTATGTAATTGAATTTCAAATATTTATATAGAGACAGAAGTTGCAAAATGTTTTATCTCACAAAAAGCTACAAGTATAGTTTTACTTTTTTTAAAATCCAGGCATCTATTATTTAACATTTTGAAAGCGTAAATTGTTTTTGATTTTGCAGTATGTTTAGATAAGATAATAACTGACAGTGTTACTTAATAATTACCCCTACCCAGGTGCACAGACACCTTTTTAGTAGTGTGTTTAGAGACCTGATGAATTAAACAGAAAGATAAGGCACGACCATACTATTCAAAACCTGGCAGTATTGTGATCTTGGTTAGATTATTGAATACTCACTCATCCGTTTTCAAAAATGTGTCCATTTCATGCTTTGCACAGAGTTATTTGAGAGCAATAGTGGATTATTAAAAGCCCCTTTGTAAACAAAATAGATATAATGCAAAGGAAGCAATCAGGCATCCACAGCAATTTCTTATTTGTGGAAACGAGTATGTAAAGAGTGCTGCCACCACAAACTCTCACCTAAGAAGCTTCAGTGTTATCAGAAAACAAATACATTAAAATATAATAATTTATAGAATTTATCTGTCTCTCGGTAACCATTTCATACTAATATCCAAATGCATTTAACTTTCAGTACCATAGAGTTACACCCAATTCAGTTCCTCTTATCAGGAAGTTTCTAACAGCTTGACATCTTCTCTGTTAATTAGTTGATTCAGAAGTAGAAACACCCGAAAATTTCAAACTTACCTTTAAAGACAGTGTATCAAAAAAAAAGTAAATTATTTTAACCCTAGATAAATTATTGACTATTTGAGGTGTATTTTTGTGGTTAGTGAAGAAGTTAAAATCCGTGCATAAACTGCATGGCTTGTTCATGAAACTTTTCTAGTCACCGACTGAGGTCTTGTAGAAGTAATACCATGTGATCGTGTAATTGCACAGGTTGTCTGAAATCATTCTTAAAAAAAAAAAAAAAGCAGAGATGAGTTTGCTTAAACAGCAGCTACTCAAACACTTCCAAAGTTTACCTTTCTCAACTTCCAGGGACTTTACTCTGAAATGTAAATATTATCTTAGTGTTGGTGCGTTTTAAGCATTTTCCTTTCTCCTTAAAAGTAAAAGCTCAGCTTACCGTGCACCCTCCTGGTAACAGTCTCCCACCACCGGAGGGGTTGGAAACTCGAACCTCTCACTGTTGCCCACTGGAAGCACAGCAGTGACTCCCAGAGTCCAGGCTTGGCTCGAGAGCTGAAGGTGTTCTGGGCTGTCAGGAACACTCAGGCAGAGGAGTTTTAGCCCCAAATTCTCTTTCTTGTCCTCTCTGGCAAGTAAAGTCTTGTTGTCCCATGTGGTCTCCCAGAAGAATGGATGGTCTGGAAGTTCTAATCCTTTTCCTCTGTTACGGGGTAGTTTTGGGCTGTGGGGAGGCACCTGATTTGGTTTAACTTCCTTTGCATGTGCAGTAGTTGTTCTGGCAGCACTAAAAATCTTTCCTGCAGGTTTGGCAGTGTAGTGGACTTGGCTCAGGAGAACACAAAAGTTGCTATTTTGACAGGCTGCCAAAATTTCAAGCAACGTTGCCAGAGCAAGGAAATTTGGGAGCAGCACCTGGGAATATGAAATGAGGATTTTCTCTGTAGTGATTCTTGAGTGGTCTGCTGCAAACATGGAAAGAGTGGTTGGTAGAACAGTGACAGAGAATTGACATCTGAACTTCACCACATTTAGACCTAAACTCAGTGTTGTATAGACTGCATTATCTTTCCCCATTTTCAGTTTACATCTGCATTTCTTCAACGATGCTACTGTGGCAGATGTTGTGGAAAAGGACATTCTTCGTGTTTAGAATTCTTTGACATCAAGCAGCTAATTCTTAAGATAATTTGCTTCAATTTCTTGAAGTATCAGCATTAGTTTAAGAATATGGCAGGAAATTCATAGATTAATATGATAATTTTTATGGTTTCCTCTTCTTCCTTTTTGACGTAAACCTGCTAGTTCTTGCATTTATTTTCTTTTGCATCTTAAACAGAGAAACTTTTTCTGATACTAGAGATTTTTGTTTAATCCACTCAGCATCTTTGGTTATACTGAATTCTACCATCTCCACTTCTCTTATTCCAGCATATTGAACAGCACGTGTGAGTCACATGTTCACGTTGCTGAAGAACATTTATTTTTTGAAATATAGTCCTAAATCCTCTTTTCTAAGCAGTAGAACCTGCAGTCCTGGGAGGACACCAGGGTTTTCTGAAAAGATTTAAATTTGTTTTGCCAAAGCCCAGCTTTTGTCTTAGACAGCTGGGAAAGCAGTATGGAGAACAAAATGCCTTTTGAGTTGTTTTGAACTGAGTCCTTCCTTTGTGGACCCAAATAAAGAATGATCATAGAAGAAGCAGTAAAGACTGAGAAAAACTGATGTGTTTCTTTTGAATTTTAGCATTATTTTGATGATGGATAGATTAGACAATCCAGGTTTAGTCTTTGATCATTAATATTTAATGGTATATAGGAGGTCAGTAATTTCCATGGCCTGGTGGATATTATATTGATGAAGGTCTAAGTTGTTTATTTTCATATGACTTTTTTGTAGGTTACTATACTGATTTAAGATACAACAGACTGTTCTGTGCACATATCTAAATGTTGTTAAACACATGTAATTGAAAAAACGAGTTATAAAATAGGTTCTTTGGTAAAATTAAACTTTAGAAAAGTAATAGTAGATCAAATACAGATTTTATTATCCTAGAAGTAGATGTGGGATGTAATTATTCATTAGATTATTTTTCTGTGTCTTAGAGAGCACGCCTTGTGGTTCCTCTTTGTAACTTTAAATAGAGATGTGATAGCTTGTTTGTGGTGCAGAATATTATGTCTATCTGGGAGGTACAATTCTAAGATTAGCAGTGTCTATAGAATCCGTTTTCCTGAAAAACAAAATTAGTTCTTAATCATTCTTGGGCCTCATCTAAGATGGATTGGGTCAGTGGGAATCTTTTCACAGCAAGGTCTGGATCAGATCCTAAACTCTTAAATTATCAGTAGGATGCAGATACGGAGTTAAAAGTTTCAAGGAAATGTTTCTGACAACATATTTGAGTGCCCTTTCTGTGCCAAAAACTTGTGGAGAGAAAAAGCAGGAGAACTGTACAAGAACTGGGTTTTGTGTGCTTGAATATCTGATAGGATTGGTACATCGAGCATTGATTGCACTGCTGCTTCTTCTCTGACTGTTGAAGGATGGGGGGTTTTTTCCTTCTGAATTTTAGTCTCTTTCCATTTTCTTACTGTCAACTTAATTAGATCCACTTTGGCTCGGCTTAGATCAGTACACACTTACTTGATTTGTGCTGCAGCCACAGTTGATACTACTAGTACCTTGAAAGGAAAGGATGAAATTGGTGATTCTGATGCAAAGAGGAGGTAATTGGTATAAACTCTTTGTTTTATTATTCTCAGTTAGCCTGCACATGATTTCATAGACTCAGCGTTTTGCTTAAAAGCAAGTTAGCTGATGATCATTTGTCTTGGAGAATCCTGAATCATCTGAAATGGAATCAAAGCAGGAATTCGCCATGTGAAGTGGCACAGTCCTTTAGTTGTACACTGTGTGCAGGAACACAATTGTAGGAGAGCAAAATTGATAACCTTAGGGAAGTTACTTCGTGATTTATGAATGCAGATGGAAACTAATCTGAATCTGTTTACTGACACAGTTATTCAGCTTGACAATTCCTTTGTGTACTGGTGCATTTAACATAACCAATTATCTTCTGATTACAAAGAGCTGTGTTAGTACTCACCTTGTAAATATATGTCTAGCGCTAAAAGACTACTGAAATGTGGTATTTTAACTCTAAATCTTTAGGAAGGAAAAGTGTGTATTGATGGATTGTGATATTTATTGGGTCATAATGTATTTAAATTTTCTTTAATGCATATGTTAGTGATTGTTTACCGTGATAAAGTGCATAGAGGTCTCTGCAAGGAGTTCTGCGTGGAAAGAATTACCTCATGTCAGTGGTCACTCCTCAATTAAAAGTTCCATTAGCAGATGATTCCTGCTTCTGGTTTGTGTACTGATTGCATTTTATTGCCTCTAAATCAGGTTCCTAGACAGGGAATAAATAAACAGTTAGAGTGTGTGGTAATGGTATCCTGATCTTTTTTCACACTTCGGAACACCTACATCCATTTAAATCAATTAGGTTTGGAATATTTACTGAAATTCTTAATTCTGTTTGAACTATCTTTAAAAATGACTGTTTTCACTGCTATTAAAATACAGATTTATCTTAAAAGCATATCCAGACATTATAGAGTAGTAAGTGTTTCCGTATTTCAGAAAATTAAACTTAAATAAGGAGGAGATGTGCTTTTTTTATCTTCACTTCTTCCTAAATTATGTTTAAATTTGAGGCAAGGAAAATCTATTAAGCCTTTACTGGAACTTCAGTAATGGATGATAACTATCAGTTCTCCAGAGCATCCACAGGTATCTACAATCCTTCGCTCTCCCATCCCTCAAAACCCCCCAAATGACATCAATAGCAATTTATATCATTTATATGGCGTGAGTTACAGAGATAACTGTTCTTATTAAAACAGAAGGAGAGTACAAGCTGATGAAATGGTGGTTTTCAGCAAATGTTGGCATTTCTGAAGCACTCTTTAAGTAATGAACATTATTGTAATTATATATGTCCTAAATTCTTAGAATAAAATTACTAACGTGACTTTCTGTTTTTAAATTAAAAATTAACTCAAGGTCATTACACTTGATATGTTCCAATGGAGCCTTTGGAAATGGATCCTTACATTTTTCTGCAGGTGTGTTCAAGAGTCATTTAGGAGTTTGTTCTTTACTTGTCACGTGCCTGCCATCCCTTTCAGGGATTTGCACTGATTGCAGCAGATTGGACAGCAGGTCCTTCACACCTGATCTTGCTGCCCCAGATCTCTGGAACTTCTATGAACTCGCTGACCTTCAGATTCCCAGTGAGTGGGGAATCTGAAGTAAAACCAATTTAGGAAAGGCTTTATTCTTTTCTTTAAAAATTATTTTGAAATCTGACGATATTCGCGCTTCTGCAAGGGATATGAATAAAGCTCTCAGAAGCCAAATTACAGGCATCCAGATGTGGAGCTTTGGACTCCTGCTTTTTTAAACGACAGGAAAGGCACCCAGTATTTGAACAAAAAGTGAGCTCTGAATTTTCGCAATCATATAGGGAAGATAGTGTACCAAATTTTCTGTTACTGTGGAGATAAAAATACATCTGAACGTCTGCTACTGGAGAGCTCAGAGACTCAGAAACAGTGACTTGAAGTTCCCAAACATTGCATTGTGGCACACACCTGAGAGAATTAGTTTTATTTTACCATATTGGCATGGGGAACAATATAATTTTGTTTCTTCTCAATTCAAAGCACATTATTAAGCGTATTTGTAAGAAATTATTTTATCTATAGCTTTCTAAATGCTGACTTTAAAAATGCTTCAAAAATATGAGTACACATTAATTTTAATGTAACTTAAATTTTTAGTTTTATCTTTTTCATTAGGGTTGAAAAGGCTTTGCTGTCCCCTAAGGCTTTGTGAGTGTGGTATTTCTAGGATATAAATAATATGGTAGAAGGGAGTTCTAATGGTTTTGCTATTTTTCAGTAATTTTTAATAATGGTTCTGTACAGCTTTGAAGATCTATTGCACTTTGTAAGTGCTAAGTATTTTTTAATAGTAACTGATTAAAATTCCTGAAATAGAGGAGGTTATGGTCTTGGGGGCCGATTATGGAAATAACCAAATTTAAGCTCAGTCATTTACTGCCTCAGCTCAAAAGCCGTGCATCTTTCTAGGCATATGACTTTAGCATTGTTTATGTTGTAAAGTACAGTTCTGGGTTGTAAAGGATTAATGGAAAGTAGGAGCAATGACTGATTATTTTTCTTAAGAAAGATTTTAGTTGAAATAATAAATGAGAGAATTAATTGTAGACCTGAAAGTGTAAGTAAAGGCACTAAAGCTGCCTCACAAGGAGGCTAGCTAGTTCAGCTGCCAATTTGTTTACACAATTTGAACCTTATTCAGCGTGTTGTAACGCTCTTGTAACCTGTTCTATGTGGCTGAAATGACTGGAGTAGCTTAAATTTTGTCCAAATTTAAAACATGGCATGAAATCTTTTTGTTCTGAAGAGCCACTTCCTAAATCTTGGGGTCATAACTGAACCTTGTGTGACCATGTAGTATTTAAACGATACCGTGATATTTACCATATATAGTCCCAGTCAGGCATTATTCTTATTATGTTGAAATAAGAAGTCCTTATTGACAGAGAACTGTCACTTTCTTACTGCTGGATACAGCTGCCCTTCCAGCCCAGATCCTCATTCCATAAAATATTACAGCTGATGGCATACCTGTATTCGGAAAGGTGCTTGCCTTAAAGAACCATTCCTTGTTCCTCCATGTCACAGATGTTTAAGGAATGCATTCAATATATTGATAAGTATCTGAACATCATATTTTTCATCACTGTAGATGCCCACGTTGTGATCTGTCACTGACCTGGGTAAAGGCTTTTGTAGCCAGTCCATGCTGCAATCAATTACAGTCCAACTATACTGTAATCCTGGGTAGCCAAGATTATTTAGAAGAGGATTAATAGGGTTCAGACTGTGAGTGAAAACCTATTAACCACAGTAGGCTTTCTGCTATTTTACTTATTTTCAGTATTTTGGTGTGTTCTGCAGGCATTCACACACAAAGGGGGACAGAGGTGTATGAAGTTCCTTTTACTGAGTACTGCTGTTTCCATAATGAAATAATTACTCTTGGCCTTCTAACCAGAAAAAAACTTATTTTAACCATATCTTAAGAAAATAAAAAAGAGTTGACATAACTGGGAGAATACAGGGGTGGGGAGTACTAAAAATAGTTTGTTACCTAAAACCAGATTTTGTTTTGTTGTTTGAGAATCTTTTAAGTTATGTTATTAGTTTTCTAGATATGTCATAACTTTGCCTAAAGAGCATCCCTAACCTACAGGAGTTTGAAATAGCGCTGGGGAATCCAGGTTGGCATTTTCAGCAGGCATAACCTTTTAGCTCCTGGGAGTGTGGCACTTCTGTCCAGCTGCAATGTTAATACCCCAGCCTTTCAGGGAGGCAGAATTCTTTAGAGGCTCTGTCTGTTAGGGTGTATGTGTTGACCCAACATCTAAATGGTAGAAACTTGAAGTCTAATGCCAGATTTGACCACCAATTGCTCCTTTCATGGCTTCCTACCTGGATTTTTTGCCTTGTGTGAGTCAGTTGCAGTTTATGGGGCTTCAGGATAGAGACAACAAAGTCAAGTCAGGGGCTCATCAGAGAGGAAATTTGGGAACGTGAACTCTCAGAATCCGTGGTGGAACAGCATCAGTCCCATCAGTGATGACCGTAACAGTTAAAGGAATCTTGCCAAAGGGTGAAAGTACTTGAAGTTTGAGAAGAGATTAGTTTTAAAGTGTAAATTGGTTAAGTTTGCTGACTTTGATCTCTTGAAGCAGTGTTTGAACAGGAAGTTCTGATTATGCAAACAGAAGACATCTCTCTCCAAGAGCAAGCCAGTTTCTTCCACCAGTGTTGGTGCTCATTGGCTGTGAGGACCATTTCTGTGGGGAGAGCATGAGCTTATATTGTATTAAAGTTCATATATCAGTATATTCTAAAGATGCAGCTTCATATTGCAGCTAATTAATCGACAGCTGGTTACCTCTATGGTGGCCATTCCCTTGCCTGTCACTGCTGCTGGGCTCCTGCCTCCTGGATGTTGATGTTGCAGAAAGTCAGTTCAGGGAGTTCAACAGGAAAAAAACCCTAAGCTTAAAATAGGGTAACTTAGAGCTCCCCAAGGAAAAAGAAGGAAGGAGTGAAGTCTCCCTTTGGGCCATGGGATTACCTTCAGTAAGAAAAGTACCCATCAGGGTGGACTTTTATGAGCAACTGGCTGCTCCAGGTTTGTGCTCGTGGTGAACAAATGATCTTGCTGTTCCTGCCCAGTTCCAGCCATGGCTGTGAGTTGGATCTGACTTGGATTTGAAAGCAAGCTCAACTTCAGTGTGCCATGTGTGCCCATTAACACCCAGCCCACCCTGCAAAACCGAAACCCAACAGCCCAAACAAAGCACAACACAAATTATCTCCAAATTTTGAACTAATTCAGCATGTTGTAATGGTCCTGTAGCCTGTACTGTACAACCTCTACTTGCAAACAAGCCCAGGTGAATCAGCAAAAGCTGCTTGTTCTCATTGCTCTGGCAGGAATGGGTGGAATTGCATCTCTCAGCAACAATAGGTACTTTGATCAATTTATGCTGACTGAGAAACAGGAAAGTTAGATGGGATCTGAAAAACAAAGTTCCAGTTTATTTAGTCATGTTGTACATAGCATTCCTTAGCATCTGTGCCCACTGCTGGAGCTGTAATGGTGGAATTTACCTCTTTGAAGGTAAACTGGAAAACCAGAGTTTATCATGACTTTTTATTTATCAGAGTTTTAGTGCATTTTTTATTAAACTTTGTTAGGACAGCTTGACTTTCAAACTAATTAAAACACTACTGTTTGTCTTCTTTCCAAAAATACTTTGTTTCGAATATTGCAATCACTTAGCTAAGAGAAGGAGTAATTAAAGTTATTCTCAAGCTGCACAATTTAGTTTATTTAAAAATGCTTTATATAGTTTTTAGATGAAGTTATAAATGTTCACTTTGGAACTACCTGAAGATTAATAGTGATGCATTTGAAATGCATTATTTTTTTATTGATTCTTAATGTAGTAAATTACTGAAGTTATTTGGCAGCAAACAGAAATAGCCAGTGATGTTGTTCACATTTATTTTCCTGATAGCGTCACAATTTGCATTAATTGCATTGCAGCTGCACTCACTTATATTAAAAAGCTTCTACCATAATTAATCCTTTTTATTTCAAATCATTTTGGCACAATTTCTAGCAATAAACACTCATAAAAGACAGACACTTGAAAAATAACATACAAGTTTCTTCAATATACCTATTGCTGCTTTTCCTGACAAGGAATTATTGATAGGCTTCTAGGATCAAGTGTTGCAAGTGGTGAAGACTTAAGACCAGTTTGAAAAATGCTAAGTGGATTGTTTTGCATAAAAAATAGACAGGTTTTGAATTTGTGTAATTAACCTGTGTTTAGAAAATACCTTGATTTATGTCTACATTTGTATTTCAGTTGCATACATTATGGAAATTTAATTTATAATCCATTTAGCTGATGTGATCATAGTTTTTAGTGCTATCATTTATTAGTCCTTGTATATTAAATGCTCTAAAGGCTTAAACCTGCCTTGTGTAAAAAATTACACCTCTGCATTTACATTTTATGACTCATAGATGGAATTCCATTTTAAATTCGGGTAGCTTTGATATATTTAAGGAATTACAATAGCTTTATTGTTACTAATGCAGGAACAGCAAACACTGACCTTATACATTGCAAATTAATGATTTATCCCTCTAGTTTGCTTTTAAAGTCAACTATACAAATGAGGATTTCGACTTCTACACCTTGAATAAATCATATGGCTCTAAATATAATGCACCCTTTGGCTTTGAACTCGTTATTCTCAATTCTTTTGCAAGGTCTAACTCACCTCATAGAAATGTTCTTTCAGAAGTTTAAGGAATTGTGTATATTTTTCTTAATGTCTTTGTTGGAATATCATTGAGTAATTAGAGCTACATTTATTCTTCTTTTTTCCTTTTTTTTTTCTCCCTCCCTTTGTGCTTTGTTTGCTGAGTTTGCAGCAGATTATGGAGGAATTAAGTAATGCCAAAACACTGGTCTTGGAGAGTTGAAAGGGAACAAACAGGGATGTTACAGTGATGTTATGGTGGGGATGCCTTTTCTGATCAGCCTGTCAGTGATTGCAATGATCTGTAAAGATTTGGTTGTCCTTGGGAGAGATGGTGATGTGGCAAACAGGCTGGACAATGGGAATGGCTGTGGACAGAGAGCGTGTGCTGGGAATATTCTGGGTTTTTTAGAGCAATGGTTCTTTATTCAGAACAGCTCTGAAGTTTCCATCTCTCCTTCTTTTGAGAGCTACCATAAGTACTTTTTCCTTCCAGTCAAGAAGTTGTTACTGACTTCATGAAAAATCTACAAAGTTGCTTTGCATTTACATCGAAATGTGTTCATGCAGTAGATGAACTGAGAGGGGTATTACTGGAGTTTAGCGCATTTTGGAAAATTCTTGGGAATACTTTCAGTTTACAATAAAAATAACATTTGTCATGAGTGCTGCATGTTTGGGTCAGGCGCGTTTTTAGTTCAGTAATCTTCTGACAGGTGTAGCAGTGTCAGGTGCAGAAAGGATTAGGTGTGTGACACAGGCATAGCTGGTAGGCTCTTGGCTGGGAAATGAGAGTGCTTTGATTGTGCCATCGAAGCAGTAGAATTCACCAAAGATGTGCAGCAGGGAATCTGTATAACAGTTCAGACTAGTTTCAAATGTACTGGGTTTGCAGAGTTATTTTTAAGGGGATGACTATTCTACGTGTAGCAATTTATATGAATGGAAAAATACTGCTTGTGGTGATGCTGATGGAAGTAGAGATGTTAACTTTTTTTGTGAGACATTCTTGGTGCAGTTGCATTGTCCTTTAGCAAACTTTGCTTTTCTTGCCTTTCTTTGATTTAGACAAGAAGATTAATGACAGATAGGCAGTGACTCTACATTTTAAATCATCACATAATTTGTGAGATTTGGGGCTACTTAGTGTTTCACAAGAATAAACACATTTCAAACTTTGAATGAATATTCTTAAATTCATGCAATTTCTGGGCTATTTCCATACCAAAAGAACCTACTCAGGCACCACATTAAGAAGGAATTACAGAAAAATTAAGAAATAGGCAATAGAATTTCTGCATGTACAACAATAAAATCTAATGTGCTTTTAATTGCTTTCTTTTTCAGGCTCTTTATGAAAATATGCTGGTGGAGCTGCCATTTGCTAGTTTTTTCCTCTCAAAATTACTAGGGACAAGTGCTGATGTTGATATTCATCATTTGGCTTCATTAGATCCAGAAATGTACAAAAATTTGCTTTTTCTCAAGAGCTATGAGGGGGATGTGGAAGAACTTGGACTAAACTTCACTGTGGTGAATAATGACCTTGGAGAAGCACAGGTAAGAATGGCTCTCTATTTTTTTTCTTTCATGTATGACTATGAATCATTAATACCCTGCTAATTAGTTTTTTAATTTAAATGTGATAGGAAACAACTGTTAAAGGTGCTGTGATTCTGACTCAAGATTTGGAGTAGACGGTAACTAACCATGTACTGAAAAAAAAAATAACTTGATGACTTAAAGGTCTTGTGGTAAACTACAGTGATTATTTTATAACAGTCATACAGATACAGTTCTATTGCCTGAGGTAATTTCTTGAACAAAATATTTTATGCTGGTTCTTCAATGGCACTTGAAATGACTGCAAAAGTTAGAGGATAAGTAAACCATAGAAGTACTACCTGGTTTTGGAATTGGAGTTATTTGTCAAAATGGTTTTAAATACTGACTATAAAAATGATCCTTTATTGTGAGATAAACATTGTCTCCTTTATCTGCAATTTTCAAGGTAGAGAGCTTGAAGTTTGACCGACCTTAATTTTTCTTTTTTACACCTCTCCATTTTTTAAAAGTGTTGAGACACTTGACAAGTCAGAGGAGATAAGTGGTGTTCAGTGCTTCTAAAAAGCAGTTAGGTGCTGAAGTATGATATTTTTTTAATGCAGTTGTACTGAATAATTTGATTATGGCTTTTGTTTGCTTTGTTATATGTACTAAAGATCACTTACACTCATAGTAGGAAATAAATGTCACTAGAGCTTTAATAGCATGTCTTTATGTGCTAATGCAGTTAACCTCCTTAGGGTAAAGTCTTTTGTCATGCTTGCTCTTTTATTTTTGAGGATTTAAAATGGTGTACTACTTATGGTCTATTTATACTGGATTATGGTACATAAGTGGCTCAAAAAGTAAACCTGATCACATTGTGATGTGGAGCAGCGTATGAACTGAGCCTCCTCTCCTGAGGAAGAGGCAGAGACTCTGGAAGGGGGAAGCAGTTCTCTGGGGCTTGCCTGTTGGTCAGGGAGGCTGAGAACTTCAGTGATGCAGCAGCACCACTGAGACACAGCAACTAGTTCTGGAATTTGTTAGGTTGAATTCTCTACTGCCAAGACTTCTGCTTGAACGGCATCAGGCTTGGACTTACTTTACTCTTCCGTCATCCATTTTCTGTCATTTTGGAAGATCCTAATACCTGGATTGCATTATGTTTTACCATAGTATCTCAGATTTGGGGTTCCTACAGCATACTACAGGGGAGAGTCAACAGTTGCCTGATACAAGTAATGTTTAACATTAAACATGTGCCATACGTACTTTTCACCCATGGATTACACCCCTTACATGAAACCATCTGACCTGCTCTGTCTTTAGAGAAACACTGAAAAACTTTTGTTTTGTGCAACAAACACACCATTAAAAGCAGATTCTTAAAGCACCTGCTTTGCTGTACCCCGTGCTCTGAGTGACTGGTACTCAGTTCTGCAGTACCCAGGTTTGGGTTCTGGGTTGCAGAGCACACAAGGTGGTAGTTTCCAGTATAACCTGCGATTTTCAAGGAGGAGGGGAAAGTAAAAATTCTAAAGCCGTTTGTTTAACTGCGCTGAAAATAATAGCTTTGTTGGTCACAGCTAATACCAGTCCAGTTTAGTATCTCATAAAAAATGAAAAGTAGCAAATATTTTCTGGAGAAGTTTTGATTTTCATACTTTATACATCTACTCGGTATGTCCTCAAAAATTAGCCACAGAACTTAGAACCTACCTCAGTAAAAGGACATAGAAAGGGGAAAGCTCAGAAATAACATAGAAGGTCCAAGTTAAAAGATGTTGCCAGATCTACCTACTGCAACAAGAAGTTGTAAAAAGCGCATTCTTGCCAAGAAGCCCAATTTGTTTGTTAAAATTCTCTAAGGGCTATGGCATATTATCAAGACTTCTGATTTGTAATTGTTTGGCATAATTTTAAAAGGAGGATTAAATATATTAGTGAGTTACTGAGCAAATAAATGAAATGTAAGTTAATACAAATATTCTGGTGCTGGATTTATACAGCAAACAAGGAGAAAGAACACTGTACCCATGAAATATAACCAGCTTTTTATGGCACTGACAGCATGTTAGTGTAGTTCAGCAGAACCTTGGTTCTTGTCGCTGTCTTCTGTCTTTCAGTACAAGTTACTTCTTATACTTAATTTCATTAGCTTAATAAACCTCATATGGGTAAATACATTTTGTCTGCTATTTGACTTGTAACCACTGCATACTAATTGATTGTGCCAAGGTAAGGCTAATTCACTTTAGGAAAAGAGCTTAATTTGCAGTCCTTGTGTTGAATGTACATTATCTCTAGTTTTCAGCTAAACAACCACTTTAGTGTTTAATAAATTAGTGCCCAATAAATGCATCATAAATCTATCATTGTAAATAGCTGTCCTCATGGCAGTGTCCATCCACCAACTGTGGCACAAAAGCATTATCTGCAATGAAAGACACATTCGAAAGGGGCTCTATTGCCTCTGTCAGTAGTAGAAGGTAGAAATTCTATTATCAGTGTATTGATTCTAATCCTGTAATGTGCTTTTAGATCCCATTAAACTGTTGTCAAAGTGCATTCACCAGAAGTTGAAAAAGGTACTTAATAATTTGCACATTAGACCTGCTAATTAGGGGAGCTATGCCATCAACCTTATCTACCAACCCCAAATAGCTTTAGCTTTTGATAAAGAACTATCTGATGCAGTGATACCAGCCTACATTTCAACTGCTGGGTCTCCTGCATAAAATGGTGGCCAGTAAAAAAAGTCTCAGAAGGATGTCAGGTGCCTTCAAGTAGCAGTGTATATTGATTTAATTTTCCCCTTTTGTCTTGTAGATTAGGTGGTAATAAAATGGTTATGAAAGGTGTGTGATAAGAATAAGGTTAACAAATTCAAGAAAATACCTTGTCTTTTCAGGCCTCTTGTCCTCCTCTTCTCTGAATGAGAGGAGAGTGAGTTTTGTGGCTGTCCGGGGGAAGAGGGGAAGTTGCAAGTATGCATTCCTTTTCCCTCAGAAATGTTAGATGCTGTACTCCAGCAGGGCTTCTCAAACATTGATTCTTGAGATTGTGTGGATCAGAAGTTGAGTGTCAAAGTGGAAAAGCACAAATCCAGACAAAGCACTATGATACATATGGCAGCAGTTCCTATGAAATCCATATGTTACGGAAGTTGGTGTTGGGACACCTTCTTGGGCTTTTTAAACAGGTGTGAATGCCATTGCTGGCACTGAAAATATGCTGGCTCAGCAAAGGGGAGTTCTTTGCCTTTAAATTTCTTCGAGAGATCATTTTAAAGTGTTAAAAACAGTTCTGAAAGTTTCCGTCTTGGCAACCTCTGTAACAGGATACAGCAGCTTACATGAATTATTTTGGAGGTTTTTCAGAAGCAAAGTATTTACGCTGAGGCTGATCCTTCTCAGGCAGATTCATAACACTTGCAGCAAATGCATTCGTAGGCACTGATATGCAATCTCCTACCTGGAACTCCTGCCTGAACATCTGGAAAGCAGATGACAGGGAATGAAAGAAAAAAACATCTTTGCTGACTTATTTTCAGAATGGGAGAAAAAACTTTAGGGGTGATGTGAACAAAAGTGATCAGAGCCCAAGAAAAAAAGATAAAATATTTTCATTTGTCCAAAAGTTTGTAGGAGTTTCTGACTGTCTGTAAGAGAGCTTTGTAAAATGGCATTGCAAGTCCTATGATTGTGTGAAGAGATACGTGTCTAGTGTCTTCGTGCACAAAGAAAGAATACCTGGATGACAGGAAAAAATATTTTTTCCTGAAGTATCTCCTACTTTATTCTCTAAATATTCCCTTTTTGTCTGATGGATTGGGAAGCAGGTGCAGCTGGCAGATCTGTGTGAGCAGCCACAAGCCTAAAGTTTGTTTGCCAACAGAGACTTGCCTTTTTCTGCCCATCATCACGTTGCAATTCCACTTTTTGTGACAGATTAGCCAGAAGACAAATCCCCTGAATTCTGCTTGAGAAACATTGTTATTTACTGTTTTGCTGATTTTTGATGTGTATTTAATTCAATATTATGATAATATTCAAAATAGTAGATATCATAACTCAAAATTATTATCTGAACTGTTCACTTGTACTGCTGCCATATCTAAAATTAAAGTTTTACTTTTCTTTTTTTTACACAAGCTGTGGTGGTTTTCCTAAATAAGAATATAAGTTGATTACATTTTTAGTATGTACCTGCAGAAACGTATAATTGAATTCATAGCCAAGAAAAGCTGAAGTACAGGCAGCTGTGGTTCAGAGTGTATCAGAGGCCTGATGCAATACTTCTGTCGACAGTAATAAAAAAATGCAAAGCACCTTTGCTTTCAGATTTTTGAAAATACAAGACTTTTTGTTTTGAAGACATACTTTGTGAGTAGGGATTAAAATTCAGTTATCTCTGGTATTGTCTGAATGATCTGAATGCTTGTCTCAATTATGTGTATGGTTTGATTGCCTTTAGTACTGTGAGATTTTGATAATGAACCAAGTTCAAATGCTTCTGTTTGTTTGTTTAAACTTAGATCTACAAAACAGAAATCAAAGTGATGAGACAAGTATGTAGTTTTCTACTCTGGGCGATCCTGTGTAACCTGTGTTATTGCTTTGCACCATCTAGTGGTGAAAACCGGATGGAAAAAAGTGAAGATACAAGCTGATAAAGCTTCTAAGATGTATTAAGTTGTGCTGTGGCTTTTTGAAAAGGAACTCTTCAACAATCATTCATTCCTGAGTTTTAGAATTAAGTGGGAATTGTGCAATAGTTCCTTTAAAACGCCACGGAAACCTTGAATGACTGAAAAGTGAAGTGCATGAACATTTACTGTAGCTTTACTCCCACCCAGCATTACTGTTTTCTGTCTTCTGTTTTACAGCCCTCTTAGCCTTTATGGCAGAACATATTTATTATTTGTGCTACATTATCCCTTTTGTCTCAGTCTTGGATGATACTTTGACAAAACAGTGGTAAAATCAGTCTCACATTGACAAACTCTGAAAAGGATAGTCAGATCACCAGGAAATGCAGTTAGCTGAGTGCTGTACTCTTACTTGTGGCAATGCAGGGCTATGGGGAGAAAGGGGAGTACAGAAGTGTTGGATCAGAAATCAAGGTTTGCTAATTAAGATTATAAAAATAAAAGAAATAATAGGATTTGCTGAAAAAGAACACCCTTTTTCTTGTTTTCTAAAATTAGTGGTCAGAAAGACTATAACACTTTTTTTCTCTGATCTGCAGGAAGAACATTATAGGGAGAGAATAGCTTTTATTATAGAATGAATACAACTTACCTGACATCCCTGGAGCACTGTGGAGCCAAAGCTATTACAATGCAAATGTAAATTAATCTATGTCCCATTTGTGTTTGCTGACCTGCAGGGAAGGTCAGACGTTTTCCTTCACTTAGTTCTGGGTTGAATCTTAAAATACAGCAGTTTTCTAAATCACCCTTCCCTTCTGCTATTTTAGGAAAGAGATCAGTTCCAGCATATTTTTCTGTAAATACTGAGCTCACAGAAATTATTATTTGCAAATACAATAATATTTATTAGTCAGTCTATTGTTGGTGTTCCTATTCTTAAGAGAAGCTTGATGAGTTAGGTGATACAAAAATGCTTTAACATGGCCCAATTCAGTGTGTCCATACCTCAGAGAGAGGGATTGTATTGGGTGAAGTAGGGTCAAAAGGACAAGGAATTCTGCAAAATGTTTGGCAAAACAAGTAGAGAAGGTTTGTAAGTGGGCAGATAGCAAAGTATTAGTGGTGTTGAGGTCTCAGCACTGATCTGTTCATGTGGAACGTCATTGGTAGCTCTGATACTGTGAAGGTGAAGAGGACAAGAATTTAATAAGTAAGAGAAAGCTTTCTGATCTTGTTAGGCTTTGTAAAAGGCTATTTTATAGGAGGAAATCAAAGAAACCTGACTTACTTTAGTTCAGTTAAAAAGTCTCTGGGAAGATCAATGAAGTTGCTGCCCATAAGTAATACATCATGGATATAATTGAGGAGGAAGGAAGCAGCTGGTTAAGCTGTAGGACAGTATTGAAATTCCAGTGATGATAGTAAAATTACTGCAGTGGGATGAAACACAGTACTACATTTCTAGATTGCATTGTTGTCTGCAGTAGCAGAGAAGAAAGCAGTGCAGGGGCCCTTCCTCATCAGTTGTTTCCACTGTGGTATGGAACAAATCCCATACTTATATTTATACTCCTTGTGGACTTCATCGGCAAAAATACCCTCAAGCCAATCAGTAGCCCCAGACACTGTCCTGTACCCCTCGAGTGGCCGACAGGCTCACAGGCAGAGCTCTTCTGCCTCTTGTGTCCCAGGTTCCTGCCGAAGGGGACTCACTCAGAAGGGACCAAGCTGATGTGTGCAGGGTATGAAACAGTGACAGCTAAACTGACACCTTCCTTTCACTTAATTCTGACAGGAGTAGGGTATAAGCATAGGCAGTACAACCTGCACATGGAGATGGTGGAGTATGGACAAGGTTTTTTACTGTAGGCATTAACAGAAGCAAGAAGTTTGCAGTCCAAGGATTAAAGTGGGAAGTAAGATGAATATTTAAGGCCTTTTGTAATTCAGGTTGCGGTAGCGTACCAAAGAAAGTCGTAGATACTCCATCACAGGACTGCCTGTCTAAAAAATGGGCTCTAACTCATCTGTGGGTTTATGGAGTTAAATACAGGAATCTCTAGACAGAATCCTCTGGCCTGTGTTACCTTGGGAGGTCGGAATTCACAGGTCTTAATGGTCTCTTTCTCCATAAAGAACTATGAATCAAGTAAAAATCTGAATGCTCAAAAGCACTATGAATTTTTAATCTTACCATTTTGCACATTTTACTTAGCACTAGAACAGCTCACGTTACTAGGCAGCGTGCTACCAAAGGAGCTATTCGTGTGTTTGGTTCTCTGTGCTCTAAAGATGTCATCTAAAAAAATTACTCCAGAGTGTAGAAAAACAAATGGTTTCTGGAAGAGTTCAGAAGGTGACAGTATCTCAGCCTTTCAAGTTTTTTAATTCTTCTGTTAACACTCTATTAATCCCTTCCAGTTAGGCTGCTACTTCACAAAAGTAAGAGTACTCCTCATGCAGTAAGAGTAGAATATTGCAAAGGCCTGTAGTGTTTTAATAACAACTACACTTCATGCAGTCACATTTTGGGGATTTTTCTTTTAAAATTTTTCCATTCTGAGGTATAGTGTACTTGAAGGACAAAAGTTAAACTTCTCAGTGGAAAAAGAAATTTGTTTGCTTGTTTTTCACTTTTGTTGAATGTACTGAGCACATGTAGTTTAGATTTTCAGCAGTAGGAATTGTGAATGCTAAGCATTCTATATTTTGAGCAATCTAAGTTTTGGCTCAGCTGACAGTGCTTTTACCATAATGTGACCCTGCAAAATCCACCAGCATGAAACAGAGAAGAATCCAGTGCCACACGGCTTCCCTAATCCAGCAGGAGGGAGGGAGCTCTGTCCTTATACAGGCTACTCTTTCTTCCAGGGCACTAGGTGGCATCAGTGAAGTTGGGGTGAGATGGCCAAGGGGCATATTTTCACCTCAGTTCCTGTCTGACTTGCGGTGGTGAATTCAGTGTTACACACTGTTCCTGTTGAAGAGTTCTGACTGTGCTGAATCTGCTTTCTGGTGATAAAACGTGGGGCCATGTGATCAGCTGCATTGGCAGCTGAAGGTCCAGGTCTAAAAACTGGATGCCATAGAATGTGCTCTCCGAAGCAAACAGAAACAAACTCCACCTTCATATCTTGTCATCTTTTACCTTATTTTGAGATGAATATTCCTGAGTATGTTCTAGTCGACCTCAAATATACGCATCACTTACTGGGATGTTTTGCGGTTCGATTTCATGGTTACAGCACACGGAATTAAAGTTTATCAAGGTGATGAAAACTGGTGTGTTTATAGGTGGTGGAGCTGAAGCCAGGTGGAAAAGACATTCCCGTTACCAGCGCCAACCGCATCGCCTACATCCACCTGGTGGCAGACTACAGGTTAAACAAACAAATCCGGCAGCACTGCCTGGCTTTCCGTCAGGGACTGGCCAACGTTGTGAATCTTGAGTGGCTTCGAATGTTTGATCAGCAGGAAATACAGGTACTTCTGCTTAAAATTGCAGGAAACAGTTGCTTAAAACAGAAATAAATCCTATTTTTTTTCGCCTGTAATGTAACATTGTAATTTCCTTTGCTGTTAGGTTCTGACTTCTGGTGCCCAAGTTCCCATTAGTTTGGATGATCTTAAATCTTTCACGAATTATTCAGGTAAGCATATTTTGCTTATATAAAAATGTGTATTTTGACTGACTTGGGAATAAATAAACTTGCTTTTTACCCCAGGCTTTAAGAAAAAGTTACAGGGTCATTCTTGTTACCTGTGGCCAAACTCTGCGGACGGGCCTGAATTTCAGAAGACTGGTTAAATTTACAACCCAGTTTTATAGGTGCTGGGAAATAGAGATACGTAATTTATTTTATTCACACACTTAAATACGATTTTATAGTGACTAATTAGAGTATGTTCCTTTTCTAAATTAAAGGTAGTCAATGATTTTGTCTGGTTGATCTGAAAATAAGTCTGCAAATGACTTTGGGATTGTTGTTTCTATGGCCACATTCAGATACTTACCATTTCTCAGTCTGAAGACAGAGCTCATATTTTTCTCTTGTGAGAAATGCAAGGTTTCTTACTTCATTCTTTCCGTGCATTTATCAGGATTGATGCTAGGTTTTCCTGAAGAATTTATTTCTTACATAAAACTATTCTACCTGTAAATCGCTTACATCTCATTGTAGGTGGCTACACAGCAGACCATCCTGTAATTAAAATATTCTGGAGAGTTGTTGAAAGCTTCACTGATGAAGAGAAACGCAAGCTACTCAAATTTGTCACAAGCTGCTCTCGACCGCCTCTTCTGGGGTTTAAGGTACGTGTCGTGTGACTGCCTGGCAGGTTTCTGTAAATGCTGCAGATGTTGATCCAAGCTTTTCTTGTCTGTAGGAATCTCCAATTAGAGAAAAATATTCCTCTGTCACTACTGAAACACCTTCAGTGTTTGCATTTGCATGTGTAATAAGTATAGTTTTAAAATACTAAATGAAGTGTTACTCTGTTATTTTCTGCAAAACCTACAAACCCCTTTGGTCAGAGCATTTGCTGATTTGCTGTGTGTCATGGAAGGCCCTTGCTGCCTTTTTATGTTCCTGTGCAGAATTGCTACGAGTTTCAAGGAACAGGTTGAGTTAAGAATAGTGTCTTTTAAGTCAGGCCAAAGAGAAAGGAGGATATAAAAGCAGCTATTAAATTTGAACCTCTTAAATTAATCGTTTGGAGCAGGACACATATTATGTTTTCTTCTAATTCACATTTACCTGCTTTTAGGTCACAGCTTATTAGCCTTTGTAGTTAAATATTTTACTGCTATCTCCAGATTGCTATTTACAGGGAAGCTTAAGGATGAACAAAACTTTTTGTCTACTGCTGATAGAACTAAAGAGAGGCCAAGGCAAGGTGAAGACATTTTGAAACTAAATTCTGGGGATATTCTACCCATAAGTTTCACTGCACTGCAAAATTCTGGTTAAAAACCAGTTGTGGGCTTCATTTCCTCTAAAATGTGGGAACATTCAGTGCTGTGTGGTGGTGTTACCATAGGATGGCAACATATCCTCCATCTCCATTATCTATAATCTATAGCTCAGCTTTTATAGACACCTAGGAGAGGAACTGGCACTTGTAGTTGGTAATCTGTCTGACTGCTCCATGTGTCAACTTCAGGATGAAATGAATCATGTCTTAGACTCCACAAAACATACTAACTAGATCCCCTAGAACAGTAAAGAACATCCATAGAGTTGGATATGGAGACAATGGGGATGGCTGCTTAGTCACGTGAATCCTATCTAGGGTATTTGTTGATTGATTTAGGTGACCGATTATTTAAAAGCCTGCAAGCATTTCTCCTGAACTCCCCAAGACCACATGAATATCACTGCACAGGACTCCAGCAGTGAACAGGACAGCAGGAAGGACAACTAGAAAACTGTGAGATGAAACCAAGATAGAACAGTGCACATCAGTCCTGTGAGGGAGGGAGAACTGGGAAACAACTGTGTGGAAACCAGTTAAACAGAAGTCTCCATTTGTTGTCATCCTCTTTAATTACAAGGGGAGAGGAGGAAATGCAGATGTAGCTACCCAGCTTTGAGGTAGCCAGTGTGACATTTGAAGAGATGGAGGAAGTGAATCAAAAGTCTAAAAATATAAAGGCTGACAGTGACACAGCTAAATGTGGAAAGCTGAAGTTTGTGTGTGCACCTGGGAGATGGGCCACGACTGACTTTTAACATATTTGGCTAGGAAAAAATGGAAGTGACTGCAGTAGTGTCTTGTTAACAGGGATTTCCCACCAAACCAAGGGCTTGCCAGGAAATGTCTGCCAGAAGAGGAAGTGGGTAACTGGTATTGTCATCAGCAGTAACATCCTGTTAGCCCGTGACAGTGTGTTGTTTAATGCTTTGAAAGTGAAGAGTGTGAAGCCACAGGAGTGCTGAGTATTACTGGCCAAATAACTGAACATATTTATGTTGATGGTAGACATTAATGATCTTCAAAATTTGTTTGCACTGTTGTAATATACTTGTCCTGTGTTCTTCTGAGGGGAACACAATTTTTGGTTATCACTCTGAAATCTTCTGTATGCTTTATATTGTGGAACCGGCAAGTTTTCTTCAAGTTAGTGCACGTTAATTTAAGATAAGGAAATGTCTTGACATTCATAGCTTACAGATAGCACAATCTAGTTTTGCATCATTTAAAAATTTTAAACTTTCACTGTCAGAGTCAGGCTCAGAATAACATTTACTGAAGCTAATCAAAGTTTAATAAGTTTAATGAATGTCATTGTTACAGACAAAAAAAAAATCATTAGAGTGTGGTTGAAAATTGTTAAGTTCCAATCAGGTCACATAGTAAATTGATGATACTTTTCACTTCCAAACTATTGCATTTTCCCACTGTACAGTATTTAATTATGCAACAAATGGTGCCCTTGGCATGACATTTCAATTTAGAACTCCATTTTTCCATTTTTAAAGCTAAAGTAGGGGAATTCAATTAGCATTTTGAAAGGAACACTAAAAATGCAGCATTTTAGCTGTGAAATACTTTTAAGGCCTCCATTTGAACAATAATTTAGCTTAGAATCTCATTGACCTTTTGCCTTTGGAGCTGGAATTTTTCTCCAGTTTCTAAAATCAGAACTTTTTTACCTCAGGCAAGCATTTGATAAGATGAATACTGTCTTGCCAGCAAAAGCAGTGCTTTAGAAGTAAAAAAAAAATAATATATTTCACTATACTCTTTCTCAGAAGAAAAAAAAGGGATATTATTAAAACAATGAAATAGTACATGCAAAATATTTTAAAGTGTGTTGTCACTTCAGAAGAATAATCAGGGTTTGACAAGGTTATATCCTTATGGACTCCCTCTGCACATCGATGTTATGTTTCTGTAGCATTGTAAATATGTATGGTAAACTGTATGAACAATAACAAATCATTACATTTTCCTTAGAACCAAACAAATTGCCTTGTGTTTCAAATCAGTGGATCTTGGTGGGGACAAGGTAGAGGGAGGTACTACACAATTTAAGAGTGGTTTTGGTGCTACCAGGAATGAAAGAAAGTGCCAGTTGAGTATGGAATCGTGACAAGTGTTAATCTAGTGATTTACTTCCTGGAAATGTGTGCCAGCTGGTACAGGGTAGGTTTTGGCTTGTATATCTTTTTTTGATATGGTTCTTTTGTTGTTGTTGTTGCATTTTCCAGGAGTTATATCCTGCATTTTGCATTCACAATGGAGGATCTGATTTAGACAGGCTACCTACTGCCAGTACCTGCATGAACTTGCTGAAGCTTCCTGAGTTTTATGATGAGAATCTGATGAGAAGCAAACTTCTTTATGCCATTGAATGTGCTGCTGGATTTGAATTAAGCTGAGTCGAACTGATGCTTATTTGGATGATCTGCAGAGGAACTAACCAGTGCCTACTCTATAAGCAGCACCCATACCCAAGCAGTTTTAAGGGAATTCTGTCTAAATTTCTGCAGCTCTTGTGTCTTATCAAATGCCCTCAAATAGGTTTCATTTCTAAACACAATTTCTTAGTTAGCTTTCATTACTGAATATTATGTTGACACTGCTTTATGATTCAAAACAATGAATGCCGTGTGCAGTGTGGCTGATTTCTGTGTTTATGTGAAGAAAGAGCACATTAAAAGAACAGTGACATCTCAGTGAAATTAACCAAAGATGAAGCTTTGGCTTTGTGCTGTTCAAACATAAATAATATTACAAACTGGCAATAAAGTTGTGTACCGTGTAGTGCATTGGGATGAGACAGGGCTAACATCCTGCAATTAATCTCTTAGATGGAAGGGAAGCAGATGTTTGCAGATATCCCAGAACTGAGGATGAAAATGCTCATTACTGGTAACCTAACATCTTTACTTAGGTTGTAGAATTGTTTACAGGTCACAGAGAGATGGGCAGTCACCCACTGGTTTTGTGTATGGACGGGGGAATGAGGGGCTGGAGGCCAGCTGTGGAAAAGGACGTGGGGGTCCTGTCAGTGGAAAGCTGGATATGAGTCAGCAGTGCCCTGGCAGCCTGGCTGCATCATTATCCCTTGGACACTGTTCTGAATGGATGTGAGTATCCAGGTTTTCTCTGTCCTCTTTCTGTCTTTTGTGCCCGTACGGGTTTTTGGGTTGGTTGGTTTGTTTCAAATGAATCAGATTCCTATTGCATACACAGTACAAACAAAAATCATCACTTTGGAAAAATATATATGTAACAGTTATTAAAATTATTTGAACCAAAGTTATCAGGCTTTATCTTTTATATTTGAAGCCTGTGGTGTTCACATTCCTTTTCCCTATCATATATTTCTATCTTAAATACCATATCTGTGCCGTAGAACTAATCAACTTAATTTTTTTTTTTTGTGATTAAACAGCTTTTATATCCATCTCCCTGCAGTATTTCTGCGGTGAAAAGTAAGTGGGAATATGCTGCTTAAGAAAATTCGATATCTGGGGGAAAACTTGCTTTCATATGGAAGGAGCTGATCCTCTGGTAGTAGGCACATCGTAGGGTTTCATATGCAAACTGCAGTCAATTTAAAAAAGGAATTATAGTTCAGACTGTAAGATTCATAAGTGCATCCCTCTGAACTTTAGTTTTATATTTTAAATCATCAAAAATTACAATCAAATTTGTATTCATCTCTTATGCAAAAAAATATTTTGCTGTTACTGGAAACCCGCTGGATTTCCTATTTAATAAGCAGTAACTAGCAATATCCTTTTAAATGTGGGAAAACTGAGTGATTTTAAGATGTTTACTAGTAACCATATAAAAATGTATAATTTCTTAATCTGGGTAATAAATGAAGTGTTAAAATACTGTTTGTAGTCTTGATGTACAGAAATAAAACAATTGGTTTTCTTTTTGGTTTTGCTTTAGGCTTTTTATTTATGTTAAGTATTACGTACCCAACCTATTCTTTATCCCAAATTCTTTTCTTGTATATTTTTCTACATAAATTATGGAACTTGTAAAGAAGTTGAAAAAGAGATCAGTAATAGTGGAACTGCCTCCTCCTAATTGCAAAACCTGAACACTTCTTTTAGATAGCATTATTTATTTTAGGACCTAATGCTTTAAATATTTTGAAATTATTTTTCAGTTCCATTATTTTGCTACATTGGGTAGTGTTATATCTGTATTTTGTAAAATTAAATTAAATTTTTCTATTAAATATTTGTATTTTGAAGATTGTGTTGGAGTCATGCCAAGTACTGGTGACGTTTGCTTTCTGCTTTTCAAAAGGAGACAGTGCACACTATTCCTGCCTGTGACCAGGGAAGCAGCGGGTTCCACAGGGAAAGTTTAGGCGGGGGGGAAGTGTGAGCTGCAGAGAGGTGTAACTGCAGGAATCACAGAGCTGCAGAAAACTCCCCCAGAGAACTTGAGTTGGCTGAAAAAATGCTCTGACGCTTTATTTCTTTGGTATGTAGCACTCGGTGACCTTGTTTGTATATTCTGTACATAAGTGTGAAATCCTGACACTGGCAGGTCACTGAGAACAGTCGTAGCCAGATTTCATTCTGCAGGTCCCCGGCTGGAAGTCTGTGCTGCAGCAGCTTCACCTCCCTCAGACTGCAGTGAGAGGAGTGGGGGGCTTTCCTATGGCAACCAGTGTTTACACTTCCCCCAGCTGTTACCAGAGAGTCAGGATGAAGCACAAGTTCCTGCTTTTCCATGATCTGTTGCTGGATATTTTAAGGAGCAAGGTATGAGAAGTAGCATAGGCGTGTAGTTAGTCACGTCCTGAGGAGCTGGGGGGTCGAAATGATCTCTCGTAGCACTTACACAGCAAGAGTTGTTTCTGTGTGAAACTGGATTTTCTGATTTTCAAAAGAAGAGCAAACTCTCTCCCAGTTGTGACGCTCCCAGAGTTTAGGTAGGCAGAGGCAGTAAACACTCTGCACGCAAGTAACCTGAAATACTCTTGTAGATTTGACCATCAGAATTATGTCAGTAATAATTACGGCTTTGGGGTTGGTTTCTGTACAAGATAATTACAGTAAATTTCCGTACTACAGTGTTTTGTCCTCCTAGTTCACTACTTGTTTTGTTGAAAAATGACAGTATTTTATGATTGGTTTTGGTTTTCAAATAAATTTGGGGTTATAATTTTGTAACCTGTTCTAAAAACCTTTTTGTCAAGGTCTGTATCATAGAAGAGGTCGCAAATTTTTCATCTCTACAAAATTAACAGGCATTAAAAATGGAATAAAGAAATAAAATTAGCACTTGGTCTGTTTATCTCAATGAGAATTTTTCCAGATGGGGGCTTAGTCCTATTAGCTGGATTAAAAAAAATAAACACAGCAAACCACAACAGAAATGATGGGCCTTGTTCCTTAATCTCAGTTGTCTTCCATCATGATCCTGAAAGCCAAACTTGCATAAATTTCATAAAAGTCTTTCATGATTTCTAGGGAGCATTTGTATATCTACAAAAGAGGAAAGATCTAGTTTCTTGTGTAAACACTGAGCTGACGGAAGTTTGATTTGAGCAATGAGGGTATTGTGAGTTATTTTTGTGTGGGCTGCTCCATAATTAAAAAAAAAAAAGCTTCCTTACTAGTAGCAATGTGGACAGTCTTTTGGTACCACTTGGATAATACAGCACAAACATCCTAATTTGATCCTATAAAGTGGTATGGAATTCATAGAAGACACTTTGAGTGCAGTGAGCTCATAAATTTCAGTTTATACCAAAAACTGTTTGTTAAATGCCAGTGAGACAGCACATACTCTTTTCACCACTGAAAAATCATACAGCACAGAAGATAAAAGGAAAAAACAACAGAAGAATATTTTGTCGGATCTGTGATTTTTTTGTATTTATAATTATATGCAAAAACTTTACAACATTTGCTCATATACATGAATCTGTGTTAATAATGGTTTGTGATGTAAATGCTTGTTATGTTTTTTTTCATAATGCTTTGCCTGTCAGTGAAGGAGAGAAGAAATGAACGTGGTCTGTAAAACTGATCAGGATATCTATATTTTTATTGACTTATGCTTTTGTGAATAAAATAATTTGAGTTTTCTTGAAACTCTGCAGAAACACTCTTTTCATTTTTTGCAGTAAATTGGGCATTTTCTTTTTAAAGATTGACGATGCTGAATAGGTTCTAAAAGAAGCTGATATTAACTGCTTGTTGGTCTTGGAGTTACTACTGTTGGAACTGGTTGCCCAGGACAGTGGTGGAATCACCATCCCTGGAGGGATTTAAAAGACACGTAGATGTGGCACTCGGGGACATGGCTTAGTGGTGGGCTTGGCAGTGCTGGGTTAGTGCTTGGACTCGATGATCTCAAAGGTCTTTTATAGCCTAAACTGTCCTATGATTCTACTGCTTCAGAATGATTTGTACCTTCAGTTTTTGAGCTTTGTCAGCCAAAAGGCAGCTCGAAGGTTCGGCTTTGTTTCAGTGTGTTTGTCAAACAGCATAGCTAACATCACTTGATGTGCTTCGAAAAGATTTCTTCAGAATTTTTGGAAAGAACAAAACCCCATGGATAAAAACCTGAGAAGCTGTAATTCATAGTGAAGAATGCTGCTCTGTCAGCAAACACGTACCAAAATGTCTCTTTCAGCTTCTTCTGGAATTTTAGCACATATGTGGGCTCCTCTGAAGGTGCAGTTTAATTTTTAGCTCCTATGATAATTACAATTATCTGCTTCCCTTTGCTTATTTATTGTCATTGCTAAATACACTTTTAGTTCCACTGTAGTATTTATAGTTAGTATTGGTGCATGTTTGTTTTTTAATACTTAGAAATAGCAGCATAAATGCTTCAGCTTACCTGCCACTACAGTGTGGTTAGCATAAAATTACAGAAAACTCATCATGTAGGGCATCTCATAATTTGTAGCATTAATAGAAAACAAATGTCCAAGTGTCTTGCCTGGTTTTCAGTGTGTACCTGGAAGACTGGAAAGCTCATTAAGTTTCTCACGTGTGTAGAGAGACAACACAAGGCAAAAAGCAATTATGAAGTTAAATCCATTTCAAGGAACAGAATGGTTGCACTCAGCAGGAATGTCTGATCACCTCGTCCAACCCCTCTGCTCAAAGCAGGGTCACCTCCAGCAGGTTGTTCAAGACCTGATCTCGTTTCTCTGGTGGCCAGGGACGGGACCTGAGGGAATAGCCTGAGGTTGTGTCAGGGGAGGTTTAGGTTGGATGTTAGAAAGAGGTTCTTCCCCCAGAGGGTGGTTGGGCACTGGAACAGGCTCCCCAGGGCAGTGGTCACAGCACCAGCCTGATAGAGCTCAAGGAGCGTTTGGACAATGCCCTCAAGGCACAGGGTGTGACTCCTGGGGGTGGTCCTGGGCAGGGCCAGGAGTTGGACTCGATGATCCTTGAGGGTCCCTTCCAACTCAGCATATTCTGTGATTCTGTGACCTTGCCCCATGGAGTTTGGAATGTATCTGTGGATGGAGAATCCGCAATTTCTCTGGGCCACCTGTTTTCAGTGGTCGGTTAACTTTACAATAAAACACTTTTAAATCAAGTTCAAGCACATTTTTATTCCAATTTCTATCCATTGCCTCTTGTCCTGTCACGGGGTGGTACTAAGGAATCTGAGGCTCCTCCAGGCTGAACAGCCCCAGCTCTCTCAGCCTCTCCTCATATGACACTCTCTCCAAAGCCTTAATCATCTTTCTTTCTGACTTGCTTGTCAGTGAGCACAGCAGCATCTTCTAAATACCTTTTGTGGACTTTGATGTGACTGGGAAGCGAGTAGATGGCACTAACTCACTGACTTGTCAGATGCCTGTAGTGGTTAATCAGTGGCACTTACCAGGTAGGGTTGAATTTAAGATTTTATGGCCTTGCTTTTTCCATTTCCAGTGCTGCTTTGACTCTATAAGGAATTTGCAAATCTGTTACGAGTGCAAAATAGCAGACCGGTAAATACGGAATTATTTTCACAATTTTTTATAGATTCGAGGCTAAACATTGATGCCAAAAACATAGGACTGGCACTAAATGTTAAATTGTCTAAACGTGTATCTATTTCTTCTGCCACCAACAATATCAAACATCTAGAAGAGCAACTTCTTGGACAAACTTCTGTAATTTGGCTGTTTTCTAGAGCCTGGGTAGCCCAGAATCCTGCAAAGCACACAGTCAAACAGGAGGAACATGGGAATTCTGACTGGCACCAATGGGACATAAAGGCAAGCACAGGTGTCCTGCACCTTGACTTCATTCTGTCAAGGGATGAACTTTCCCTATGTGATGGTTAAGTTGTTGCTGCATTTATTGCCAGAATAGTTGCTCTCCAGTCTGGGGTTGTTTCCCTGTCCACAGCTCTGTAGAAAACACACATTCTGTTTGCAGAGTTTGTTCATGTATTTATAGAAGCAGTTTGCTCAAATGTCCTACTATATTTAACATCATTCTTTTCTGCATTCCCAGAGCAGCTGTTTGTTCATTCTGTGTAACATTTAACTGAAAAGTAGTTTTGCATTATTTCTATTTTACTCTTTGTTTATAGTTACACATAGTTCCTGATTGCTGAAGAAGGAAACAGGCATTCACCAGATGGTGTTATTTCAGATCATCTTGCTACTGCTGCTTGCCCAAATGTTAGACCTGGGAAAAGCCTCTCTCCTCAGTTGCTATGTAGTTTTGCTGTATGTTGTCAAACAGACCTTCTGGAGGAATTGTTTTCTTCTAGCCCGTGTTTCTTTAATTAAGAATAATTCTTTTTGTTACATTAAGAATAATTATTTTCATTACTCTGCTTAACTGTTTTCCCCCTCTGCACTTTCAGGCAAACAGCAGCAGAGCTCAGAGTTCTGCAGAGATATTTTAGGTCTATTTACCTAGTAGATCTGTCTGGTTATTGATGAAAACGTCCACAGAATTAACTAATATTTGCCACTGGCATATGGATAAGAAAGCATATCCCTGATCAAGTTAATGAACATAAATGCTGATCAAGCTGTCCTTGCAAGGAATAAGCACTTGGCATAAGCTGTGAGATCTGAGTGCCCACAACAGTTCCCGGGTTGTTTTCTGCAGACCCCAACTAATCAGCAGAACACATCTGATGCTTTGGGAGGAACTGGCAAAACCACCAGCTGTGCTGAAATATTTTAACCACTTTCAGAAGCATCCACTTGAGTCAGGCTTTTGCTTACCAAGTGGAGTCCAGATAAACTTGCAGCCTCTAGATTACCTAAGAAGCACTGTACCAATAAAAATTGAGGTTGTCCTCGGCAACAAAACCACTGGAGAATGCCAATGAAAATTGGTTATTTTGTGCTTTTAATGCTTCTACTGAAAGTTTTAAACACTAGGTGTATTGCCCATATTTCAAGTCTAATTATTTCTGATAAGCTATCAGCAAAAAGTTAATGCTTATATTTAATTAAGTGGCACTTTCCAGAATTACTTTGCCAGCAATACTGTAATTAAATGACGTGAGAACAGTCTTTGATACATTTGCTCATATTCTTTGTTAAAACCAAAAATAGAATCTGTAAATAGAAAAACTGGATGCATTAAGCAGCAGGGCAGAGCAGCAGGCTGGGAAGGCTACAGCCATTACCACCTCAAAAGGACTAATATTAATGTCTCTCTAATGCAGCATTTTTAAGCATTTCTAGTGTTCTGATGGGCTTTTCATAATTGACCTCCATAAGTCATAGAAAAAGAATCTGGGAACTATGTGAATTGCTAATACCTCCTGGAATGCTGCCACATTATTTCCATCATTAGTTTATAGCTACCAGTTAGGCCTGAATTCATCTCACTTAACTTCAGCCATCTGTAAGGAGGCTGTCGAGGCACTTCCGATGAAGAGAGGCAGCCCAGGGACAGGGCTGGGCAGTTCTTGACTGAAACACATCTCCAAAGGGAGTGCAGTGAATTGTGCCCTGGAGGTGCCCCCTCCTCCTTTCCCTCCTCATAGCTTGAACCAGGTGCTTGACTTTGAGACAGCTGAAGTTGGGAGAAGTGAACCAGACCTTTCCCTCATGTTCCCAGGTGAGAGTTGAAAGTCCTTGAACAATGAAGATCCTTTGATAACCGAGTTTATTCTGATTCATGACTCAGCAACTTGGATACCAGCCTGGATCTGCCTGGATCTTTGATACCAGCTTTGACAGACCCACTAGAGCTTATCAGCTTTTGTTATTGGAATGTTGATGCTCTGCCAGCAACATCAGATTTAATGCTCCTTAACTTCTGCTGCAAGCAGCTAGCCGTAAAAACACAGAACACTTTGACTTTATACTTTTGCAAATACCTTTGAAGGTTTTCTGAATCTAAAAGCTTTTCAGTTTATTAGTCCTATAAATAGATCTAATTAAACATGTTAATGAAGCCAGTTATGTAATCCTTTTGGATTTCAGTGAAGCTTTCAATACTGTCTCTCACAGTATCCTTTCTGGACAAAATGCCCGGTGCACAGCTGGATAAACACATCATGTGGTGGGTGAGCAATTGGCTCACGGGTCAAGCGCAGAGGGTACTAATGAATGGGGTGACATCAGACTGGTGACCTGTCACTAGTGGGGTTCTGCAGGGCTCCCTCTGAGCCTCTGCGCTCTTCAACATCATCATAAATGACTTGGATGCAGGACTGGAAGGGACACTAAGTTGGGAGGAGCTGCTGACTCCCTCAAAGGCAGGGAGGCCCTGCAGAGAGACCTGGATGAATGTGAGGGCTGGGCAATCACCAGCCCCAGGAGGTTTAACAAGGCCAAGTGCTGGATTCTTCAGCTGGGATGGGGCAATCCTGGCTGTTTGTACAGGGGGGGGAATGAGATGCTGGAAAGCAGCGCTGCAAAAAGGGACCTGGGGGTCCTGGTCGGTGGCCAGTTGGACGTGAGTCAGCGGTGCCCTGGCAGCCAGGAGGGCCAACCTGGGGTGCACCAGCCAAAGCATCGCCAGCCGGGCGAGGGAGGGAATTGTCCCGCTCTGCTCTGCACTGGGGAGGCATCACCTTGGGTACTGTGTGCAGTTTTGGGCACCACAATATAAGGATGTTAAGCCACTGGAGAGTGTCCAGAGGAGGGCAATGAGGATGATGAAGGGCCTTGAGGGGAAGCTGCACGATGAGTGCCTGAGGGCACTTGGTCTGTTCAGCTGAAGAGCAGACCGAGAGGAGACCTCACTGCAGTTACAACTTCCTCATGAGGGGAAGAGGAGGGGCAGGCACTGATTTCTGCTCTCTGGTGACCAGTGACAGGACCAAGGGAATGGCCTGAGCTTGTGTCAGGGAGGTTTAGGTTGTTTATTAGAAAATGGTTCTTCCCCCCGAGGGTGGGTGGGTACTGGGACAGGCTCCCCAGGGCAGTGGTCACAGCACCAAGCCTGACAGAGCTCAAAAAGCATTTGGACAATTCTCTCAGGCACATGGTGGGATTCTTGGGGTTGTTCTGTGCAAGGACTCAGATGATCTTTATGGGTTCTTTCCAACTCAGGATATTCCATCATTTTATGTTGTCATGCTACCTCTTTCTACAAGTCCTGCCTCTTTCCCCATGACATTTCCTCCAAAGAGAAGGAAGGTGGCTTTGGCTCTTTACCTTATGCAGTGTTAACTTTGTACACAGAGACTGAAAGGCCCTTCCACTGCGTGGAAAGCACTGACAGAGGCAGTTCTCATTTAAGGACTTTCAAGGTACTGCAAGACATCTAAGTGTGATTAATGTTAAAAGTTTTGTTCTGAGAAATCTTAACTGAGTGGGACTGAATATACAGATCAAATCGAACTATGGGTTACAAGAATTTTAATTAATTCTTGGGGAACTAGTCAATCCTGTTCTGTGGTACTTGAACTATGTGACTTGAGTGAGAGAAAGGGAGGGACAAGCTGGTTCAGCAGTAGCTGACTTACAGTTACAAACATCATTTATCAGAGTGCTACTCTTAAAAGCAAAGTAATCATAGCCACGGTATCTATTTTGAGCTTTGGGTGATCTGGGAGAAGCAGAGACTTTGCCTGGGCACATATAGATTAGAAGACATTAGCCTGGAAAAATCCCAGAGGCTGGGCTGAGCCACTGAAGATCTGGAGGGGTAAGAGGTGTGTGTGCTGCCACGCGGGGCTAAGGCAAGGAGTGCACTGGGCACAGCAGCATTTCCTTCACTGCTCACCTGCAGCAATGTTCTTCTGCTTTGAAAACAAACAGAAGCCAAGAAAACAAGACCATGTTTTGAAATCACTCTATAATTTATGTTTCTCTGTTCAATCCTACTGGAAGGTGACCAAAGGGATAAAAAATCTGTCACTGTTAATGTTTTTACAGATTCATCCCCAAATTACTGTTAACTTGTAACCCATGTTACAAGTGTTTCTGTGCACAGAAAAATGCTTAGGGTTAAACCTTGTCAAGATGACTTCAGATAGAATGCTTGGTCATTTATCAAGGTCTTTTTCCCCCCATCAACAGGAAGCTTGAACCACAGGTGGAAGGCAGAAACTTCTCCCTTTGGTAGGAGCAGCCTGATGGACACTGAGTTAGAGGCAGCCTCAGCCCGGAGGCTCTGGAATGACTTCTCCCCACACCTGAGATTCTGAGATATAAGCAGAAATCCCTTATCTGCTCCCTCTGTCCCGTTGTTTCCAAGTGTTACCAAGTTGATGGAGGTCCTGTGGCACTCTGTACCAGCCTGAGATGCTGGGATTGGCTTCCGCCTGGGTGCAGTTCCAGAGCTCACCAAACCTGGTGCTCACAAGCGTCAGGTGCTAAATCTCTTGGAATTGGGGCACTGGGGAGATTCCTGTAAGCAGCTCTGCAGAATCCGGCTCAGGTCAGCTGAGGACAAGCTGGGGTCACATTGTTTTACTACAGGAGTTTTGGGGACGCTGACTTTGTGCACTCACGTGGATCTCTTCAGTCTACCCTGCAGTAGCTCTTCTGGTGGGCTTTGCCATGTGCTGTCTTTATGGAACCACCTGCCTTTCCTTGTAACACGGAGAACAGAAAATTAAATATCATGGGCATAATATAAACAAACTTTAAAAAATGAAACACTTCTTGTTATTGCTTGGTGTTAGACAATCTGAGCTGTCAAAGGTCATAAGTTAAAAAAAAAAAAAAAGATGTTTGTAATTGGTGGTTCTGCAAACTACCCACTCTGTAAAGTCTCAGGAAACGTTTTCATATCCCACTTCAAAGAGAAGCATAAACCGATCAAAATTCAGTTTGGATTTTTTTTTTCTCTATTACATAAGTTTTTGTTTGTCTCTATAACTTTGTTTGGAAGCATTTATTTCCACTCTCGGTGTTTTATTGTAGAAAATGCCAAACTGGATCTCATGGAGCTCGCCCTGCTCTCAGCTGTGAGTGAGTCCTTCACCTTCTCATGGCTGACTTTCGCCAAATACAAAATTGGTCTCTAAGCATTCCCAGATATTATTCCTGTATCTGAAGGGTGCTAATGAAGAGCAACACTGTCTAGAGTCAGAACAGTGTCAGAAAGTCTGTGGGCAAGTTACCGTAATGATAACAATTGCGTTAAAGCAGCCATGGCCCTGGTAGCATTGATGTAGACAGTGTTTTGATTTCAACCCCTTATTTCCATGTAGAATCTTGCTTCTTTGACATGTTCTGCTTGTGTGGATAAATAGCAAATTTTATGGTTGGCATCCATCGTACCTTTTATATCAAATCTGCTCTGTAAACAAAGCCAAGTAACTGCCTTATGCACTAGTTCTATCTTGTTTACTGCAGGTCATGTTTTTAGGACTCTTCATACTTTGTTCTCTCCTGTCATTGGTTATGAAAGGCTGAGGAAAACCCTCTTTATTTCCACATCAAGAAATGTTTAAAGCATTGTAGTGGGTTGACCCTGGCCGGATGCCAGGTACCCACTAAAGCTGCTCTCTCACTCCCCTCTGCAGCTGGACAGAAGAGAGAAAAAAAAACCCACAATGAAGGATTCATGAGTTGAGATAAGAGCTGGGTGAGGTCACGTACTGATGACCTTCATGGGCAAAGCAGACTTCAGGTGGGGGTAGTACTTAAATTTATTACTAATGGGATTAAAGCAAAAGAGTGAGAAAAAATAATCTTAAAAACACCTTCCCCTACCCCTCCTTCCTTCTAAAACTCTCCCTCCACCTCCCCAGCGGTGCAGGGGGACAAGGAATGAGGGTTATGGTCAGTTGTTGTTTCTGCTGCTGCTTGGGAGAGGAGTCCTTCCCCTGCTCCTGTGGGGTCCCTCCCACGCAGTCCTTGATGGACCTCTCCAGTGTGAGTCCATCCCTCGGGCATCAGCTCTTCCCAAAGTGCTTTCCTGTGGGTCACTCCTCCATGGGGTCAGTCCTTCACGGATGAGCTGTACTGACGTGGGTCCCCCACAGGGCCATGAGTCCTACCTGGGGAAACCTGCTCCAGCGTGGGCTTCCCTCTCCACGGGCTGCAGGTCTCTGGCAGGACCTGCTCCATCCTGGGCCTCCCATGGGGTCACAGCCTCCTTCCTGCATCCACCTGCTCCAGCAGGGGCTCCTCCATGGGCTGCAGGGGGGGTCTCTCACCCCGATGGTCCCCCATGGGCTGCGGGGGCAGAGCTGCCCCACCATGGTCTGCGCCACGGGCTGCAGGGCCTGGAGCACCTCCCGCCCCTCCTTCTGCACTGACCTTGGTGTCTGCATTGTTGTTCACATGATCTCACTCCGCTCTTCCCTGGCTGGAATTTGTTCTGCACAACAACTTTCTGTTCTTAAAAACGTTATCTTGGAGGTGTTACTGTCACTACTGACTGGTTTGGCCTTGGCCAGCGGCAAGAAGCCTCTCCTGGAACCGGCTGGCATTGGCTCCACTGGGCAGGGGAAGCTTCCAGCAGCTTCTAACAGAAGCCACCCCTGTAGGCCAACCCCACCCCGCCAAAACCCAGCCGCAGAGACCCACTACAAGCATTAAATCAAAATTTTGTATGATCTCCTCCCGCACCACACAGTACTGACATGCGGCTTGCCTTTGCACTTGCTAGGCTGGGAATCCTCTGAGGTTTGAACCTTACCTGTTAGGAAGGGCCCATCTAACCTATTAGTCATCTGAGTTTTTTTTTCTTTCCAAATGGATCAACAACTTGGACTTCAGAGCTACTTGCTAATGAGAAACTAATAATGGAGCGAGGTGTCTCTTTGATCTAATTTTGAAGACTGGTTTCCATGACCACAATTTAGCATCAAGTCTCATGGAACAGTATTTCTTTTGAAGCTTGTATTTCCCCAAAGCACCAAGCCTATACTTAGGGTTGTCCTACTACTTGCCTTGCTGATTTGTTTTAGGTTTTCCTCTGCCTTATTCCAAGCTGGCTTTTGTGTTTTTGAGCTGACCGCACTCCCACACAAACACCTCCTAAATAATGAGTAGCCATTTAATTGACTGTATTTGGGAAGCACATATTTTGTGTGTGGAAACCCTCTCAACTTCGCTTTTCTAATCTATAAATTAATGCCTCCTCCACTTTTTAAATAAAGGGCAAGAATTATAATTTTACAGCAATTTAAAGCATGCACAAAGTCCACGTTTTAAAAACAGAATAATAACTTGGCTGCTTATATCTTGCCATGACAGTTGGAAAACCACACACTCAACTATAACCCAAAGGATGCTCCAGGACTCTGTCCAGGGTTAGGGTTAGCTGGAGAGGGAAGGAATCTGCCCTCAAAGGAATTCTGTGCCAGAGTTACAATTAAACACACAAGGGGGAAGAAGTTTTGTCATCTCATGTTTAGCAGCCAATCTCATCTATTCAAAGAGCGTTTCTTAAAATTATTAATTTTCCCTCAGGACCACACCCAGGCATTACATTTTGCATTTCCCCTCACGGAATCACAGGGTGGGTCAAGTTGGAAGGGACCACATGGGTCATCTGTTCTAACCTCTCAGCTGAAGCAGGGTCATCCCAGAGTACAGGGTTGTGTCCTGAAGTTCTTGAGTATCTCCAGTGATGGAGGCTCCAGGCCCTCTCTGGGCAATGTGTCCCAGTACACAGTCACTGCATTGCAAAGAAATTCTTCCTCATGTTCAGATGGAACCTCCTGTGCATCAACTTCTGCCTGTTGCCTCTTGTCCTAGTGGTTGGCACCACTGAGAGGAGCCTGGATCCATCCCCTTGGCAACCCCCCCTCCCATTTTTGAGACTAAAATAAGACAACACAAAGGGGGAAAGAATTTTGTCCTCTCACTTCCAGCAGCCGAACTCACCTATTCAGAAAGCGTTTAGTAAAATTATTAGTTGTTTCTTCTCCTGTTCCCTCAGCACCACAGCCAGGCATTGCTTTTTGTGTTTTCTCTCCCAGGAGCCCAGCGGGGTTTGACCTGGGGGGCGAGGGCAGTGGTGCTGCTGTGAGGGGGGAGCAGTGCCCGGGGGGAGCTGCTCCCTTGCCCGGTGGAGCCATTGCCAATTGAGGGGGGTGGGGGATAAGGATTCTTCTCCCAGTTCCATTTCTGTGCCGTTTCAACGGCTCAAGCCAAAATTGCAGATCACACTTATTAGAGTGATAAGGTCATTTGCCGTATACTAAACACCTGAAAAAAAAAGGGAAGGTTTTGTGGTTTTTTGTTCCAGTCCTCCCCACAGCTGGCACTGGGCTGGGCACTTTGTGGGGCAGCTTCTCCTCACTGCTACGAAGAACTGAAATTTTATTACAGCTTCAGCATTCACGTGGAGAATGCTCAGAACCCAGCTCAGCCCCTCGCTTTGAGATGCACCTGCATGTGCAGCGGTCAGAAGGAATCTCAATATAAAAAAGGCATTAAGCGTCCATTAAGGAGGGCCCGAGGATGGGGAAGGGCCTGCAGGGGAAGTTTTATGAGGAGCGGCTGAGGGCACTCGGTCTGTTCAGCCTGAGAAGGCTGAGGGGAGAATCACTGCAGTTCCAACTCCCTCGGGAGGGGAAGAGCAGGGGCAGGCACTGATCCCTGCTCCGTGGGGACCAGGGACAGGACCCGAGGGAATGGCCTGAACTTTTGCCAGGAGAGGTTCAGGTTGGATTTCAGAAAAAGGCTCTTCCCCCAGAGGGTGGCTGGGCAGTGAACGGGCTCCCCAGAGCACCGGTCACAGCACCAAGGCTGACAGAGCTCAAGCAGCGTTTGGATAACGCCCTCAGGCCCATGGCGTGACTCCTGGGGATGGTCCTGGGCAGGGCTACGGGTTGGACTCGACGATCCTTGCGGCTCCCGTTCTGGTGCCGGGGCTCAGGAGCGGAGCGATCCCCCGGGATGGCCGGACACGGCCGGGCACGCCCGCTCCGCCGGCAGGGGGCGCTGCGCGCTCGCCGGGGGCGCCGCGGCGGGGCCCTTCCAGAAGCTTCCGGAAGCGGCGGGGCGGAAGTGACGGCGCGCGCTGGCGGCGCTTCCTATCTGCGGCCGGTGCCGTTGGGTCCCGGCGGGAGCGGCGCGAGCGGGGCCGCGCGGAGGGGGCGCCGCGGGTGAGCGGGGACCGGGATATGGGATGTGGGACACGGGATATGGGATGTGGGACCCGGGACCGGGCCACGGCCCGGGGCAGGGGCGGGGGCCGCGCCGCTGTTGCCGCGGCCGCCGCGCAGGCCCGGGGGGCCGCGGTGCCGGAGCGGCCCCGGGAGCCGCGGGGGGCTCCGCCCGGCCCTGAGGGGACCGCGGGGACCGCGGCGGGAGCGGCTGCGCGGGGCTCCCCCCGGGGCCCGGCGGGGCAGCCTCGGCCGCGCCCCCCGGGCCGGTGGCTCGCAGGGTCGCCGCGAGGGCAGAGACGTGCCGCGTTTCCCTTGGCGGGGGTTCGGCCGCCGGAGGGTGAGGGCGATCCCCGGTGCGTTAAACAGACCTTCTGCGAGTCCCTCCCCCCGCGCGGTGCTGGCGGGGCGGCTCCGCCGTGCCCTCCTTTCCTGCGCAGCGCCTCGCGGGAGGTGGTGCTGCGGGGGCCGCTCTGTGCCCTGCCCGCAGCGACGGGACACGGCCTGGAGCTGGGACGGGCGGGTTCCGGCAGGTATCAGAAACAGTTTCCCGCTGTTCGGGGTGATCAGGCGTTGGAAGGGGTTGCCCAGGGAGGCGGCGGAGTCGCCGTCCCTGGAGGTGTTTAAGAGGCACTGGTGATGTGGTTTAAGGGATACAGGGCTTGATGGTCTCTTCCAGCCCTGATGATCTCGAGCTGAACGCACTGTTTTGCTCTGATAGAAGCAGTTCAGTGAAGTTCTGCTCAGTGTTTATTACTCAGGGCAGGGTCAGGAGCGAGGTTTGTTGTGGGTGAGGTCGGCAGCGGGTTGGGTGTTTTGAACTCGCTGTTTCCAAGCTCCGAGCCGAGTTGAAAGTTGACACTGGCAGGTAAGGACGATGGTTTGCCGTCAGTGTTTGCTGGACTTCAGAGGGGGCAGTGGGCTGGGAAGTGATTTATGACTAGCGTTCATGTTTGCAGCGGCACTCGGAGCTGCGTTACTGTCGGAGCTCTCCTTGGCTGCTGTAGGGTTGAGCCATGCTAACAAAGGTTGTTCAAAATACTGAACAAGTTTGATGTGAATTCTGATAGTAATAAACTGACTCAGTAACATCATGAAAGCTAAGTTCCTAACAGTGGTAATGTGCACGTGGCCAGGCTTGTGATATTGCGTAGTCAATCAGGGATCAAACCCGGAATTTTCAGGGTATAAAGTGTCAAAAAGTGATAAGAATAAGGTGTTGACACAGAGGGAACAGCTGGAATGAAGCAAGGCTCTGCCTGTCCGGTCATGCAGCAGAGGTTGCAGTCACTGTTGCCTTGCTGACCTTAATTTTTGTTTACTCTTTGGATATCCTTATATTCCTGTTAGGGATTTTATGTTCAGCTGATGATCAAGATCCTGGTAGTTAAAGTACCGTTTAGTTTGATGGATTATGTTGTCAAAGAAGATTTGTTTGGACCAGTGAGTAAGTGTATTTATAGATCTTGTCTCTCTGGTTACTTTTTTTTTCCTTAAAATTTTAACCATAACTCAACACTGGTCTAATCTTTTTCCCTCCTCTTGGCTCCTGTGCTGCTTTCTCAGGGGAGAATAAGAGAGTGTTGGAAATGGAAGCTAAATTACTATTAAATTTCCTTAAATAATCTCAGATAGTGGAGGAGAAATTTAAATTGCTACTTTTACTGGCAGCACTATTTAGGCTGCCATAGTAATAATAATTTATCTGTAAACTTCAGGGTTCCCGTTGTTCTCTATCAGAGTTGTGTTTTTAGCACTTTTTTTTTTCAGACTGCATCATGTTCTTATCCGAGTAGCTTCTCTGTCTGGTATTTTCTCCTGTCTTTCCTAGATTGATGCAGTTTGCTAATTTATCTTGGCTGGATGCAGGAAGAAAGCATGCACAGCTTCACATTTGTGTAACACTGAAGTTTTAGTTAGATGGCTAATGTGTTTTGCTACTGGATTTTTTTTTAATGTAGGTACATACATTTCTTTACTACTGTATTCTTTCTTTCATCCATTAGAAGTTTTGGAATGTAAATGGAGAGAGGGAACAACTAACATTAAATCATTATCGTAACATCAAAGATGTAGTAGTTAATTCCTGACAGTGCGTGGACTGTCCTTGGGAAAGAAGTACCTGGCATTTGGTTTGTTTCGCAGCTGTGCTTACCACACTGGTGCAGTGAGGTCCGCCAGGGATGAGGGTGGTGACTGTTGTACCCGAGTCCAGAGGCGTCGCAATTCCGGCCTGGAATCGACTGAAATGTCACACCGGGTTGAGCTCCGAGCGCAGCCACCCGTGTGAGCCTGAGCTGCTCCTGTGCCACCGGCTGCGGAGGGGCGGCAGCTCCTCCTGCCAGGGCACTGCACTGCCAGGCTGCAGCACCTCCTGCTTCTTGCCGTGTAAACAGTGACGTTTTGAAGGGAATGCATTGCCTTAATTTTCAAGTCGCGTGAGGTTTAATGTTCTAGCATTGTGCTCCTTAAGTAGGAAGTGCTCCATTTCTCTAATAGCATTTGTAAAGAACCTCCTCAGCCTCGTGTCCTGAAAGCATTTTCTGTCAACAGCTTTTCCTTTGTCTTGTTCAAGGAATAAGGATTCAAGGATTAGTGAGAAATTACTTAGTTTGGTCAAAACTTGTTGGATCTTGTGTATGATGATTGTTTATTTCAAGATAGATTTAAAATAAAACTGTAATTGAGGGTATTAGTAGGTTTAAGTTATATTTCTTCTTTTGAATGAAATACACTTGAATGGATGTTGGATTTTTCTTATATTTAGGCTTAATGAAAGCATTATTCTACTTCTGTTTATTTAACTGCTAGGGAAGAACTAATTCATGCATATGCATTTCACTCCTCCAGTTACCAGTTGTAGGTTTCATTTATGTTTTCTATTTGTTCTGAGGAAATACTGCAATCCCACTGGTATTAGTGAGGACTCAGTACCTAACAAGGATCTTAAAGCTCATATAATAAGTCTGAAGTCATTCCTGTTTATATTGCAGACAGTTTTTATTAAAACTTTAATTATTTTGATTAGAATTATTTTTCTACCTTAAAATGTAGTCTGAGTCTATGATAGCCTGTCAGTCCTCTGAAAAAGAACTTGCTCTTTACGTTAATCAAACTTTTTTTTTTCTATTTGTCTGGAATAAAGTTATCATGACTCCAAAAATACTTCCGGGGAAGTGTGTAGAAACTTGAAACTAGTTTGTTTTCCCTAAAGGATCATCTCATTGCATGTGATTATTTGGCTGAAACTTGCTGGGCCTCATCTTTTGGTTGAGGCTTTCACCGTTTTCAATTGTTCAATCAGACAAAGATTGTATATTTTTTAAAATAAGACAGGAATATTTTTACTTTGTATAAAGCAGCCTTTTATGGTTAGTTTTAGGAGGATGCCAGTGTTGCAGATATTTGTGACACAATTCCAAATTTGGACACCTGAGTTTGTTGTGTTTTGGAAAAATGCTCCTTTGCTTTAAGGAAAGCTCGTGAATAAGTCTCCCTCAATTTAGGGCCTGCTCAGAGATGAGATGGATAAGCAGGAGAGTGTCAGCCAGGGCAGTGAGGGTGGCCTATTCACTGATCAGCTCCCTTTCCCTGTTTTTGTTAGACAGTTTACATTTCTTTCACAGATGAAGATTCTAGATTTTTTCTGTTTTCCATTTTTGTTGGTTCACTGTTTTTAATGATTTTTTACTTGTTGCCCTCTACAGGCTTTCCTTGTGCTGGGCAGTAAAGCAAACCAGGTCCTGTAGTTCTGTGTCCTGCAGCTCTTGGGGAGGAGAGCAGTGGACAGGGTTCTTTGTAACTGCTTGCCTTAAGGGGTGAGGGAGCCTTGTACAGGTGTCTCCTTTTTGGTTGGGGTGGAGTTTTTTGTTGTTGTTGGCTTTTTTAAAGTGGAACATGAACTTCAAGGTAAAAAAGCAGCAGCTGCCTTTTCCCTATATGAACTGCATCCTCTTGTGTAGTAACAACTGTATCCAAATCCACTCTGTTTTCTGACATAGAAGCAGGATGTTTGTTCTAAGCATGAGATTAAACTAAGCTTTTTGGAATGTTCATTTTATTAGATTCATCTCCTGGGGATGCTGTGGTGGTATTAAAATAATGAGTATAAACATGGCTATTTAAGTACATTTTACTAATTTTAATTGTATATGGCAAGTTTACATTTTTCTGTGAAACAATAAATTTCAGGAACCTGTGAAGTTAAACTCTTGACTACTTTTTTAAGCTCAGGTAAGTACAAGTTAAAAGTACTGAGGTTTTTACTATGCCTTAGTCTGCACCACACTGCACGTATCAGTGGGGGGAAGAATTTAATGTTGATGCCTTGTTTAAATGTATTTTCAGATTAATTAATCACAAAACTTATACAGGTTTTCTTGCTCTGTTATTGCACACTCATCAGAATTAAAGTAACTTTCTTTTGGTTCCTTAGAATTCTTAAACTTCTTAGAAAGATTTTCTGGTAAAGAGTGTGGGCATTTTTGTGTTTGCTCTTGTACAGCGCTGGCATGGTGGATCTTTGAGTTCAGTTAAGAGACTGCTCATGGTCTCAGCTCAGTTACTTATGGCGCATCCCAGATATTGTTGCTAGAACTGACATAGATCTCTTGATTTTATTTGGAATTTGGTCAAGGTTTTAGGACTTGTATGGCTTCCTGTGTTTGCTGAGTTGTGGTGGGTGAGATGTGTTTGATTGTTGCCTGAGCGGTGTTTCACTCTGAGGAGTCGCAGTGTGAGATTTGGCTTTGGTCAGAGCATAGGAGACATCAGAAGTCAGGTTCTATAACCAGGGTCTGTTTCTTAAAGACAGGGGCTTCTTCAAGCCAATGAGAGCTCCTTGAGCCACTGGTACAAATGTGTCCTAGAGGCCTTGGCAAACAGTGTTATTGTTGATCTTTGTTTACCCTCTTTTAGATGGGTAGCTTGGAGAGATAAGGCAAGTAATTAAAATTTTTAGATTGCATTTGAAATCTGTAGCTTGTGAGCAAATGAAGTGACTGAACTTCATCTGAAGTTTGTTACTTCTAAACAGAACATTTTTATACGTGTCTGAATTTACTGGACTGTAAATAATAAAATGATTAGCAAAGGTATCTTAGCTGTGTAAAAATCAAATGAAGAAATAGTAGAAAACTTTGAAAGTGTGTGTGTGTTGTTGGAATTTTTTGTATGGCCTTGGATCCAGAACCACATTAATATGATTGTAGTGTGCATACTTGAAGGAGTATAAAATTCATCAGATCCCGCTCACATATTGCTTTCTAATAAAAATCGTGGAGTGTGAAGAATCATATTTTTCAATGATAGATTACAATTCCCAAAGATCTCTGAGTGTTTTCATCATCTGTTAACATCCCAGAGACATCTCTGAGTTGCTCAGTTGCTGTTGAGTAGGTCAGATTCAAGCTCAAGCTGAACTGGGAGTCAGAACAGGATATTTTTTCCTCTGGCGTTGCCAGGAGGATGCAATCCTTTACATATGTTCATCGAAAGCAGCAGGTACCAGGAACTGGGTGGCTGTGGGACTTGCACAGGATGTTGATGACTGGCTGCTTCTGTGAACTGCATGAATCAGGAGTTTGGAACTCCATCTGACTCTCCAGGTGACTGCAGTAGTCACAAAGCTAGAGCTATTCTGGCATCTTTCAGGACTCTCTGTGCTGCCCGTTGCTTCATGGCCAGAAATAGATAACTTTTTCTGACTAAGCTGACTGCAAAGGTCTCATGCCCCTTGCTGTCTGAATTCCCTCCTGGCTGCTCTAAGAATTTCTTGTTTGGATACTTTCCTCCCTTATGTATTTAGTTAGCGGTGCTGCTTTGTCATCTCTTTGAGTTGTGCATCTGATTATTTGCTTTTCTTTTCTTTGTCATCTGATCTTATAAAAGTTTATGGCTCTCTACATATCTGTGTTCTGTAATGCTCCTCATGCCTTTTATGTAGCTGAGGACTGTGCTGTGAAGAGAGTTTATGAGCTGGGTTTCGATAACTCTGGTGGAGCTGTGGCTTGTGCTGTACGAGGAGGGTCCAGCCCGGTCATGTGCTCCTGTCAGTTGCCTTGAGTCAGTGTGAGTGTTCAGGGCCACTGCTCCGTAAGCCAGAACAAAGCTGACTTTTGGTTCACATAAACACTTGCCTGTTTGATTTTCGTGCTCCAGAGGAGTTAGAGTAGCTGACAGCACACTACAAACGTAGGGCACTTACCAGCACAAGTAACTACAAACACGAAGGCCATGAAACAACTTCTTTCAGCTGGAGGTGTTTTGCTTATCTGTTCTTCTGAGACTTCTAAGAACTTGTGTGGATGGAGGTGGGAAATCAGCTAATGTGGGCTGGCTTCCTTCTGGCTTTGGAAAAAACTCCCAAGTGCCTAATTAATGAGCCTTGCGTATATATTTGGAGGCAAATTGTTTGACAGATTTGGTGTTGGAAGAAGATTTTTGTCATGTCATTTTGGTTAGGATAATTGAGTGGTTTTTTTCAGGAGTATATATGGTTCGCATCTTTGAAGCATCTAGGCATTTTCACCATGCAGATTCCTGCTAGCCTGAAAAATACAGATTTTTTTTTTAATTGGCCATCTTCTGTTGTCTAGGTTGGTCATCTATATTCTGTTTTATTATAAGCTCATGATGGCTTTTTTCTTGAGTAAATATTTTAAATAATTTTGTCCTGAAAAGATTGCAGACAGAGGTCTTTTCTAGTTTCTGAGTATTGTTGAGATTTTTTGGGGGGAGGAGTGCCTGTGGGTGTGAGGGATTTAGTTTTGGGGTTTTTTTCCCCAAATTGGCTGTTGAGCAAAAATCCAGTTTTTTTTTCAAGGAGATAAATATTAGCTGACACTTTTTAAAAAAAATTAAGCTGAACAAAAAAGCTGCAGATTATTTTCTTTGTGTAAATATTGCGAAAACCTTTTTACGTACAAGAAAAAAGTTCCTATGATAACTAAAGTTTCTGGTTTATGGTAACTGGCAGATAGAAATAACAATAAATCAGAGGTGGACTCTTACTGTTGTATGACTGTTTGATTAGGAGAAGGAGAATATTAACAATATGTTTTCTTGAGGGAGCTGCTGCTTGTCTTAATTCCAGACTCTCTATTAGGAGCAAGTAAAAAACGAACAATAATATACTCACTGAAGACAGAATATGGAAGCCCCAAACATTTCTTTGGAACACATAATTCCTCTATTCTTGAAAGGTTTTGCTTTTTAGGGCCAGAGTCATCTGTTAAGAGGTGATCATATTGGCTCAGCATTAGTTTTTGGTTCCAACTTCAGGCTTCTGTTATTTAGGATATACTGGTGTCTGTATTGAGCTGGAACTTAACAACCCTGCAGCATTGTTTTTAAACAAACAGCAAAATATTTAAATATTTGATGAAGTCAGTATGACTACCAGTGTGCACAGAGTTCTCTAGGAAAAGATGTGGTTTATTTCCTGTATACTTATTCTAGCTAGAAGCTTTAGGTTTAAATTTTCCCTCTAAGATAGGTGCCCAAATGGAGAGGAGAGCTAATGCAAGTGTTATATTTAAGAAAATAAGAATATGCAAAAACCACTTAGTGGTATAGTCTGTGCTTCCTGCTGTTTGCTGGTAGGAGGGGCTCTGACCTCTAGCCTTAAGCTTGACTCATATTAGATATATTCTGATTTCTTTTTGTAACTATATGTTCCATATGTGCTATTGCTCATAAGGGTTGGCTTTGGGATGTGATCACAGACTTAACCCACACTGACCTTGCTCTTCCCCTCTGTGTTCATGAGCTGTTCTAGTCCTTGTGTGGGAAACAGCAAAACTAGCAAGGCCAGTTGATAGCAAGTATTCTGGGATATTTTTGGTAATCTGTATGTTTACATATTCAACCCTGCCATTGGTATATTATTATTGGCATTCTCAATGTTCATTTTAATTCATGTCTCCCAACTTCCTTTGACATTGGTCACAATATTAACTATACCCTTGCTATTTTTTTGGTGTGGGGATTTCTTCAAAGGGCAAAGTCAATTAGAGGTCTGTTTACCTGCTGCACTTCAATTTTGTGTTTGTGGGCCTGTTTGGTTAAGTAGATTGCTAAAGCCACCCAAGTTTTAAACAGAGTATCTCTTAAACTGGTTTTGCAATTTGAGGAAATATATGTGTAACCACATCCCTAATTAAAGTTAATTAAGCTTTAACCTACAGCAACAACATATTTTGAAGGTGTACCAATTTATTTTAAAAGGAAGCCTCTCATTACTTTTTATATTCTGGGATGTTGAAAGACATATGTAAAATGAGTACAATAAATTAATTTCAGATTATTTCACTGGACTACATCATGCTTGGTACCCTCAGCATTTGTGTGAAAGAACAGGAAAATGAGACTTTGCGTGGACTAAAGTGAAAAACACTGAATGACTTGAGGGGGGAAAAGTTATTTCAATGGATTTTTGTTCTAGATGCATGAGATAAGAAAATGTGACTAATACATTGCTGTATTGTTGTGTTCTGAGTGTATTTGTGTGACTTTGCCTGCAACAAGTTGATAACTCGTGGAAAATGTCGGTGTTTCCTTGTTCATAAAACTTGGAACGAACCAGCAGCAGTGATAGGATGGGAAGGTGCTTGGAATTTTTGCCAGAAGAGATTTGTTACAGTGTTGGAGAGAAGAAGCCTTTGCAGGAAGATATGAAACCATTCTCACAACTTCTAGAAAGATTCTTTCATCTTAGTCCTCATTTAGTTGGAGTAATGGTAAATATATATGTTTCTTGTAATTATTCTCTGATACCGACAAGAAACCATCAGTATTTCAATTGCTTTTTCTTTTAACTTGTAGGCTTCTTAGGACTCTTGTGAAAACTTTCTTTTATACTAAGAAACAGAAGATGGCTCTGTGCTTGAGTTGGTTGGTTAAGCTTGCAGTTGGAGCAGCCTTGCCTGGCAATGTGCTCCTGTTGGTAAACATAAAGGAAGTAAAGGGTATTCAGTAGCTTTGACAACATGCAAATTTTTTGTCAAGGTCTGAGTACAAGAAAGGCTTACTGGAATCAATAGGTGGAGTTTTAGGTTTCCAAGATCTGCACATGCGTTGCTTTTGTGAAGGGAGTATCTCAGTGCAAATAATGTTGTGAAGAGCAGATGTGGAAGAAAGGACCCTTCGTTTCTGCTCATATGTGCTTAAGACATGATGTAGGTGTCATAGATGACATTAGGTGAACATGATATGTGCTTTCTTTTGCATTCAGAGTTATTAATATGTAATCAAAACCATGACCCACATATTCTTTTTAATATACTGATTAAATCAGGCTTTTCAGTCTGTTTTGTTCCAGGAACTGCTGGTTACCCATGTGTCTGTGTAATGTGCTTCAGTGGGATTAAAGAACATAAAAATCAGAATGAAAGTAATTGTTTCATTTGTTGAACTAAGATAAAGCATTTTTATTTTTTGGGGTTTGGAACATTTGAATTTTGTCCCTCTCAGATCAGATTTGGTACTAGAAGATACCAGACTCCTACCTGACTTTTATGAAGTAACAGCACTGGACAAGCTTAATTTACAAGTTGTTGTTGTTCTTGTTATAGGACTTGAAAGACTCGGCTGTTGTTAGCAAGACACCTACTGAAACATGGTGGATTACTATGAAGTTCTGGGAGTGCAAAAGCATGCCTCGGCAGAGGACATTAAAAAAGCGTAAGTGTCACTGGCGTGTGTGTTATGCATTTTAGGGAACAAATATAATGACATGGTTTCTGAATCTACACTTTGTTGTCCTCCCTTGTTCTTTTGCTAATTCCTGCACATGCTACTTTGCCAACTCAAATGTCTGAACTGTGATCTTGTGTGACTGTAAAACAGTCCACACCAACCTAACAGCAAGCTTAGCTTTGACCCTCTGAGTAGTTACGAACAATTTGCATAAAAGTTTCGTTTCAGGATAGGAATTGTGTGCAGGTGTAGCAGTCAAAGAAGGCATTGATGTTAAGATGGTGCCACAGTCTGGTATTGGTGTGTTCTTGAAGCTTTATCAACTTTGTACCAGGTGTACCAAATCCTTCTCAGTGTTCCCCATGGTTGCCTGTAGCACTGAATCATTACAGAGCTTCAAGGAGAAGGCCACAGCAGAGATGTTTTGGAATGTTTTGCTTAGGTCTGCCAGATGTTGATCCCCAGAAATGCACAGGAATATTTTCCAAATAACTGAAGCACACCAGACTACTTTTTTCTTAAAAGCTTATCTGAGTAGGTGGTTCTTTGTGTGCCTGCAGAATCTGTTAATACCAGGCTGGTTGCAAGATACAAAGCACTGGGGAATTTCTAAATACTTTAATTCGTGACAACTTGTTGGAAACATTTTGTGTTTATCTGTATAGCATATTCCAGAATTTCAGAGTAAAATATCCATTGTTTTCCTTCCACTTAGGTACCGTAAGTTGGCACTAAAATGGCACCCTGATAAAAATCCAGACAATAAAGATGAGGCGGAACAGCAGTTTAAACAAGTAGCTGAGGCCTATGAAGTTTTGTCAGATGGTAGGTATTTTAAAAGGGTTCTTGAATTGCCTTTCTCTGTTCTGGGTATCAGACTGAAAATGTTGATGTATGATGCTATGACGAGATATTGTTACTTTGGTTTATTGTCCAGCTTGACTACTTCCTTTTCAGAAGAGAGAGGGAAAGAGGCTGGCAGATAAGGCAGAATAAGCAGAAATTTTGAACCCAAAATTTCAGAATCTCTTTAGATGAGTAATTAGTTTTACTGTAGAAATTGAAATTCTATGTCCGGCAGACTCTCTTCAGAAATTTCTGAAGAGAAGTCTGTGAATAACAAGATTAATTTTATCTTAGCAGGGAAAGCTAATGTTACCATCAGTATAGGGGTGTTACTGTGTTTATCCAGTAAGTCAAGCTAGGCCAACCCTGAAGTGTCTACTGTTGGGCCTACTGCTTCTAGTTCTTGTAGCAGTAAACTAGTCTTGACAAAGCTCAAGCATACTGTAAACCTTGCTGAAAATGCGGATTGCGTTTGGGTGAGTTCCGGAAATTCAGTCAACTGTGATACCGATAGTGATAAAGATAGTGTTTATTTTGAAGTGTTCTGAAGGAGGTGCTTAGCCTGACCCATGAAGTGCAGGAATGCAGTTTAGAGTTCATCCATGTGTTTGCTTGAGGAGGATCGTTAAGTTGTGCCAGTGTTCTGGCAGAAGCAGTCTGAATCATAGCAAAGTGATTTAAGCTACTTTGATTATTTTCCTCTATAATTGACTGCAGCTGTCTATATGCTATTTCTGAAGTGTCCTTGATTTCACCTGAGACAGTGAGCATGGGAAAGCTATATTTAAAGCACTAGTGGCATCTAGATTACCTCTCAGAGTTCAGCCTGATTTATGGAGCTGCAGTCTAGTACACACTATTTCTTTGCTTGGTTTTGATACTTAATTGACATGGGAGAAACAGAACTTCATTTATCATTAGTTCATTGTCTTCTAGAGTACTTTAATCTTCTTAAGCTAATTTTTCAGCAAGATAAAAATAGGATACTGGTCTGGTTGTTATACAGATCTTTTAAATTCTTTGGAAATAGTACACTGCTAGAATTTTAGAACATCTAAAAGTGCTGCCAGTTTTTGGATCAAGACCAAATCCTAACTTAGTGGTGTTTTAACAATCATTTGTGCAACAGGGATACCAGAAGCCCAGTGGTCAAGAGGCAGTCAGCTCCTCTGCAGACCTAATGAAATTTTCTGACACCATTACAGGCTTGAATGAAGACAGATTTTTTGGCAGAAGAATAGTTTTGTAAGAGGTTACATAAGCAAAGAGTACTGACATTGGGTGATCATTGAACACACTTCCCTTGTGGTTTCAAAAGTGTAACATTTTAAGATATGAACTTTGGGCTTTGTGAGTCTTCAAGTTGCTGTTTCCTGCTCCTGACAGTTTATCTACCTTACTGCTTTGGTCTTTTAACATTGATGAGTAGGTTAACCTCCTTTCTTTCAAAATTGCTTTCTAGAAAGGCAGTATGGCTAAATTAACAAGCTTTGGGGATTTGTGTGCGTGTGAACATATTGCAAGTTTCTGTTATTTGGAGATGATGACCATTTATATAAAATTTTAATTTCTGTTAGTCAGAAGTGTTTTAGTTTCCAGCATCTGTTTGAGGTTACTGCATGTTCTTTCAGTGATGCTATTTAAATTTTAAAGCATCTTTCACTGAAGAGATTCCAGTGGGAAAACCATGATAAAATTGAGAGTCTAAAATCAGATGCCCTGACTGGTTTTTGGCTGATACTTCCACACCAGTGCAAGCAAAGTAAGCCAACTATCTGCCTCTTTAAGCTCTTCAGGTTCCCTTCTAGTACCAACAGTGCCATCTGATCCTATGCAGTAATGTAGAGCTCATTTTTCTTGCCTTTCTAATGAATACTGTAAGGCTGGTCTGGAGTGAGATTAATAGTCATTTTATGCCTTCTAAAGCAATGGAGAGCAAGCAGTTTGAGTCACATCCTTCCATGGCATTTTGTAACATCACTTCATTCTCCATTATTGAGCTAAAAGAAGTGGTTATAATTAATTTTAGGAGTTTTGTAGTCACTCATATAAGCACTGTTCTTCTGTTCTCATAACTCTCTCACTGTGGGTGTGTTCTTGTGCAATGAAAGGGAAAAAAGTAATTGTCAAGGTTTGTAAGTTGGATAGAAGGAAGAGAATGCTTACAATGAGAATGCTTGAGCTCTGAAACTGCTTTTCAGAGAAACTGTACAATCTTTTCTTGGAGATTGATGAGACCAGGGCTTTATTCAGGCAAGATGTGACCAACGTTGTGATTAGACTTGTGTGGAGTAGCAAGTTGAATTCCAGAGGTCCTTTACAGCCTTAAAACTTTGTACCTGTGTAAAGAAGACTGCAGTATTCTTTTTAAAGTATTCTTTTTAAGAAAAAACTTCCTTATGAAGTTTGTCCTTATACCAAAGTTCTTCTGATATGACAGGACTGGAGCTTCTAGAACTAAGTGGCAGTAAGTCTGAAGTTTGGTGCCTGTTCTTTCTGAACCTAAACTGTTTTGGTAATCCTCGTTAAAAACATTCAGCAGTTATGTGCCAGAACTTTGTTAAATAAAAGAGCTTTGAGAAGATGTTTAACTGAGAATATCAGCTAAGCTAAGTCCTTTTTTTTTTCCCCACAAAGTCAATGTACCTGTTTACTGACATGACATACAACTTCTCCTTGTAGCTAAAAAACGTGACATCTATGACAGATACGGAAAAGAAGGCCTAATAAATGGAGGTGGAGGTATGTGGACAACCAGCAGTTCTTTGCTTTCTTTATTCTCGTGGAATCTTCCAATCCTCTGAAAATTGAGATTACAACTGTTTTTACATTTTTTTTCTAGTTGTTGTCAAAGGTATTACTGTTATCTAAAAACAGAGAACTAGTTATAAAAAATATCGTGTGTACTTAACCTGAACGATACCTGAAAGGGAAATTTTAGAGATTGTTTGTGTTTTTAAATGATTCTAATACCATATAGGACTGAACTTTCTTGTTAGTAAGAACGTGTGAAGGTAATTGAAACTTAACTATTTTTTTTTTCTGCAGGTGGAAATCATCACGATAATGCGTTTGATTTTGGATTTACATTCCGTAACCCAGATGATGTCTTCAGGGAGTTTTTTGGTGGAAGGGACCCCTTTTCATTTGAGTTCTTTGGTAAGTAATCCACTGGTTTTACTTACATGCATCTAAAGTGTGGCTAAAACTTTGCTCTTATAAAACAAATATAGTTAATGCAGTTTTATTAGAAATAGCTCTGAAAATGAGGTAAACAACTGGTATTTTGTATTATATTTGAAGGGTTTGTTTCATGCATGTTTCTTGGTTGATTTTATAGCACAGAACAGATCTGGCTTGCCAATACATGTTTTGTTGGAAAGCCTGGTTTACAAAACTGTGAAATCCTGGCTGCTGTGTCTCTGTAGGTTAGAAGGAACTAATATATACTGGAATTTCCTCTCAAGAATTCGAGCAGGCAAACGTAGTCTGTTGCATTTCATTTCTTTTGATCTCTAAATAAATAAAAAAATAAAGCTTTGAGAACTTCTGAGCTGGACAGGTTATCTATGACTGTTACAGCATAGCTCTCAGCGTGGACCTGTGTCACAGCAGGAGAGCTGTTCTTGTGTTGGAATAAGAACAGCTACATACATAATCCAGACACTGTCCCAAATTCATGTCACTTGTTTGCTTGGGGTGTAGAACCCCTAAAGACTCAGATTAGTTCTGAGGCCTGTGGTTCATTTAGGCAGCACTCATTAAAGGAAGCAATATGTAATAAAGTTGTCAAAGTAATCTTTTTACCCTGGTGCTGAGGGTTTTTTGACTTGTGATGTTGCTTGCTCTAGTGAAGGTCTTTTCAGAGGTGCTGGAGTTCTTACACAATCACTCTGTATATTCTACTCATCAAAGTGCTGATCTATAAAGCAGAACAGATCCTGTGTTCAGTATTTACTGCGAGAAAGTCCCATACTGAAAACTGCAAGAAGGGTACTTGAAAAACAAAGCTTTCTTCCTGTTCTTCCTGATATTGATTAATCTCTATAATAATGTATGTAAATGTTTTAATATTTTTGAAACTAATTTTTTTATCTTTGGCAACATTAAGGGTCTGGTTCAGCTCAGATTTTAATTTTATCCTTCTCTGGTTTGCTATTTAGAGATCATCAGCTGTCGGATGACTCTAATGAAGCATTAGAAAAGGGGTTGAATGCAGTACAATGCTAGTTGAGGAATTAGATGAGTAGCTAGAAGAAGAATGTGGTAGAGGATAAGCAGCAGAATTTGGGCAGTTGGATCCAGTGGGAAATCAGCAGAAGTAGGAAAGGGCAGATTGGAGGAAGCATCTTAAGAAAATGCTGAACTGGGAAGATGCAATTTCTTCACTGCCTGCAGTACAGTAAAAATCTCAGGAAGTACTAACCAATGATTTCAGTTGAGATGAGTGATCTCACAGCACTGGTTAGGCCACATCTGGAGTACTGGGTCCAGGTGGTACGACTGCACTGTGAGGGTGACTGAGCATTCTAGCAGATGGTCTGGAGAGGTGGTGGAATCTCCATGATTGGACATACTCGGAAGGCATCTGGATGTGGTCCTGGGCAACTCAGTCTAGGTGTCCCTGCTTGAGCAGGGGATTGGACCAGAGGAACTCCATAGGTCCCTGTCAACCTCAGCTGTTTGTGATTGAGTGGTAGAAAACCTAGAAAAATCTGAGCAAGATGTTGAGCTAGGGAGGAGGAGCTGGGAGAGAGTGTTTAGCTCTTTTGTTCACTTTTTCATTTAAGATCTGTTAAATAAAATAGTTGGTTCTCAATCAAATATCTTTACAGTAAATTGTATAGGGGAGGCATATTCTAGCTACCAATGAGAGACTGACATGGGCCCTGCTTGGTTTTGATTGTATTTGCTTCATCAGTGCAATTATCACAGGGGATTTAACTTCCTGTCTCTGAAAAAGTCAGCATTCATTATTAACCTTAAAGCCATGAAATTCTGCTTTACAATAGGGATAGATTTAAAAAAACCCTGAGGGTTCCTCAGAAGGAAGGCTGTTCAGCATAGTGTGTAGAGTTATCCCGCTACTCACATGGAGGTGCCACTGCTAACAACGTTTTCCTGGGATGTTGTAGCTGCTGTAGCCTCTCCTGTGGGATACATCTTACCTTGTGGCATCACTGGACTTAACAACATACCCCACTTGCTTATAACTCAGATTTACTTGTTTATTCCAAAGCTACTTATCTACTTCATGTATCGATCTCTGTCATCGTCAGCTTTAAGATACAAGTAGTGAGACTCAGGCTCTGCTGCTTGCCCAGTAAAGTTCTGGCACTGTCAGCAGTGTTATGTACACTCTAGTTAATGAAAACTAATAGTTTCTAAGCTGTCTCTCTACTTCATGTGGATAGTTGCAGTGTCAGTGACCAGAGCTGCTAAAAGCCTATGTTGAGCTTTGGATTTTGAGCTTAAGCTCTTGAAATTTTTCTAGTCAGAAGGCTTCAGAATGAGCACTTTTTTTTTTTCTTTAATATGCTGAAGAAAATCTCTAACATGGGAAGTTGTAACTCCAAACATTTTTTTTCACAGATTTCTATAAAAAATGTTTGCAATTGTCTTTGCACATACACAATATTTAAGGTAGTACAACATGACAATATCAGTGCTTTCAGCTTGATGTAGTGCAGTTTATAATGCCTAAAACAAGCAGAACTGTGTGTATAGCATGAGTATTTGTATTGGTGATCTCAAGCCATTGTAGATTCTGTTGTGTTGAAACACTGATGGAACAGTTCTGCCCTGAAGAATTAAGTGAATTTGTCTTCTAAAAATGAGGAGTTTTCAACTTGTTGATGAGTTTTCTGTGGAAGTAGTGACTTCTTAAGGAGCTGCTCAGGTTATAATTGATATTCTAAGCAACTGAATAAGGACTGGGGTCATGTTTTCTGAAAATGTACTCTGGTTGAATCAAAGATGAAATTGAATAAATACTTTGAAACATTTGTACTTTTTATGCAGTTTGAAGTGGCACATAGTGAAGCCCACAGAATGCAAGTGGGACTCTCTATCCTGATTACCACTGAGTATGTAAAGAGCAGCATTCATATGCCTAATTCCTGTAAATTTATGGATGTGAAGGATTTCTAAAATTGTGCAGTGAATTGGGTCTGTTAAACTCCACTGAGCTGCATTGCACTGATACTGCAGTTACAGTAAGTTTTCTTTATAAACAAAGGCATCTTTATTCATCTCTAGAAAAGAGGAGAATGTACAAAGACTTCTGTGGTGATTTTTAACTGATGAGTCCCTTCAGACTGTTCAAATGAAAATTTATAATACTGTTAAAGACAGCTCTGAAGACTTCCAAATGCAGCGAAGTTAATGTTATGTGCTGTGTGTTGCACTGGAGACAGTCACAGCTTCTCTTCACTCTTTTTTCAGGCAAATTCTTTGTAAAAATAGGGGTGCATGAGGGAAAGTACTTTTTAAAACTTGCTCTGATGGCATGACAGATGATTAACTCCTAACCTTTGAGACGTGGGCTCGGTTTTTGTGACCCCTGGTTACAACAGAGTCTGTATTTGGTGAGCTCTTCTGGTGATAGTTTTTAGTCTCTTTGCCATGGAGATGGATGCTAATCCTTATGATGGGAAGAAAAGTTGATGCTTCCTGTGCAGTACTACTTTTGTATTGCAAAGTACTGCTGTGATGTGCCAGTGTCTGGTATTCAGCTGTCTGTCCATACACCTGCTCTTCTCTGGCTGGCCTTTGACTTTAGAACTGACTGTTTACTCTTAATGTAGGGATTGATTCCTCATTTCAGTAAGCTTGCTTTATACTGAAACTATATCCTACTTCATTTATATTTGGTGCTTGCCTTGCTTTGTTAATTTATGTCCTATTTAGCATTTTGTTTGTATTTCACTTGTAAACTTTGCAAGGATGTTCTGCTGTACTTTAACAGTTCTATAGGAGGGAAGGATCACGATGTCACCACTGGTGATGGAGGTGTATTGAATAAAGACCTGCTGTGTCAGGGATTGTGAGGAACAGAAATTGATGTGATTTGGTGTAGGCAAACATGCTTGACTGTTTCTGGGCTGTTAAAGATTTGACTTGATTTTGGTTTAGAGGCTTTTCAGATTCTTACTTCAAGAATGGATTCCATGTTGAAAGATATCAGTGAGGAATTACACTGAAAGATGAAGTTGGTATAACAAGATCATAACATTCCCAACAGGCCATTTAGTACTTCTGACAACTCCTTAAGGAGTCAATTAATCTCTTCTAGACTTCTAAGCTTCACATACACCCTAAACCATCTCAGTTGTCACCAGATATATCTGTGATGCCTGAGTAGTTTCTATATGGGCTAGAAAATACAACTCAGGACCCACAGCAGACCAGTATCCTCCAGCAGCTGTATCTAGAAGCTCGACAGGATGTTTCAGGGCATTTCAAACTGCTTTAGATGCCTGTATGTCTACTTAAAAGAGTACCACAAAGAACCATGTTTTTCTCCCTGGTAGAATGTGTTACTGATGTGATGTGATAAATTGGTCCCAATGGATGCCCTCTCTAGACTTTGATGTCCAAAAGAAGTCTGTTTGTGGAGTCTCAATACTTACTGTAGTCTTGACAGTTTTGCTATAGTTCCTAAACGTTTTATTATTCTCAGTGTACATTTGGAGATAGTAATTTATAAATGTGTTAAATGTTTTTCTTAGATTGTGAAGTAGGATTCATGATGTATTTTAATACAAATTTAATACCATAATGCATATAGACCTTATGCATTCTGTGGAGGTTTCCCTTGAGAATTCTGGTTACCTGGTTTATGTGTTATTTAAAATTCTATGCTCTTGGAAACGAAGGTAAAATGAAACTTAACACCTTTATGTGGCTAGCTAGATATAAATGTTTGTCCTAGAGAATGTCAACTAGCTTGTTATCTGGTATGTAGTTTGGTTCCATCAAAGGACAGAATTACTGCAGATTGAGTGCTGTAATATTGATTGCATAAAAAGAAGCACAAGCGTTCTGGAAAAGTACTGTGAGTTACTTTGAGTAGCCAGGCTAAACACGAGACAAGAAAGAGGAAATTCTATGTGCAGTAACCATTGCAATCTCTACATGATCTGTGTTTTAGGATGTTTTTCAGGAATGGGATAGCTTCATCAACCTATTTGTCTCATGGGTGGAAAGTTTTCTTGCTGTGGCAAAAGATTTGCATAAGATCATGGGTTTAATTCACATGTAATTCCATTTCTGATAATTGATTGTTTAGGTGGCATAATGGAAAATGTATTTGTTAGTAAAATGGGTTACTGAAACTGAAAATGGAGGTGGCTTTCAGTTAAAGCGGTCTTGTACAGCAATGTTTTCTTGGTAATTAATCTTTTTGTTGACATAAATTTGCAGCTTTTTGGTGCAATTTATGAAGTACTTAGAGATTTGCATGTGCATCCATTGCTTTGGTATGAATGTACAGTTTTGTTTCATAACCATTAGTCTTAGATCATAATTATCCCCTGAATGGTACAAATCTTACCAGTCTGAATTTTTCAGAAATAATTTGGTAAGTTTGAAGAGTGTTTTTGAAACACAGACATTGTCTCAGCAATTATCAAACAGCAGTAGGTAATACTGTGGTTCTGTGGTCAAACTAATACATCCTGCTGAAAGGGAGGAGGCCTTGCTCCAAATTTTCATGTCTGTCTTAAAACTTTAATCTTTGTCTAATGCCCCATTAGATAGATTGAAAAGCTGCTTGATAACACACTGGCCAAAGTTTGTCTCTGACATCCCAAGCCAGTTCAGGTTGTTAGCCCCCCAAAAAATGGCTTGATTTGGTTTTCTTGAATGGCTAGCTGATAAAATTGGTCAGAGGAAGAATGCTGAATAGAGCACAAGGAGAACAGTGGTGATGGAAGATTCCTCCATTTTTAAGATGTGCCTGAACATTTGAGCATTCATTTGATAAACATGAAATGCTGATTACTGAATTCCAACATCTTTGTAATAACTGTATAGATGGCATTCAAAGGCAATGTTTTAAGTGTCCTTTTTTTTTTTTTTTTTTTAAAGAAAATAACTAACCTGAAGGTCGCTGCTATATATCATTAGAAAGACTTTCAAATTCTGCTGGTAATTTATTTAATAAGTGGGGTAAACATCTGTTTGACATCGAATTTATGAAAATAAGCAATTACAAAGACCATGCTTCAGACATTAGGCAGGTGAATCAACAGTGCTTGCAGCAGCTTCTTGGTGTCTCCTGAGTAAGTGGTGTCAACAACATGCTTATTTTGTAGTTAAGGAAGAAAACATTTCCATGAAGAAGTGCTTACAGGTTTCTGTGGCCCATCCAGTTCAGGTGGTGTGTTTTTTAGTGCCTGGGTACACTCCAGAGCTGTAGCATGAGTTTCTGTGCCTTTTTTAATGCAAATCTGCATCTTTGAAACTTTTTTCAAATGGACAAGATGGAGAACACCTACGCCAAGAATTCCATTGTATTGTAAGTATCATGTCTGTAGCCATTTGCATGAACCCGTTGGCCAGACCTGCATTTCAGACTCTCTTCTGGCAGGATCTATAAAGTCATTACAGTGTACTTTTGATATGAAGAAAGGATGTTGGGCAGGCAGCCTTGGCTCACGGGAGCACTGCAGCACTGCAGCACAGTTGTTTGACTGTGTCCTTATGCAGTGGCTGAACAGCCCTTCAACACTGTTCTGTGCTGCAGCGAGTGCCACCCTCCTGCATCTGCAGTACGGGCACTCAGCTCACGTGTCACGTTCTGGCAGAGGCAGCAACGTGGCTCTGGTGGCAAAGAATAGAGGAGAGAACAGTCGCTGGCTGGGGAGGTGACCCAGTGCGTGGTGCCTTAGCAGGGAGCCTGTTTTTACAGGCAAAGGTTCCTTTGCATACTGTCCCTGTAAGAGTATCGACATCTCCTGCAGCTGTACGTGCATGTGAGAATAGTTGCCGACAGCACACAGTTTATCTCAACACTTCATTTTCTGGAGGTGAATGATGGCATTGCAGTGGAATGTGCTTGATTCTTTGGTGTCGTTCTGTGACCAAAAGCATCTTCCCACACTGCTTTGTCCCTTGGGCACTTCTGCTTCTGCCTCCCTTGTAGCCAGCACAGTTGCTTTTACAGCCACACTGTGAACTCGAGCAAAGAATTGATGTGGCTGAAGTTCTTCCATCTGGAGATGTTCTTCTCAGCATGAGTTTCTAGTTCCCCAGGCCAGGGCCATGATACAAGTGTTGTGGTAGGAGTGGCTGCTATAGGAAATGAGACACTTCTAGTTGATCATGTATTGTGATTTCAACTAATGCCTTAGATTGCTATAATGAATTTCATCAGTTTTAACTGCATTGTGTACTACTTCAAATGTAGATATTTTGGGGTTTGCTTTCTTCTCTTCCCCTGTGGTATGCTGCTTTCCTGCCCGTTCTATTTCAGATGCACCAGTCTGGCCAGTACTGGATCAGATTAGCTCATGGATGCAACTGAAAGTAACAGCTCAGTGTTTTCTTTTGGATCAATGAGTTAATGCAAGTTGTTATTTGGTTCAACGATCACAAGGCAGGAAAGGAGGGCAATCACATGTTTTAAGCAGTATTCTGCAATTAGCTGTAAGGGAGAAAATCCTGTCTCTGTCTTAGAGCTGAGGACTCCTGAGCTTGGGGGGATCGTGACCTGCCTTATTTTGAACTGCAGGGAGATATTTATTACAGTAGTTGTTGTTGTTATTTGACCTGTTTAGAGGTGACATTCTTTTTCTGTGACTACAGAAAAGCAAGGTAAGGTTCCATGGTTTGCAGGGAGCAAGTTTAATGTTTTACCCAGAGGAACAACACAGTTGTTGCATTTCAATTAGCAAAGATTTTTCTAAAAAAGTAAATTCTTTTGGAAACATTACCACTAATGCAGTTATTTTTAGACAGGTTTGTTAGTGTACAATCTTTTGTGTTGCTAGGAGTTTCGTGTCCCAGTCTTTGCATTAGCTTTTTGACTTCTGTAACTGCAGTCTTTCTACTTACCAACAAACAGCAAGAGTCCTGAAGTCCTTCCTTTTGTCTATGTTTTTTTTTTTTTTTGGTAACAGGCTATCATGAGTTCTTGGCTTAAGCATTTACCTTTTTCCCAAAAGGTTTCATGTCATCTGCTGTTGTTGATAGGTTAGAAGTCTGTGTCACTGGCTTTATTGAAATTTCTCACCTTTTGTTCTCTCTCAATCTTTGCTGTTCTGACAGCACCACAAGTTCTGCTCAGAAATGTGCTCCAAATTTCTATTGAAACTGAATCTAAAACTCTGTCCTCCCATAAGCTTTTGATAATGCCTGTATTAGAATAAACTGAATTTATCTCCAAACAGTAATTTAAACATTTTGGTTTTCTGAAGCTTTTAATGTGTATTTATGTAGTATTTTCAATTTTTAGAAAGGCTTTAATATTTTTTTTGTGCGTGTAGTTTTTTTTTTTAATTGCTTAGTTTTGTTAATCTGATATGCTTCTAACATTCAATAAAAAATGGATTGTGAGCACCAAAATGACTATAATAAGATGAGTTATTAAAAAACCCCGACACCCTGCACTTGAACTGTTTGGAAAGAGCCTTCTTTGTGAAAAGGTTATCAGGGTTGGAAGGGTTCTGCTAAATCACAAAAATAGACCTACAAGGCTGAAATGTTATTATTTTACAGAGTGGTGCTATTAATCATCCTGATTTAGGGAATAAAAGCATAAACAGGGTCTGAGTAGCTGTGAGGTTGCTCTATTAATGTGTTTGGTGGTAGATATAACAAATGATAGTGCAGCAGCCTCCTGCTGCCTTCTCTCCTCAGTGTTTTTGGCATTTTTTTCCTTCTGCCTGCTGTACCTGTCTGGCTGTCAAATAGTAAAGAGAGATTTTCCCTGGAAAGTCCTACCCCTTTTGCTGTCTCTGCCCAACCCTGAGCATTCCGCAGTCCACTGTGGGGACAGTGGTTTGAGTACCTCACTTGGGAGAATTACTGGAAGAGCACTGGAGGATTATTGCCAGGGCTGCTGACAGCAGTCACCTGAGGCTGCAGCACGTGCTGATGCCAAGTTGCCAGGATTGCCAGAGGCTAATAAGGCATGTCCAGGCCTTGGTTAGGTTTTGGTGTGGCAATAATCCATTAGGAAGCTGGGTTGATATCAGGGATCTCTGGGAGCTTCTGTGATCCTCCCTTAAATAACTTTGTGTTTCTGCAGCTGTTGTGCTGAGGAGGAGAGATTCACTTGCAGAATAGGCTGATATCTGGGGGGATTAAAAACTTGAAGCCTACATGGTATAGGTTGTTTTGTTTTTATTCAAACTCCAGGTAACAGGAAAATTTGGATTATAAATAGAAAGCTTAACAGTGGGAGTAATATAATATAGATCATTTGTACACGTGAGTGAATGACCTTCATAGCGAACCTCTGAGTCATTCCAGTGAGAATAAATTGGACTACAAAACAATTAACTGCAGTGATTTTACTTGCTATTTGATACGCTAGGCTGACAAAATGGCCTTTTAAAAATTCTGTCATAGTGCTTTTTTTGGAAATTATAATAATTCCTATATTTCCATGCCTAATTGTTGGTTTAATTTGTATAAAAGTACTTATGGGTCATCTACATATTGAGGAAAACTTGTTTTACATGGAAAAAAAAAAGAAAAGAAACTACAAACCAAAAAGTCTGAGGTAGAAAAAAACCTTACACTTGCTTGTCAGTTGTAGGTAAGGTAAACGTTTGGTCCTGTGTTGTTTTATTCAGTAAGTGTGGGAGCCAGGGCAGGGAGAGATAGGGTTACTTTCTAGTTGATTTAGGCATTGGCTGTCTTTGCTGATGGGAATGTATGTCTGACCCTCAGCAGCTGCCCTTGTTCAGCATGAATACTTTGTGACGTTGCACGTTTAAGTAATTGCACATAAACCAGATGGTAACTTATATCTTTTTATTATCATACTGATTACTTAATGATGCATAATGCATATTGCATTGACTTGGAGATTTGTCAAAATCAGCTTGGATTTTTGTGGAGTTACCAGAGGTGGAATAAATCCTGCACTTCCGACCTTTGCTTTGTCAGTTGTAGTCCTGAATAGTCACACAGTTAGAAATCTTTCCTTGCTTTCAAACTGGTATTGCTGCTGTCACCAGGGTCTGCATTTTCTGAGCTTATTCTGAGCAGTGTTTCAGACTGTTACCTTTCAATATTGAGTCCTTACTTGCAGAACTTGGTAAAATCATGGGTACTGTACAACACTGATTCTAGGAGAGCTGAGATTGATGAAGAGAGTAGTTGTAGTTAATAAACTTCTCTGGTTTTAATGCAAGTATTATGTTTATTGAGTGTCTGTTTTATGAGTGTAGTTTTTTATGTTGTTCTTTGTCTCAAGAGAACTAAAAAAAAGCAGTTTTTGGATAATTCTAATAATAATTATTTTTCATTTCTTTCAGGAAAATGTGATAAAGTAAATAAAGATTGCTTGTACAGGTGTCTGGTGTTGTGTCCTGTAGCAAACCCCCACTGCCTTTTTCTTTTTTTTTTTTTTCCTTTGAAAGAAACTATTGTCTTCCTGATGGGGATGGAACAACAGCTGTTCTGAGTGCCATAACAGTGGAACTTGAATTTGAAATAGCGTTTTATCCATGACCCCCTTTCTCTGTTTTTCCCCTCTTCCTCCTGCTTGGTGTGGACAGAATGCCTCTTTGGGACACCTTGTGTAAACCTCCGTGCTTTGCTGCCTAAATGTGCATCAGAATACGTGTGTGAAGTATCTAATGTGGCAAGTGCTAAAATTAACGCTTGGAACACTTCAGGATTATGAGTCATCAATCCCTGGCTGCTGTTTTTGTACTTCAATAATTAATATAACCTATCTGGAAGTTACTTTTCAGAGACCTATCATGGTGATCCACAATAAATCTTGAATAGAAATAAACTAGAAAATTCAGGTACCTGTTTGCTATATTTTATATTAGGTGTACTGGTTTTTAATGCTAAACAGCTAAAATAAATCAACTAGTTTTTATATATAAAATTATTTTTAGGTCCAAAAGTGAAACAGAATTTAGTCCAGAAGGATCATAGGCATTACCTTTGGGGGACTGTTAGTTCAGCAGCATCAAATATTTTAAAGGAAGAATTTTATCTATAACAAGAAAAGTGTATTTTGTTGTTTTTTTTTTTAATAAAGAATCCCTAATGGTTAAATACAGAATCACTCAGTAATGCTGACCTCTTAAATGTTGTCTTCTGCTTTGTAGAAGACCCTTTTGAGGACTTCTTTGGGGGCAGACGGGGTCCAAGGGGAAGCAGAAGCAGAGGTGGTGGACCATTTTTCACTGCCTTTGGTGGATTCCCTGCTTTTGGAAGTGGTTTTAGTCCATTTGACGCAGGTAAATATCACCACATTTAACAAGGAATATGGGTTTGGTTCACAAAGGATTGCAATATATTAAGCTGCCTTCTCCATTCAGGAAATTCTGGGGATGCGGTTTTTTAAATTAAGCTCTCTCTGTAAGGTGTGAATGTAAATAAAACCATAGGTGCAGTATTTGGACTACTAAAAGTTCCTGTGAAGTGAACAGACCTCTAAGAAGTAGTACTTCTTAGTATGTAGAACAAGTGTTCATTATTTTGGTGCTACAGTTTCTTTATAGCTTTAGAATTGTTTTTGTTCTGTTTGCTTTTAGGTGTTGGGAGTGTGATGGCTTTTAGGTCCTGAAAGTACACTGAAAAAAATGTGTGCCTGAACCCCATGGTAGTATTTAGCCTGAGGTGGCCAGTTTGGATGCTGACCTGGGTATCTCAGAGGTTGCTGAGAGCTGCTGGCAGTCAGCATCCTTTAGAATAAATATAAGTGTTAAGATTCTGGGTATTATTTGGGGTGTTACTGACACAAGACTAGTTCTGCCTGCCAGCTCAGGACACCTCAACACCTGCATTAAAGTGGGTGATCAGATTCATTAGAGTTGCTGACTTTACCCTGAGTGGAAAGAAAGGGGAATGGTGGAATTCAACAGACCAGCTTCAATGCCTTTTCAGGAGAAGAGTTGACAGATGGTTTTTGGACAATGCTGTGCATTTGGAACTTGAATTGTGGGTCCATGTGAGAGAAATAGATGGGGCCAGAGTTAGGTTTTTATTCTCAGGCTGGTGTTTAATAATATCTAGTCACTGGTGCTGTGTTGATGCAACCAAGGGCATCCTGAAACTAGGATGTAGTCTGAGGGGACATGCAAAAATACACGTTTAGTCAAATGCCTTCTTTTCCAATAGGTTTTACTTCGTTTGGTTCTCTGGCACATGGGGGCCTTACTTCAACGTTCTCTTCTTCGTCGTTTGGTGGCAGTGGGATGGGCAACTTCAAATCAGTATCAACCTCAACTAAAATAGTTAATGGCAGAAAAATTACTACAAAGAGGTAAGTGATATAAATATGTTTCTGTGAAACTATATGTAGAGACTTAAACAGCTATAATTACAAGCATATATACTGTATCTTTGCACACATACTTATAGTGATACCTGTATGTGTTTTTTTTTACTTTTGTTCTGTTCAGTATATTACTTGGATTTCTTTGCTGAAAAACATTTTGAAATGCTGTATTGGGTTCTCTCACTCTTCTTGGCATTATTGAGTTGCTTGATGGTGTAGCTGGAGGTCTCACAGGCCTTCAGAACATCCTGTGTAGTGCTGCATCTTTTATTGTGATCTCTGTCTGCTGTCTGCCCAGTCACCTTGAACTTCTGGAAGGGAAACATGTACTTGGTTTCTGCTGATTGTGAAGCTTTTAACTGGGGTTTGGGAGGACTTTCAATTTTGCAGACATTATGAAGGGTTTCCCCTAACATGTGCTCTTTCATAGGTAGTGTTTGAGTGAAGTCTTTGTAGTAATTTTCTGTCTGTTAAGTGAAATAAGCAACTGAAGCTTGCTTTGGAAAAAAATGTTCCTGTTTGTTGGAAAATGAATTTTCAAGTATTTGTATAACAGTGTAGCTTCTGGCTATTTCATGCTTGTGATGGGGAAATCATTGCATTTGGCAAACCCGAATCTTTTTAGTTATAGAATTAATGGAACATCATGATCCGTAAATTATAGGAGTACTGAACAATTAGTTAAATGTAATTTCAGTACTTAATAAAAAGTCATGGAAAAGCAAGGGAGGACAAATTTTTTTTGTCTGGTGACTTGTCCCATATTTTAAAGTGCAGGGCTCTTCTCTGTCCTGTTGTGCTGGAGAGATCTTGTCATCTTGACCACTTGAAAGCAGCCTCTGTCATCACATGCTGGTGTGGTCATGATATTTTTCTGTGAGCATATTCCAGAAAAATCTGAGAACTGCCTCAAAAGCTTTGAGGGAGTTGTGCCATATGAGAGAGACCAAAGAAAGTGTTTATGCAAAGTTTGTTTTAGCATTAAAAAACAGACTATATCAGGTATGCTGCTGTCATATCTTTGTTACCACATCTAGGAAGGGAGGGGAGAAGCAAGAAATGTGGTTAACCACGTCTAGGAAGACACAGTTACTATCTCTGAGAAGTCTTCTTGCTTTGTGGAATATCTGCCCACAAAGCAGCTGAGTCTAAAGAAGACTCATATCCCAGCATATCCAGTGAAAATCTTCTCTGAGTAATATTTTGCTTTGGGCAAGAAGCTGTTCCCTCTGTTTTTAATATGGGTGTATTCTCTTCAACAAGTCTGATCTCCAGAAAGTTTGATATTCATCCATGTGGTTTCCTCTTTTGAATCCCGAGAGGAGAATTCCCAGATGGCTAAAATTTAGGCATAGATTAAGTGTGCTAAAATTAATTTAAACATTCCTTATCTTCCTATTTCTAAAACAAACAAGGATAAAAAACTCAAATCCACAAAGCTCTTTAATAATCCCCTCTTTTCCAATCAGGGATACTGGAATTTTACACCATACATGATGGCCATAAACTTGGTGTATAGGAGGTCTACAGATTTCTTGCTCTGATCAAATGAAAAGTGGGTTAAAGACTGTCTAGCATGCCTCACATCATGCAAAATTGTGATTGTATCTAGAATATTACGCATTTAACAAACAGGTAACTAAATGTAGTGTCAAGATTGTGCAGTTGATCTGTCAAGATATTTAGTTCTAGATAAGAGTGTAGTGTCAGCACAACTGTGACAGTGTATGAGGTGGCAGCTGTAACTGTGAGCTCTGCAAACTGGAGGATTCCAGCTTCCAGAAAGCCATTTTTCTGCTATAAATAAGCAATATTGGTGGGGAAATGTAGATGGTTACTGGTTGCTGCTCCTGTGCTGGTAAATACAAAAGCTTGACAACTGCAGCTGTGTTAAGCAGGCTGTGCTGTTGTAGTTCCTTATCTAAAACCAAGGTCTGGTGTGTATTTGAAATTGCTTGCAGTGCTTTAAAATGGCTGATGGTGTTTTTATCCTGCAGGATTTTTGAGAATGGACAAGAGAGAGTAGAAGTTGAAGAAGATGGCCAGTTAAGGTCGCTAACAATAAATGGTAAGGAGCAGCTACGCTTGGATAACAAGTAATTCAACGCACGCATTTAACAGAAATTTTAAGCTATAACAGCCACCATTTGAGGATTGACAGGAACATTTTTTGAAGATTTCAAACGAATTCAACTTTCTGTATATCGGTACTCAATCTTAAGTAGTATAAGTAGCTCACGGAAGCTCGTATTTGTCATAGACTTTTGAGTTTATTGTTGGGACCACATCAATTGGACCATTTTTTGTCCTTAAAATAGTTGTAAACTTCTGTATGCACTTTTCTTTTCTTATCTGTGATCAAGGTGAACCATGATCCTTCAGTAGTGCTAGGGCGAGATGTACACTAACACTAGCATGAATCTTGCTTTTTCCAATTTGAAATGTGAGCCAATTAGTAGTTTTAAGTCTGCTGTGAAGTTAAAAGTTCCAGGATAACCTTTTTAATAATTTCAACTTTTTTTTTTTTCCTTTTTTTAAAAATGTTTAGTAGTGAACAATGTTAATACATTTCTGGTAATGCATTTCTGGTTTAAATAAATTAAGGATGTTTTCTAGTTGTGCATGAATGCAGACAACTTAGTAAGTTTTGACAAATGTTTAAATGTGTAATGTAAGCAAAAGGTAAACAAAAGTGAAGCCAGTGAGCTGAGTCTTTTGTCATTTGCTAAAAAAAAAATTCAAAATGAATAAATGCTGATGTTTGTGGTGCATTCTTTCATGAATGGCATTTGTAACCTTCTTGTGTCTGTGTGTGATTTGGGCAACTTGGGAAAACGGTGCTTTTTTTTTTTTTTCCCTTACCATCTTTTTCTTCAGTCTTAAGGATGAGGGCCTTTTTTCTTTACAGATGTTTTCTCCCGTGTGACTGAAAACATGATTTTTAATTTCTTTTCTAAACCTGTATTTGAAGCACCTATTTTTTTAGAAGCATTCAGGGGCTGACTCTCTAACTCCATCTTCTACCCTAGTATGCAAGTATTGTAGGTCTAGGCTTAAAAGTTTTCTAAAGCTTTAAGTTCTGAGATTGCTTCAAAGAATAATCTGTAGTGAACATAAAGACACAGGAAATCAATAATTATAAAGAGGCTTTCTGAGTAAGATTTTTTTTGTCATTTTGTGACCAAATAATAATTGCTTTGAAGATTTGTACTAAATTATTGGCATTATAGTATCTCACTCCTATTTTTAGTCCTCAACCAAAAATCAATAAGTGGATTAATGCCCTTTGTTAAATTAATGGAGTGAAGCGAAGTGTTCATTTGTAGCTAAGACCGGATTTTCAAAGTTTAGTGAAAGATGACTTGGTTTCAGTGTGTCACTGAGAAAGCATGTGAGTAACTAATGGCACTTGTTAACAGCTGCCAGGCTCTGGGTAGTTCTGTGCATAAATCATGGATGTGCAGTTTTCATCTGTGCACCAGCTTTGAACATCTGGCTTTCACAAAACTCTTCAGGGTGGCTTAGTGTTTAAAAAAGAGGAAAAAAAAAAAAAAAGCATGGTGTTTTCAAATGATCACCTAATGCCTTCATGCTGAACACCATCTGCTTCGTACTAACAAATGTGTGTTGATTATTAAATACATTGAAAATGTTTGCTCTTGTTTTTTATGAAGGAAAACCATTTCAACTTAAGCCAAACCAACAAGCTAACAAACTGCTGCAACAGAATGCGTATTTGTAGCAAAGTTAGTATATTGTACTTTTGTCCCTCTACCATTAATGCTAATTTGATAGAGCCAAACAAAATAACATGTAGAAGAAGAAATAAATATGTGATTTGGTTTTGGGACTAAAGAAGTTATGTACCTTTCCAAGTTCTTTGCAGAGTTCCTGTTACTTCAGTGTTGTGTTCTTGATGTAGAAGCACAAACTCAGTTTAGAACTAAACAGTGTTTTCTTGTTACTGCTGTTTTTTCCTTCCCCATGTATGTTACTTCTTGATCCAGATAACTAAACAGGCAATTTATTTTAAAATCTGGCTTTGTTGTGATGTCTTGAGTTATTAAAAATGTTAATTTATATTTATAGGACACAGTGTGCTCCTTTAAATTATGTAAACTGTAAAAAGTGCTTCAAAATTGATTAACCAAGTCAAATAAAATTAGGACAATCTGGAGTTGAGTTTGAATGCCTTCTTGTGGATATCCATAGGTTTTACATTAAACTGCCAAATTTCACCTTCTAGTTTAATCCCGGGTCGTCATCTTTAACATTTAAACTACCTCACTCAGGTTAAGAACACATTTAGGGTGGCACAGCTGCTAGTCTTCAATCTGTACCCACGTGCTTGTCTTAAATCATCTTGCCTAGACAAGTGTGGTCCTTCTCGCAGTGTTACACACAAACAGGTCACACCAGGGTTCTAGGAGGAAATCTTTGAGTGCTGTAAATGTGCTCAAGATCTGGTGCTTTTGGGCAGTCCCTTGTTCTGCCCTCGGATCCCTGAAACTGGCTGTCAGAGCTGGGCGAAACACGGCACTAAAATGGCAGTGCTGCACTTCCTTGGTGAAAGAGAAACTGTCAAAACACAAGGAATGAGTCAGCAGAAGGCAGAATTAGGCAGCAGAGATTCCTGCAGTAGCGAGATACCCACACACCAGCCTTTGCATAGGCTGGGGGTTCATCTGGGTGGATATGTGGTCTTGGTCCAAGTATATCATTGGACTGGCAGTTTGAGTTCCAGATGTAAAAGACTCCTTTACACTTGACCTAAACCTACAGGTCTCCATCTCTTTCACTACATACAAGACAGGTTGTTTTTTTGAAATAACACCATATCCAACTTCTTTTTTTGATGCAACTTATTGCATCCAGCTTCATTTTTAAAACACAAAATAAATCTGCATTCTCTGTTTACTGTCAAGTCGTTTAAAATTCTTTCTAGTATGTATTATATATTCAGAATGTCCTCTGCTGAATTTAATTGTTTTCTCTTGAAATCCCACTTACTACGTTCCTTCGAAAAAATTTTATGTTGTTTCTTTCTAATATGTAATTTATGTGGATGTACAAGACCTACTCACTACAAGTGATGTATCATCAAGGACAGCAAATTTCCTTAAACTTCAGTTTTGGCCAAGATAGTACAAAACACTTATTAAAAGTTCTTAATTCTAGCAAATGCTAAGCATCAAATCTATGGAGGGCCGAGGCAGCTTTCAAACCCAGGTGCTGTTGGATTAAACATGCCATTTCTTCATACACGAGGGGTTACTTTTGAATATTTAGGGACACCATCCCATTTAAATTGAGCTTCCTCCAGTTGTTTGGAAAAACTAAGATGGAGTTTTTGAACCTGCTAAGTCATTTACTCTTTCATGCTCTGCTTCAAAGTTCATTGGTGGACACAATAACTTTGTAACGCTTTCTCCTGGTGCAACCTCTTTTTGGTCCCTTGTGCATGGCAGTAATTTCAGTGCATTACACTAACTCAAGTTTCTCTTTGGATTGCATGGCACCTACCCCTTCCACTCAGCTTTACTGAACAGGTTTGGGAGTTTGCCTTAGAATGCTTCACATTTTAAAGTGGCTGCAGCCCTTGACGTTCTCAGTGCTCACAATACCTTCTCTGTTGACAATCAGAGGCGTTGTGCTATGGTGTAGGGGACAAAGCTGCTCTGCAGAGCACATGTACATAGCATTTGTAAGATGGATGTTGTATCAACTTGTGATTAATTGATGAACTGAGTGAGAATGCTGAAAACAGGATTGTGAAAGAGTTAAAACCCATCATCCCTAAGCCCAAAGGTTTTGTATTTCTCTTGTGAATGTTTGTGTTTGGCTATTTTGTTTCTTTGCCTCCAGTGTTTTGGTGTCAGGTGTAACTGGATGTTTGTCTTTCGTATGTAACTGTGCTGTGTTTCAGAACATCTCTGAGATGCTCCAGTGATAAAGTTATATTTTATATTTTTTTTTGGAAATGTTTTACTACTGAATCTGTTTCTGTTCTGTTTGAGAAGTGAGCTTATTACCTGTTTTGCGTGAGTTTGATTTGTGGTGGTAACAGGACAGTGTTTCTGTAGGTGGTTGTGTTGCAAAGTGAGTGCTGTAGCTGTCTGGTGCTCGTGGTCAGAGAACCTTTGAGAAGTGCTCAGTGTTGGTGCAGTGGTTTAACTTAGTAATAGAATACTTGTTATCCTTTTTGTGGAAGCATTTCTTAGTTCTTTTGGAAAACGTACCTCTGGTTTTGATTTTTGGGTGTCTTGGTGTTTGGGCTTGTTTATAAGTCATGGTGTTCTCACAGGGTAGTGGCAATATGGACATGAGTAATCTGCCAATCAGCAGTAACCAAACTTTGAAACTTTGAAAAGAAAGCTTGTTTGTACTGTCTGCTCCCTCTGGGCTTGTTTACTTTGGGATTGCATTGTGACCACAGCCTTGCTTGACACAGTACTCAACATAAACAGTGTGGGTTTTGTTGTTATTGGTTGTCTTCAAGTGGTTGTCTTAGGTACAGAACTTCTTCCATATGAAATACTGAAATGGTCCTTTTGTTGCACTGGTGTTGGAATGAACCATGTTTACTTTGTGAGCGTTGCAAACTGTATCTTTTGAGTTTATAATTCTAGTGGGTTTATTGCTTGGTCTGCTTTGGCTTTGGAAAAAATGGCTAGAGTTGGTTGTTGAGTGAAGTGCACTCCTGAAAGGTTAGAGCTGAAGGTGGCTGGTTTATACTCTGCTACACAGGTCATACATTCACAAAACAGTAAACCTCATGTTTCAGATGCTGCTGTCAGATAAAAAAAAAATTAAATAAAATAATTAAAATCCTGTGATGATCAGAGCCATACCCTGAAACAGTGCAAGCTGACTGCTGATTCACACTCTCTGGAACTTCTTGGAAAACTCTCTTTTCTGGCAGAGTCAGTGCTGCATTAGGTGTTATCTTACTTGCAACAGCTGGTAGAAAGTTAATCAAAAGCCCACACGAGTATCCTGTGCCCTGTCATGCTCACCATGGCCAAAAGATGTGCAGCAGCTTGGATGTGATAGTGCCCAGGTCTGAGAGCTGGGGTGTCCTGGTGTGAGACAGGTTGCACTGATGGCCTGGGTGCTAATTACCTTCTAAATAAAGGAAGTGGAAGACTTCTGCCTGAGAAGATATCAGCTTTGAAATGTCATGGTGGGGATTAAAGTATATTTAATTGAGAAGTAAAGCGTTCTATTAGAAGGATGCTATTAAGTAGAATTGTGTCTTTAGTTCTCTGGCTTTTACAGTAATGTCAGCTTTTGCAGCATATTGGGTTCATTTTAAACTCACTAAAAATAGATCATTTCTGAGCTTGACTTAAAATTGACAATCAAGAAAATAGATTTTTAGAGGCTTCCGGTAATAATTCTTAAAACTTTGCTTTGCCCCATACTTTATCCTTACCACTGAATCACAGATGAGAGCTCTTTCAGTTATTATTTTCAATGCAGCCAACTTCAAATTAATTTCATAAAAATAGGGGAAAAAACCCAAACCTAAGTGCCAAGTTTACCAGCAGTGGAAAGAGCTGAATCCTTTCAGACACCTGAATGTTAATTCTGAGAGAGATTAAAAACACGTGGTTTGTAACAAGTAAGGGTGCCAGTCTGTTAAGTGATGTGACAAATGACAGTTCCTCGGGAAGGCTTCAGTTCCTCCTTTTCTTGACTGTTAAAAGTCAGCTGTGAGATCTTCTGCATTGTTTCTTATTTGTAAATTTATTTGAGGTACTAGTATGGGAGAGGAATCCAGCCTAGGTGACCAGTTATGAAATTCATTTTGTGGAAGACACATTCCTGACGGCCAGAAGAGAGAGTTATTTTGGCTGTGCCTGTAATTGGAGTTGCTTGAAGGTGTTGCTAAACCACCTGAAGATGCAAAGCAGTATCTCTGGAATCTTCTGTCCTGGTTGCAGTCACAAGCTTGATTGAACTGAGGTCCAGGAGGGGAGTTTACCTCCCAGGCAAAAAAACACCAGTAGTAAGCCTGCAAAAGCTTTGAGACATCTGGCCGAGAAGCTGGGCAGCCCCATCAATCTTTCAGTTTCCCTCCAGAAATAAATGTGTCTGTGTTAATCTTTGTAAGTGATATATGGAGTAAGATTAACTTGCTAATTTATCACACATTTGCATAACTGTCACCACAGCCACCCCTGGCAAACTTCTTTCCTTGACATGTAGTTGGAGGCTGCCTTTTACTCTTTACAGAACCTAAATCTGAATTTGTCATCCTGTTGCGATATTTGTCATGCTCAGCAATGGAGTTACTGAGCCTTGCTTCTGTGAGAGAGCACATCCTTCAGTATCAGTCTCTGTCATTCTTCCAGGAGGAGGTAGACCGAAATTGCTTTGAACTTCTCTAGGAAAGTATTTCTAGAGGAAAAGGGAGAAAACTCCCATGGCCAAGGCTTGGCCTTTCCTGCAGCCTCTCTTAGCCAGTTGGAGGACTAAGCCATTTGTCTTCAGAGGACCCTGGCCAGGCTTTCTTAGTAACACTGCCTTTCATCAGAAGGCACTTTGGTGCTTTGAGTTATTTGGACATGGTAAGTAGTCACTCAGACACCCCCCAGAATTAGTCTGTAATCTCAGTGTAATACATTTCTTACTGCTGGGGCTTACAGGAAATACAGGCAGGTCCTTGTCACCGAATGTACTGCACTTCAGTAAGGAAGGGGCATTCTTTATTCATCTGTTCTGCACAAACTGGGAGCTGGCTGTTCAGGAGAGCAGCAGAAGGCTAGAAATTCTCTTAGAGCTGTTTTGGGTGTATCTGGTGTTCCCTGCAAGCATGAGTAGCTTTCACAAACCTGCCCTCGGTTTTTCAGTGAGTTCCTGAGTGAGTGCAAAGAGGTGGAAGATTTTTTTTCTCAGGGAGATTCACCTTGAGAGTTAGGACAACCACCAAAGTGTTTCTTTCATTAAGCACCTCTAGTGCTACTTCCATCTTTTCTGGGATTGGGTGTTTTAGCCCTGAGAAGAACAGCAAATCTTAAGATCCTTGAAACCAGTAAGGGAGGAGAAGCAGGAAAACAATACACCCTCTTTTACGCTGTTGACATGAAATCTCAAGGGCTTTTTTCCTCCTTTGGTCTTTGCCTTTCTCATCAGGAAAACACGATCACGAGTTGTCCCAGTGAATGCAGGAGGGGTGGGTGTTTGCCTTGTCTCCTCTTCACCCTGCCTGTTGCCTGCCGGCCCAGGCTCTGGGCTGCTCTGGAGGCTTGTTTCCCTTCCAGTGCAGGCAAGGGAGGTGCTTCTGCAGCCTGAGGATGGTGTGCCAAATTCCACTTTGATTCTGAAAAAATGTGTACACCAGAAAGACAAAACTGTGCATATTAAAGGTCTCCTTGTTTGGAAGAAGAGTATAAATATTTGTATCAGGCTAGACAAATTCAAATGAGAAGATAAACATACATTTTTAACACATGGATGATTAACTGTTGGAAGAACCTGCCAAGAGCAGTAGTTTCTCTGGCTTTCAGTGTCTTAAAAAGACCAGCTTTTTGAAAAATATCTTTTAGTGAGAAGGGAGTGTTTGGGCTTTACAGAGAAGTAGCGGAAGCTCAGGAGCCTGGGGCACAGACCAAGATGCAACAGCTCAGTGTTCTTCAGGCCTTTCTTCACGGTCTGTGTCTTGGCTTCTTCCCTTTCCTTCCTGATGTGTCAGTGTTCATGCACACATCGTGTTCTCTGACCGTGGTTTTGAGACTGGGGGATGCTTTGGTGATGTGGGGACCACCTTGTGTCTCGGGAGGTGCCGAGGAAGCCAGGGAGCTGGGAGAGAGGAGGCAACACCACGTGCCCCTGGGGCAGCCTGCTGTCTGTTGCCCTAAAGCACCCAGTTTGGGATGTGTAGGTGCCAAGAGTGGACTTCATGTGGGAGAAGATATTCTGGATCTGTGCAGGTAAGTGGCTGGATTGTAATGAACAAGTTGTGTGTTGAGTGAGGAGGAGGAATCAGGGCGAGGTCTGTGGTGACAGTCCCAGGGAACTTGATTTGAAATTTGCATTACTGTGAGCCCTTGTATGTCTCCTGTCTTCTCACCAACAACAGGCTGCAGAGCTTGAGAGAGCCTAATTTCAACTCCTGAGATGAAGATTAGGAGATCTCTTGTTAATGACACGTCGAAGATTCACATGGCAGAATGAACGATTCATTTTCTTAAATCTGGGCAACATTTGAATGATGTAAAGTTTTTATTTTTAGTGTGTGTTAAATCTTACGTGGGTAGCAATATGTGTGTTTTGAATTTTGAGTGACTGTGATGAAAAAAACTGGATTTTTGTTAATTAAATCACTTCTGGTAGTGTGCTAAATGCCTAAGGCTGCAATGTGTCAGAAAAATAGTTCCACAGGCAATAGCCAGAGAAGCGTCCCACAGAGCTTGTATGTGTGAAAAAACTGTCTGTGGATGCTTTTTTGGGTTCTGTATATACCCAGGCCTGCACTTTTAAGTTTATTTCAAAGAGAAACTTGAGGAAAGGCAAATTCTTAGAACTGTAACTCAGCAGCACTTGGGTCATACAACCATCAAACACAGTTTGGAACAAAACCGAAATGTAAGCTACTGTTTGGTAAAGTCCTGGTATCTCTTAAGGACCTTCCAAATTTTCTGGGGAAGGTATCCTGCTTGGAGAGTGCTGGAGCTCTGGAACAAAGTCTTAGCTCTTCAGTGGTCAAATGAACCGTATTTTGAGATCTGAGTATTCCGATCTTAAAATAGCCTTTGTGCAGGCTCCTTTCTGTGCAGGCAATAAAAACTGCAAGGCTTTTGCCAGTCACCAGTATGGGCGGGGCCAGCTGTAGTGACACAAGGAATCTGGTTAATGGAAAAGCAAACAAGCGTTACGTGCTGTGCCGCTCTGCCCTTTTCTGGCTTAAAAGAAGGCTCAGACAGGAATATTTCTGTAAGTTTGCAGAGTGTGCAGCCACTGCACACCTCGGATGTATTGGCTGCTCGTCTGCAAGGAACTGCTGAAAAACTAGTTGTTTTTTTAGGTGTACCAGAGCTGTAATTTGTCAAAGCAAACCAAGCCTATCAATTTTATCTGTATTTTCCAAGGACCTTCAAAGATTAGAGTTGCATTCTGTGTGGAACTTACTGCAGTTAGAAAATGCAGTTTTGTTTGCTGTATGACTCAAGTCCCCTGTTACATCACTGGAAGAGACATCACCAGGTGTTCTTAGGCTAAATACAGTGGTTTCTTTTGAGAAGCAGGTAGAAAATGACAAGTAGGTGATTGTTTTTACCACTAGTAAGTAAAAAGAAAGTTACGTCTATTTTATTATGCATATTCATATTTTTGAGGTGTTTTGTCAATGTCAGCTACTGCTATATGATATATAAATTGCAGGATCTGTTGCAAAGGGGGGGGGAGTGTCTAAACAATTTCCAAAATATTTTTGAAATTGCTATTGCCCTGCTTTTGATCCCTCTTGAAAGTATTTGCCTGAAAGAATTGGAAGAATGTCCTGTTGAAAGGTTAAAAAAAAGTAGTGTAATTTGTCCTGAAGCCCACCAATAGGAGTTTTGTAGCCATCAGTAATTTATTTATTATATATAACTCTGTCTTGAAAAGTGTCACAGAACAGAAAGTGGCTTTCAAGTGCTTTCTAACGCAGTGACTAATCGAGAAGGTGCTTCTTGTAATCACTCCTTAAAACAAGAAGCTCAGCTCAGGGAAACAAAACATTTTTCTGAGAAGATGCAGGTGTTTAAACCCCCTTGCTCTTCTTGATGAACAAAATCGAGATCATAAGATTAATGGATTACTCTTATGTGGTTTCCACTCTTCCGCCTCCTCCAGCACTTTGCTCTGAAATCACGTGTGTGCTTTGCTCCCAAAATGTTTATAGGAGATGGTGACTACATCCCTGGTAACCCTTTTTGTAGAATAAATCACAACAGCCAAGTGCATGCCCGTGCTGGGTGCTGTGTTGCAGGGGAGGTGCTTGTTGCCCTGGACGGAATAGTTTCCAGGAGTGGAAACTTATTTTTATAAGAGCTGTTTGCAAGGGGAGTAGGATTTTGCCTTGTGCCTCCCAGCTTCTCCTGAAACCAAAAGCCAACCCTTTGTTCACGCTGGGCTCTGGATTCAGTTCACTGTTGTGTTTTCTGGGTGTGGTGGCAAAATTTCCCAAATTGCTGGTGTCTCTGGTGTTGAGTACGGACCTGTAAGGGGCACAGAGCCAAGCTCTCAACTTGGAAGTGCGGCTTTAATGTAGGTTAGATGATAAATTGTTAACAGAGGTCAAAGCCTCTTGGGTTTTCTATTTTTGTGACACTTCTGGCTAATCTTCCCTTAAAATGTAGGCCTTCCATATTTTCAGTTGAAATTGGGATAGAGGTGGACACACTCAGGTCCTTGCTGAACTGTTATCAATGTCCATAGATTAGTGTTACAAAAGCGTGGTTTTATTTATAGATTTATCTTCTCAATTGAAATTCGGTACTTTGAAGGCTTTTACAAAGAGACTCCATCTCCTGGAGGGTGATGTCACTGTCTTGCCAGCTGTAATTCTGTTTCCAGTCCAATCTTCAGCCTTGACTAAGCAAATTTGTCCTTAGAAAAACAGTCGATGATTCTTTTATTTAGTATTTTTAAATATTACTGTAAAAGGAGATTGTTTCTGTAGGGATAGCAGGCTGTGTCCAATACCAAGAGTTCAGGCAAGGTCAGAATTTTAACTGGATAGTGATGAAATGTTCTCAAATGTTCGAAACCTGGGACTGTTCATGTCAATCACTGAGTTGCACGGTAACAAATGTAGGTGAGCGTCAGCCCTACCTGTTGTGCGTCTGTTCTAGATTTCCTTTTGTTGTCACAGTGCTGACTGCAGGACATTTTCAACCCTGCAAAGGGAACGATAATGAGTCACAAGGCCAAGGAGAAACACTGTAGTGTAAATGAAGTTTGACATCTTCAAACTTAGTAAAACTATTGGCAAGTGCTTCTGCGAAGGTTCCGAGTTTGCTGGTGTTCGAGGAGGAGGTGGAGTAGCTCTTGCAGGGTGCTGCACTTTGGGCTGCCAGTAGTACAGAGTTGTCTTTGTATTTAAACAGCTCAAACCTGAAGGTTTGATGATTTGCTTTTAAAGTTTTTCAAATATTTATACCATGGTATAATGAGCCCGCTGACAGATGGTCACTGAAATGTTTGGAAAAGCTTTCACTGCCATTACAGAATTACAGGAGATGTGGGTACATCCTTACACTGGGTCATCTTAAGAAAAAGCTCATTAAGGCAACTTGAGGTGTTGGGTTGTTGTTCTGTTGGCAGTTCTGGTAGGTGCACCCCTTCCAAGGGCTCATCCACCTCTCCTCCAAGAGCTAGTGGACATTCCGGTGTGCTTTGCACCCTTCTGGAATGCAGAGCCCTCCAGTTTCTCTGCCCTCGTGGTAGCTTTTAAATACTGATCCCTCCTTTTTTGCTTTAGTCCCAGAGGTTGTGGTTGGAAATGGTTGTTATTGTCATTGGTGCTTCATCCCATGGATCTCAGAGGTGTGTTAAAAGAGGAGAAGGTGGAATGGAGCCACTGCAGCATCATAGGATGGGAACAGCCATCGCTCTGGGCATGGGCAAGTCTGGGGCGACCTTCCTGGGAGATAATGGGTGCACCAGGCAGGCATTAATGTCTCTGAAACTCTCCTTCTGTTTCCAAAACTCACAAAGCTGTCTTGGTAAAATGTTCCCTGCTCCCATTGGATCTCTGCAAAAGGAGCATGTAAACTGACTGACGATACTGTTCCCAGCCACAAAGGAGAATTGTAAGTATTGTTAGTGCTGGATGGTAGTAATGTTCCTGGTTTGGTGTTTGGGTTTTTTTTTAATTGAGAAAATGTTGATTTCTGTGCTCTCATTATTGGCTACTTTGGTAAGCACTTCAGTTTGAGCAGCATACACAGAACGATTTCTTTTTGTGTATTTAAATATATCTGTTTATCTGTGTGTGCCTACATTTGCATTTATAAATATTCAGTTATTGATAGGATTTGAAAAAGTAGTTTGTTGCATTTCTAAAGTATGGTGGGTTTTAAGGCACAGGCTGAAGATCTTGACTGTGAGTGGGAAGGAGTGTTTGGAAACTTTGAGAGTTCCCTGATGGACTGGAGATGCCAAACAACAAAAATGGTGCAGCTTGGGAGTTACGTCTCCTTTAAGGCCACTGTACAAGTTCATAATTAGAATATTTAGTCAAAATTAGTATTGAATGTCAACTTGAAACACTATTTTAAAAAAATTCGGAGTTCTCATTAGCGCATCAGAAATTGAACAGCAGCTAATCACTTGATGCTCCTGTCGTCAGGAAGATGTCAGAAACAGGACTGGGTTTTGTGGTGAAGGTTCATGAATCACTTTGAAACCTATTGAGCTGTCAGTAGAGACAGCTGTTTCTATGAGTATGTGTTGTTTTCAGGGTCATTTAAAAGATTATGGTCTCTGGAGCTCTGTAACTTAAATCAGGGATGTGTGCAGGCACTGGGAGATGGGAATGGCTTGCCCTAGTCCTGGTAATGCAGGGAGGGTGGATGAGGAATAAATTGCACATTGGCTGTAATTGGAGAGGGTGGGTGTCTCTTTTTTTTTTTTTTTAATTAATATGTGAAACCCTCAGCACCAGAACCTTACTGTCGTATTTAAGGCTCAGGGTAGGAGGGAGAATATTTTTCAAATGATTAACCTGAAAAGTGTGGACAGTGGAATATAAAAGGTGGAGTTTGCTCTTACTGTCTCATGTCTGTGAGATTTCAACGGCACTAATGGCCATTTGATGAAAATATAAACTTGGTGATTTTGTGCTTTTGCCAAATTACTATGGAAGTGTTGACAAAACAGCTGGGGAAGTCATTCATCACATTTTTCTGAAGTCACTCATGAGATTCTTTTCTTTTTAAATTTAACTGCCTGGCTTTTTCTTTACATTTCTTTCTTTTACAGTAATCTTGGTTTGCTGTGCATTAAGATTTTGAAGACTGGTTTAAAGCTGGAAATCAATGGAAAAATACAAAACACAACTATGTAATTTACAAATTAGGACTTGCTCAGAACTGTTTTGAAGGTGCTCTTTTAGTGAGCACTAATGGGAACATAAGATGACGTCTTGATACTTTAACTCATTAGTTTTTAAGAGTTACGAAGATAAAGAGTTTGTTATGAAAGTAGAACAACACTTTTTCTCTGCTTTTGCTTGTCTGAAGAATTTGCTAATTAGAAGCCAATTTTGCTTGACCTGGTGGTGGTAACTCCTAGGAGGGCTGAAGGAAAGAAGCGAAGTTTTGTCTTTGGGGGCAGTGAAGGAGCTGTTTTGTCTGGCACTGGGAGGTTCTGGAGAATGTGAGAGATGCAAAGGTCTCCAGGGCTCTGCTCAGGCACAAGGAGAGAGGAAGCACTGGTGGAAGGCACCTTGTGTCTGGATACGTAGTGGAGGGCCTGGCAGGGCCTGGCAGGGTAGTTGTGCTGTGAAATGTTTGTTTATTCAGTTTTTTCCTCCAATAATGAGTATTAAGTTTCATTATAAGGGCGGGTTCTTTTTTTTTTTCTCAGTAGGATTTTGGTTTGCACTTCAAATACAATTTCAGAGTGAAACTTGATCTGCGTGGCTTCCTCATGGTAGAGATGAAACCCACGGGGATTTCTGTCTGAGGTTGAAATATAATTGAGGTGAAAAAAATAGCCTCTATTTCATGGAATCATAGGATGGTTTGGTTTGGAAGGGACCTTAAAGGTCATCCAGTTCCAACCCACTGCCATGGACAGGGACACCTTCCACTAGAGCAGGTTGCTCAGAGTTCCCACCCAGCCTTGAACACTCTCAGGGATGGCACATCCACATCTTCTCTAGGCAACCTGTTCCAGTGCCTCACCACCCTCACAGTAAAGTATTTCTTCCTAATATTTAATCTAAACCTGCTCTCTTTCAGTTTGAAGCCATCCCCCCTTGTCCCTATCACTATCTGCCCTCGTAAATATCAAACCAAATCAAGACTTTTTGTGTCAATGATATCAATTCTGGAGGAAGAGGGGCCGTGTAAGAGACGGGTACAGTGGTCTGAGCTCCATCTCAGCTACATGTTGTGACAGGCATTTGTTGGGGAGAGAAGCCACGAGAGTAGGAGCCCCTGGTGCAGGTTTTTAAGGGGATCTGGCAGCACTGCAGTGTAGTGGTGTACAATGAGACTTGCAGGAAACTGGGTCTGACATGACCCTGAAAAGTGTAGAAAGCATCACCTTTGAAGTAATCTCAATTGCTGTTTAAAAATCAGCTCCATTTGTTTAAACTCTGAGCTTGAAATCTTGATAATTTTTATTTATATGTGTCAAGCTGCGAAGCTCATTCCTTGTTCCTTGTTTCCTTTCAAAATTCTTGCAGAAACGAGTGAAACACCCCTGTGTGATAAAGTCTTATAAAATTAATTAAATTCACTTTGAGCTTCAGTGTGCAAATGGGGTCATCTCTCTGCTTGCTGGAAACGTGGGGATTTGTATTACCTCCTGTCATTTGCATTTCCTACATCCCAGATCTTTAAGATGAGAGCAATTGGTATAATCTATGTGGATGCCCTGGTGTGCTGCCACAGAAGCAGAATAGCTACAAAAGGCAGGATGTGCTCAGCCTGTTCTCCTCTGTGGCCTCAGAGATAATGTAGGACCATTCCTTGGGCTTTAGAAGATCTTCTGATGAGTAGTTTTGCCGGCAAGGAGGTAACTCCAGTCTCTCCCAGCAGCTCCCCTCTCTGTGCCAGGCTCCAGAGATCGGTGCCACCTGACCTGGTCAGACAGGAATGACTGCAGCCATCGATCCCCAGGAGCCACTGAGCATGATCACATTTCCTGTCAAAGTACCCCTTTGCAGCACTGTTATAGTTAGCAAGTGCTAAAAACTCATTTAATTTTCCCAATTCCTTGTAGATTGGGGCATCTCTGTGGTGAAATGCTGTGCTGAGGTAGCTTGGGATGTACCAGGAATGCAGGATTCGTGTTGGTACATGCTGGGCTGAATGCGGGATACAATGGGGTTCTCGGGCATGTACGGGGGCGGCAAGTAAAATCCAGATGGATAAAAAAGAAAAACAGAACTCAAAAGGTTGAGCTTTCTAAGGGAGCTGCTGCGGGGCAGGGAGGGTGAGTGAATCCAGCATGGGGCTTTCCCTGCCCTGGGTCTGTGCCACACGGGTATGGCTGGGCAGGAACAGTGTGAGCTGGCACTGGAGCAGCTGAATACGAGGGCAAAAATAAAAGGAGCAAGACCCACTGCCAGTTTTTAAAGCCAGAAGGGCAGAGCTTTGCTGTGTGTGTTGAGCAGAAAGCATTGAGCCCTGCCCTTTCCCGGACACTGGACGTGCTGCAGCCATGCCCTTCTGGGACAGAAATAGCACTGCGAGAGGCGCCCCATCAGTCTGTCCTTTTTCCCAAATCCCACACCCTCGTTTTTTCCTAGGACTTTGCCACCATCTCCCTTGCCGTCTCCTGCCACTTCTGGATTTTTTTTCCCTCCCTCGCAGGAAATGTCCACCTCCCGTGGCAGGGGAGATAGTAGTGCTGGTGCTGCCCTGGGAAAGCCCAGCGCAAATCCCCCAGTTATAAACAATATGAGTTTTGGGGTTGGAGCTGGGAGACATAATGCTCGTCTGAGTTGCAGTGCTGTTCGTGCTGGCAGAGCTGAGCTGTTGTAAGCAGCACAGGATGGGAGGCGGGGAGAGGAGGAGGTGGGACATGGCAGCAGGTTTCTGCAGAGGGTACGGATCGAGAGCTGCCAGCATCTTCAGTTTCTAACCAGCTGGGCACTCCGGGCGCACCACTTCAGCTAAATATTTCCTTGAATTTTGCAGGAAGGAAGTGTCAGACAGACACTGAGAAACCCTGATTCTCCTTGTGCTCTCTGTATCAATGAGGAATGTGCAGTTGCTCTGGAAGGAAAATGATTGCAAATAATTGGTGAAAGCCACTGATTTGTGCGAGCCAACTCAAAACCTCGTCCTTCGTCCTGTGCTTTAGCTGATAAACATCACTGCTGAAATAAACTCCCTTTATAGTTTACAAAAGCTCTGCTCTAGAAGTGATGGTGCAGATGGGGCAGCTGCTCTGGCATTCCCTGGATAGTTTCTAAGTGATTTCAGGCTCTTTCAGCTTTCAAAACTATGTGCATTATTTTTAATCAGAGGATTTTAAAATGGCTGCTTTTTCTTGTAAGCATCACATCAAATAGCAAGAGAGAGATTTTTAAAGGCTGTCGCTGTCAAACTTGGAGATACTTTCCAAAGAGGACTTGATGCAAATTTTGGGTTCTGTCAAGCCTGGCAAACCCAAGAGAGCACAGGCTGAAAAAGGGTTTTTTTATAACTCCTGCTGTTAATCGTCACAGTATTTGTGTTTCCTGGCATTTAGAAACAAGTTTAAGAACAATTAATCAAAAGAACTTGCTCAACATAGCCTCCAGTAATGGCGAGGGAGTATTTTCTTGGCTGAGCGTGTTGCCTACAATTTCAGGAGGGATTAGGGGGGTTTGTGTGCACATGTGGTTTTAGAAAATACCCTGGGCTTGGTGTTATATAATGAGCATCCCTCGTTTCCAACAGAAATTTGAAAAAGCTGATGATTTGGCAGCTTTCTGAAAACAGCTTATGAGTGTGGTCCCCAAAACTAGACCATTAGTTCTGTGGTTTTAGTAGAATTACTTGGTCTCCTGGTATTTTCTCTGTGCTATAATATATTAGATATGGAGCTTTTAAGAGAAGAAACAGAAGATCCAGTTAATCTCCAGGATTTTTTCAGCGCAGGAGGATCCAGGCCTGTAGACAGGTCTGTAAGATGAGTTCTCAGATCCAGTAGAGTTCCTGTAAAACATGAGATTTCCCAGCACATGTTGGACTTTAGTCTCAGAAGAGCCCTGGTATCTCCTGCTAAGGTAGATATTAATCCCAGAACTGCTGTACCAATGGGAAAGTTTATCAGTAGAAAAACCTTATCAACAGGTTACTGAGATCATAGTCTGATGAACTTCAGATAGATGTATTTAAATGTGGTTTTTTTCCTTTCGCTTTTGATTGCTCCTTCCATCACAGCTCATCTCTCCACAGCAGCAGCGGAGGTAGTTGAGTCATCAGAAACTCCAGTCCCCTCCATAGGCACAGGGTAAATTCCAAGCCTTTGTAATAGAATAGGGGAAAAAAGTCAAGAAAAGCTTTTTTTTTTTTTTTTCTTCTACCCTCTCTGTTGTCAGTCCACATCGGGAACAGCTCTGATTTCCGGCGGAGCCTTCTCCAGAAGCAGCAATACAGTGCTCCGAGCTTACACTGCGCCTTAACTTTAAAGCCTTGAAGTATTGACAGACACTTTGCTGGCCATCGTTCAAGAAAGATTAGAATGGAGTAAGTTTCCTGCAAGCCGCCTTTGCACAACAGTATGGCTGGGGCTTAGCTCGGAGCTGTCCTGTCATCACACAAACCCCAGTGTCCCTCACCAGCTGCATCTCCCGGTGCTGGTTAAGGGCGGACTGGGTGGTGTTTGTGGCCTCGGAAGTCTTCCTTCAGATGAGCAAACTCTAGTGCGCCTACTTCTTTCCTAATACAGGGGAAAACCCTGGTTATATATATATTTCTCGGGTGAGGTGTGTAAGAACAGAGCGTGTGAATAGTAGGGCTGCCGTGCGGGAACCACGAGGGCTCCGCTCCCTCCTGCGCGGGAAGTGACCTGGCAAATGCAAATTGGTGTTTCGGCATCCTCAGGATGTTTACCCCAGTTTGTTTTGCATATTTCCGCCATTACTGTCTTGCCATTAATTACTGCTGATTCCTGGTAGGACTTCAGTTCAATTCCAGGACGTGCATGGACGTTACTTAGATGTAACGCAAAAATAATAATGCTGGCCCGTGCAGGGCTGCTTTTGTGTGCAGTGCTCCGTGACTTACCTGTCCCACCTCACCTGGGATATCTCTGCCTTGGCGTTTTTGCTCCTGTGTGTGACCTCCATTTCCCAGGAGCACGTACGGACCCCTTGGTGTAGGGGGCAGCTCCCCCGGAGCACCCACCTAGTCCAAGAATTGCCTTCCCAGTTTGCGCTAGACGTGTAAAATCGCTGTATTACCACCTAAATACAGGTTGGCAGCGGCTGTTCTGGTAACGATACCCTCGCCGTAGGCAATATTGCCCTCTACTGGTTAACTACAACTCGAAGGATCCCTGTTTTCCCTTCTCCCGTGCAGCAGCTTTGGTATGAGAAATTATTTTCCAGCCCTTTTTGCTTGTAGCAGAAGGCAGCTTTTAGTCCCAATGCAGCTTTTTAGGATGCCACAGCTCGTGTTTCATTTCTTTTTCCTCAGAAGCTGCTGGTCATTTGGTGCATCAGAAAACCAAAGTGCAATTACTGTTTTTAAATGTTACTAGTAACGCTGAATCCTTCATTTTCAGAATTAACCCTTAGAAATGTAACTTCTCCCGGCTGGTTTTGCAAAGTGAAATAGCTGCAAGGTTTTTAATTATTATTTGCATTAGTGGAATAAGATCTTCAGCTTAATGCCTGGATGCTGATTGCAGCTGCCCCTGATAATTGCCCCCTTCCCTGCCCTGGCTGGGGTGGCTGCAGGATGGGCTGGCTCCAGGCCCTGAGCTGGGTTAAACATAGGCTTGCAAGAAGAGCGTTATTTTTAACCTGGGTCAGTCCCTGCCTGGGGTCACGGCGTGGCTGCCCAGGCTCTCACGTGGGTGTGCTGGCTCAGAGGCGCAGGAGGCAGCAAGAAGGAGGTTTTGGGGGAACTGAGGGCTGTTTAAAGCCTGAGCACCCCTGAAAGGTGCTTCTTGGGTGGATATTCCAGCTCTGAAGTCAGATATGCCACTCCTCCTCCATGCCAGCTGTCTTCCTAAAAGCTGTTTCTAGGACAAGTATCACCACTGACAAAGTCCTAGCAATCTTTAAACACTTTTTATGGTGATGCTATGGGGCTGAACTCTCCCACGGTTAAATTTCAAGTTTCCTGTTTCCAGTGGCTTTACTTAGTCTGGCTCAGATGTTTCAGATATGTTTAAATATGTAGAACAAGGGAGAACAACTGATGCAAGTTACACTTAAGTTTTGCTTTTGCTGTGCTGGGCATGCTAAAGGTAGATGATCAGAGGAAGATCTGATGGCTCATGCCACGTGCAGCACTGGAGTCAAGTCAGTATTTGAACCTCAGCTGACATGATGTTGCACCATTTAATTTGTGGTGCCATCCCGCTCTACTGCAACTCGTAAAGGGGGAAAAGTTTGGACAATTTTTGGGGATCTTTTTGTAACTAAAACTTATCTTTGCTTTGGGGCAATAGAAAATTACTCCGTTGGGTGGTCAAGATGGATTTAATCCTCGTGATACTTGAAGGGAGCTTATAAGAAAGATGGAGACAGACCTTTTAGTAGAGGCTGTAGTGACAGAACAAGGGGTAATGGATTTAAAGTGAAGGAGGGTTAATTTAGATATAAAGAGAAATCAATGAGGAATCTGAGCAACCCGATCTAGTTGAAGATGTCCCTGCTCACTGCAGGGGGGTTGGACTCTGGGGAGATGAGCTCTAAAGGTCCCTTCCAAATGAAATGTTCTATGATTCCAAAGGCATTCTGGTTCCCTGAGTCCAGTAAGGAGGGGTTGTGTTAGTTGTCTGATTGGGGTGTCTCTGTGATGCACACACACAGAGCTTCAAGAATGGCCTCAGAACATTTCCCATTCCTGCATCTGTTTGCCAGTATAAATTTAAAACATACATCAAGACATTGCACATCAGAAAGAGAGCCATGCAGTTTGTGTTTCCGTGGGAGGGGAGGGATCTCCTATTTTTAGTGCACTATAATTTGTTAGGAAGCGAACCCTCTTGACTGTTTTTTGTACGTGCAACTGATGTACTTGGGTTTCCTATGCCTTTTTTTCCTTACTCTTGGCATTTTATTGGTTTATCTTCACAGACCTGGTATCATCAGCCTGATACATGCTTCAGTGCTGTCTGGAGTTCTTGGAGCTTTTCCTTGACCTCCACCTCTTGTAGCTGAAGTGCTGTGCCCCATGTGAGGGGAAAATCACCATCTTGCCAGCCCTCTCCTACTGCAAGGAGAACACACCCAGGGTTTTACACTGGCATGATGCAAGCAGTCTAAATGCAGAGATCTTTGTCTTATCGTTCGAGATTTTGTCGTATTTGCTTTGGAAATGTGTGGGAGACCCCAGGGCACAAAAGCATGAGCACTGAGGCAGGGATGGGCATTTAATCACCTGGGAAGAAGCGTCCTCTGCATAACACCCAAGCACATCAGGTGCTCAGACACACAGCAGGGTGACGTGGGGCACGTCCTGGAGTCCTGTCCTCCTGCAAGGCCTCGGATGCCCGCATTGCTCTGTGAAATGACTTCTTAAACATGCCTTGCCTCCTTTTCCTCATGCCCTCGGAAGCATCTCCCCGTGTACGATCACAAGGTAAAGACAATGGAACCTGTTGTGTTTGAGCGTGTCGGTGGTTTGGTGCACACACAAAGTGGGTATTCCTGCTCTGTCCCGTGTTGCATCCGTGGGGCTTTTTCCATCTTCAAAGCATTTTCCAGCCATGAACTAAGAGCACACGCATTAGCTGAGAGCACACACCCCTCCCTAAGCAGCTGATGCGGGGCACATCCCAGGAAAAACTTCCAGAATGTGACACACCACTTTTGATGCAAATAAAATGATGCCATATTTCATCAGCTCTATTAAAAGTACTTAAGTAATTGAACTAATGAAACTTTAAAAAGCCTTTAAGAAACCAATGTGGTACACACCTTTGTTCTCACTCTTTTTTTTTTTTTTTTTCCCCCTTTTTTTTCCCTCCCTTTTCCTTCCCCCTTATTTTCCAGGCTAAATGTCTTTTGTTGGCATTTTGGTATCTTACTGTTTGCTTTTCAATGTGTGGTTTTGCTGAGTTTTATGTGTGTTACGGGAGCTGATTTCTCTACTTTGCAGCACTGGTGCTGTTACGGTTTCTGCAGCAAAGGAAAGTGTCACCTGCAAAACAGCATGAGTATGACTGGAGTTACCTCATCTTTCATATCAGTTGGTGCAAACATTGGGTTTTATTTCCATTGTGTTCATTGGCCTGTACTGTGTGTGCCTGCCTTGCCTCCGGTCTGTGTTTACCTCTCACAGCTTCAACATGATTTCTCATCTTCATGTGGTCCTTCACACGTCTCCACCATCCTTCCAGCTGTGATGTCCAACATCTGGCCCCTCTGAACCCACAATGGCTTTGTATCCCACCACCCCTGTAGTCAGCTTGGGTATTTATCCTTCCTTTCCCTTTAACTTCTCCTTGAGCAGGGCCAGCCCTCCCTAGGCAGACAGTCCAGGTGAGGTGGGATGAGGTGACATGCTCTGCACAGGACAGAAATATTGTTCAGGGCCATGTGCTCAGCTCCCTCACGCTGTCTTTTGGGAAAAAGGGAACAGTGGCCCCTAAGTTGTCATATCTAGTGCATCTTTTGGGTGGCTTCAGTGTAGTGAGAGGCCATTGATGGAGCTTTCTGCTCCAGACCCTCCCTGATGTGCCGATACACGGGGCTATCTGTGACTAACCACAGCCAAGACACTAGTTTTGTGACCCCTAACGTCCAGCCCATTTCTGAAGAGTTCTTTTTTTTTCAGACTGAACTTAGGCATTTTGTGTGCACTCACTTCTCTTGCACTTCTTGCTTTTTCCAGGGGAGGCAGATGAGGAAGCCTTTGCCGAGGAGTGCCGACGGAGAGGACAACACGCGCTGCCTTCCCAGCCGGCCAACCCTCGCCTGCAGAAGTCTCACAAGCCTGCCAGCTCCCCCCGATATGCCTTTCATTATAATAGTGATGAGGTGGAAGAACAGGATAGAAGCCGGGTCATGAGCAGCTTCGAGGCCCCTTTTCATTTATCAGGTGTGCACAAGCATGGTGGGGAGAAACACGCGAAGGACGATCCATCAGCTAGTCAAAAGCCAAAACCAAAAAGCCAAGCAAGAAGTTGGTGCTGTGTGTTGACTTAATGTTAGCCCCCTTCTAGATCATAAACAGCAGCTTATGTGCCTTCATCCTGCTTTAGCTCTGATCTGCCATTTAGCCTAAATTCACTAACGCCCTGGGATACTTAAGGATCCAGGGCAAATACTGTTGTGCTGCTGAAGTGCCTCTGCTCTTTGTTGTTAAAAGTGAAGGCCTTTTAGAGGTTAACTCATCACAATACTTTGCACATTCATTTACTTATATTGTGCTTGGCTTCCTTGTCCAAGGAGAAGTTCAGCAACTTCATACTATTTCCGGAAGCTGCAATTTTAGGCACCTAAATCTTAATAGAGAAGGCTGAGACCGTTCAGGCAAATGTGGCAACGTGGCAATTGTCCGGGTTATTTTTGGAAGTAATTAGTCCTTTGATATATTTCCAGTCTGTAATGTTTTGGCAATGTAGTCCAGAGGCTATCTTGGACAACAAACTCCTCATAACTACTTGATTTAATTGGAACCTGTGGTCAGAGATCATCCAGGACTGCCAGGACAGGTTTTTCTGATACATGAAGATGCCTTTTTGCTTGGATGCCCAAACCACGGGCCCTTCTCAGTAGTGTGGAATTAGGCAAAGTGCTGGGAAGTGTAAGCATATGAGGCTCCTCAGGGTAAACACAGCACATGAAAAATATGCACTGTCCCCCAGAACAGGTGCTCACGTACTCCCAGTGCTGCCCCAACTTCCACTGTGTTTATGAGCCTTTCAATCTTACACTGCCTTCTGTATGGAAGACCTAAAAATACCATGTGGGATGACAGACTGAAAAAATAGAAACATTTAGTTAAATGTCTTCCTGATCAGTTGCTGGAAGTTTTGTCTCTAAGGATGGCAAAGTTGAATCTTTTCCTTAAAAAAAGAAAAAAAAGTTGAAGAGGCCTGAATGTAACCTCTGGGCTGGTGTCCTGAATCTCCCAATCAAGGGCTACAGGTTTGGTCTCCTGTTTCTGTAGCTGGCAAAACAAAACTTTGGCCATGCCTTTGGAGAAGTGAGGATCTCTGCAATCATAACAATGCTCTGCAGTGATTTCTGAAGGGCAGCTGAGGTTGACACGCACCGTGCAATTTTTAGAGCAGTTTTTAAGATTGCTTAGGACTTTTTGCTGTGAATTTATTTATGCTCCAAGACGCACAAGTTTGCAATTGAAATTAATTTCCAGAAGTATTAGTGCAATCACAAAATCCTCTCTTCTACCAGTAGATTGTGAGTTGCCATAAAAGACTCAGGGTGGAAAACTTGATTGAAGTAAGACTTAAGATTTTACTGTTGATTTAAATATTTTGCCTGCTGTTCCTCTGATGGACAGGGCTGCTGAAGGACTGGTCGAGTCAGTCATAAAAACCTACGTGAGTGTCTTAATCCCTCCTCGGGAAGTTATTGCACGAGCCCTGGCCAGTAACACCCTTCTCCTTCATGGGTGTTCACCTCTGCTGACTGCCTTGCCCAGAAAGGAGGCTTCACCAGCACAGCTCTGTAATTACAGAGACCACTGACTCGCTCCCGCTTGGCTTCTCATCGATCACTGCGACAGCTGCCGTGCTTACATGGGCCGGCGTTGGGGGAGAAGAGCATCTTTTTCTGCCTTGGTCCAGAGACCTCTCAATTCAGTGGAAAATTGCTAAAGTCCAATGGCCTCAAACCAGGCACTGTTCCACCTCAAATCAGACAGTTTTGCCACCGCTGGTGTGGGGCCCTTGCCAGCGGGACCACTCAGCAGTTTTAGATGTTGTCCCAGTTGCAGCATCTCAAGCAAACCCGCAGTCACTAATGATTTACCTGAAGTGAAATGTTTTTTGGGTTTTTTCCCAGTTCTAGGAATGGGACTGAGTTTTGATTTGTAAGTCTGTAGGAAATCTAAACGAAGGAGAAGGGGATAGGTTTCATTTTGATGATGAGGTAGGAATCCCTCTGGAAGTGGCATCTCTCTAGTGCCCAAGAGGAAAGTCTGGCCAGCTCACTTAGACTGTCATCCAATATCCAGAGGTGAGACAAATCTTATCCTTAGTCAGGATTCCAGTCATCACAGTGGGTATTTAATAAAAAATTGGAATTTAATTTGCTTCTCCATCTAACACTTTGTGTTTTAATGGAAATTGCTCTGGAAGCTGTTCCTAGTTTTGTCATGGCCATTTAGAATAAAACTTCACCTCTTGTGCTCTAAAATTGCTGCATATCTCAAACAGTTCTCTAGCTCCAAACAAGGAATTTTTAAAATAGTAATTCAGATACTGCAAGTGATGTGCTCCCTGATCATGTGATACACGGCTGACTGGTGGGATCCAAGCTGTGTCCAAGTGACATTAGTGCCAGCAGAGACCTGGGGATGGCAGCCATTAATGGCAGAGATGGTGATAACTTCCCCTAAAAGACAACTGCTCTGGATTTTTGAGAGTTTTGACCTTTATCCAGCAGGAATGGCTGAAATGTTTAATTGTTAAAATACTGAAAAATACATGATACAAAATCTCATTATTTGGAAGATAATATTGCAAGGTTTGCGCTTCCTTTTGAATGAAATAGCTTGCATTAACCTACAACTTACAGCATTAATTATTCATTTTTGCTGCATTTTTATCTGCTGGCATCTGTGAAAAGGAAACCACTCTGAAAGAGCTAGCTTAACTAATCTTGATCCTTTCCTGGCATGGATTCCTCTTCTGGAAAGTTGAGCTATTTGTACTTTATTTCATCTTTAATTCAGTCTCTCTTCTTTTTACCAACATGCGGTTTCCTGAATTACACTTTACTAACTAGTAACAGCAATGTGCTTGGTTATCCAAACTAATTACTTTATGATTCCATCACATACTTAGTTTTGGGCATGTAATGGAAAGAGAAAGGAAAGCAAAGCCACTGTTTTCTATGAAAATCTAATACGTGAGGAGTGCTGGAGGTGCAGAGATGGAGTTCCCTCTCCCTTTGCTCCACATCCCCTGGCTGTAACTGTGTGCCAGTGGGAAAAGCCATACTCCTCTGGAGCGGGGGGTGAGAAGGCTGGCTGGTGGATTTGGAGACTGGCTGGTTGCTCCCTGGCTTAGCCCAGAGCTGCCTTCATGCATGGAGTTTTGGCTGCTGGTACGAAATCATCCTGTTACCCATCTGCTTCCTGTCGAGGATAGCTGGGTTGCACGTGGAAGGGCTTCCATGGCCATATAGCCCTGCAAGCTTTTGATTGCCATTTGGGAGTAAAACCTTGGAAATCTACTCAGTAATAGCGTTACCTAGACTATTACTTACTTATTACTAGGCAAGCAGGTTGTATCTGGCTTGGTATGTTCTTGAGGCAATTCTAGGCAGAACTGGTAATGAAAACAGCATGGTGAGCAAGCACGAAGGAAGGCCCCTGCAAGTTGCTAAAGCTTTTCAGTCCCCTGAAACATCAAAGCTGGGATTACATCACTGGGTTGGCCAGTGAAACTGGAGAACTCGCCCCTTGGATTTAACAGTGCAGGTAATTAAACAGTGGAGCGGCATACCTAGACAGGGTGGGATGTTTTGTCACCCCAGGTCTTTACGTAAAGGCAGGCTCCCTCTCCTCAGTGCTCCACGGCACGGGCAGGAGCTGTGGATGCCATGAGGGAATTAGTAGGTCAGGTGGTGGTGTGTGCTGGGCAATGGCTCAGGCTGAAAGGAGGGGATGTGAAAGTGTGGTCCAAAGCTGTAATTGCCAAGTGAGTCACATGCCTGAAATTATACTGAAGCTGTGAGCTGGGGTGAATTTTTATAATCGCATATGTGAGTGTGGTCAGTCTGAAATAACAGAGGGTGGCTGCAGCTCAGAAGTAAGCTAGCTGCCTTTGAAATTGCAATTTATTGTTTTGAACAGAGAGACATTTCTAAGAGCAGAAAATTAGAAAGAGCACTACAACAACCCACCTTGAAAGTGCCTCGCTGCCTTGTTAAAGCTCTCTGTGAGTGTTGGGGCTGTGACTGCTTCCATGGTTTGAAAAAAATAGTGGATCTTGGAAAACATTCTCTGGGATCTGAGCAGAAAGCACGAACCCCTCCCACCCCCAAGCTCAATGGTCCACTCTGAAAGTGGAATGAGATTCCTCCAAAGTCTTCACCTTTGCAGATCTTCTATAAAAATCAGGCTGTGGCCTTTGTTGCTGACCAATGTGGGTCAAGAAGCAACAACACTGCATGTTAATTGTCAGTTGTGACTGAACACCTTGTTTCCCTCTGCTCATTCCTGTGTTCCTCTGTGCTGGCAGAAGGAAGGAAGGTGGAGCAGACCCGTGGCTGCTCTCTGCGTCCTTTCCTGGTGGAGCAGGCAGGTGTCAGGCAGGGCAGGAAGAAGTAGGATACCAGAAATGTGTGGGGTAGGAGTGTTTTCCCCAGGACACTTGTGCCTGTGGATCGGCCACCCGATGTGCACGCCCCCCTCGCAGTTGCCACCCAAGAATGTGATGAGTTTCACAGTCAGTGACTGAACAAACTCGTGACTTTGGGAGGTGCAGATGGCAGGGAAGTAGAAAGCCAGAAGGAAAGTCAATCTGGGACACAGCAGAGAGGCTTCCCAATTTGTTTTGGTCCGTGCTGAGTGGGGGTTGAGGGAGTTGCACCTAAATGTTGTTGGAAGTTGTTTTCAGCTTTCAGCACCTTTATGAAAGCTGGAGTAGTTCTGTGCTCCTTATGGTTCTTCTGGAAGTAGAAGAGAAGGCGATGAAATGGAAAGAGTGGGTTAGCTTTGCTGTTTGTTTTAGACAAGAATTATCCAGGTAGTAAACCAGGTGTAATTCCAAATGATGTGGGTTCTTGCTTCATCCCTCTCTGCTCCTGGTAGCTGACAAAAGCAACAAATATATCAAGTTAGGCTGATATCTGTCTGCTTTTGGGTGAATCTGTTTTCCAGTCGTCACAGCTTGGGGAAGCTCTCAGCAACCTGTTCTCCCTCCACCCTGTGATGTATTTCTAGAGTTTAGATGGCAAAAAATTGCTTTTAAGGGTGGGAATTTGAACAGCCCTTCTCCAAGAGCAGGACTGTTCAGCTGAAGCCAGTTCAGCCTGGCACTCACTATGGGAAGTTTCTATGGACACTTCGTGATGCTGGCGACTCGCCAGGACACAAGCTCAAAGCAAAGTGATCAAATAGTTATGGGGCTGCTGCTTTCTAATTCAGATTTTGTTGTTTTGTGACTTTGGGGCTAGTCCTGTAACCAAGGCAGCTAAATATGCTTTTAATTAGTGCTGGTTGAAGTATTTGAGTGAAATACGCACCGAAGGGTTGCATCTTTGGTGTGCAATTCTTATTTGTGCTAGGAGCTGCTTCACTTGTTTGGATCAGGTTTTTGGCTGTTATCACCCAGCAAAGCATCACTGGAGCTAACAGACTGGCAAAGTTTGACCTATCCTTTCTTCTTAGCTGGGGGTAGAAAAGGAAATGGTAGAGACTGAAATTATTTATCACAGCAGGCTCAAAACAGAAAAGACCTGGCACTTTTCTCTTGAGGAATACTCTGTATTTCTTATCTTCTACTTTGGCCAATCTGTTTCTGTGTGTCAGTGATAAAAGAAAGCTTGAAAGATTTCCACTTTTCACCCTTATCATTCTGAAGGCTGGTAGAAGACCGTGTTGTCAAAAGCCTAAATATCTTCATACCACATTATTTTAACTTTTGAGTTGTTTCATTTATAAGACAATGAATTATGTGGCATTCACTTCAAGTCATAATTTACATTGACTGACAGTATTTTTAAGGAAGGGTTGCTAGAACTGCTTTCAAAATCTCAAACATTTGAAGAAAATGGACTGTTGCAAAAAAAAGTATTATGTTATAAAATAACAGCATCGAATGCAATCATGCCTGGATGTGGAAGGCTTTTAGAAATTTGAACAGTGTTTTGAGAATGAAAAATGCAAAAATTAGGAAACTAATAACCTGCTAGGGCTTAACGACCCTTTCCCAAATATCTGTGTTATTGATTCATAGTTATTACATGAACTAGTTCTGATCAGCTGATATGATGCTGTTTTTCCCTCCAGTAAAGGGAAGAATCCTTTGAATAACATCCCCTGGATGACTGATTCCTAGGAGTCAGCATGTCTCTTCTGCCTCCGTTGACCTCTGTGAGAAAGCAGAGAGATGCTTGATCCCTTCTGGGATGGGTGCCTTACTCAGTACATTGAATGCCAAGGGATCCTATTTTTGGTGATGTATAGGTGACTGAGGGGCTGACATGGAAGGAAGCTTCCTGGATGGATTCTAAGGGAGTGGATGTTCCCAGGGACAGGATTGTAGCTCAGGGGGTGGCAGGGTGCAGGGAAGACCCAGCTTCATCTGCAATTCTGCAAAGCACTGCCAGTTTTCTCTTCCCTTAAACAAGAAAACTGGTTTCCACTCTAACTTTGTGCAGGCTGATCACTCATGGCAGAATTTCTAAGTAAATATCCTGCCTTATGACTCAGATGGTTGCAAACAATGAAGTCATGCAGTTGATACAACGTAAGAGCTGGAGTGATAACCTAGAACAGTTTCCCTGTGCTACCAGGGAGTGTATTTCCTCTAATGCACAAGCCTTTGATAACATCTCAAATGGTTTTAGCCTAAAAACTTGTCTCATGGTTCTCCCCAAGTCTTAAACTGAAGAACTGCAGGTCTGCCATGGGCACATCTCTAATTGCACTTGGGAGGAGCTCTGGATGAGGAGCAAACTGCAGCCACAGCGTGGCTTTGTGCTCCTTCAGCCTCCCACCACTTCCTTTTCCCACCTTAATTTTGCTCTTGATACTAAATTGATGGAGAACCAGGTGCAACGGTGACTTGGCTTCCTCAGGGCCATCTCTGCCTGCCTGCCGACAAAACAGAGGGAACAAAGAGATTTCCATACTGGCAGAGCTGTGCCCTTCCAGGGTCATTCCTCTCACTCCCAGCCCTGCCTCTCAGCTGGCTTGCAGCAGCTCATCCTCTCTTTGCTGGCCCCAGTCACTGGACTGTGCTGATTCCCAGTGGCAGAGCACCACTGAGCTCAAATATCCCTCCAGCTATCTGAAAGCACCACAGAAGGATTGTCTGAGGGAAAATGCTTACTGGCTTTCAGTTTAGATTTATGAGTGCACCTGGGTAGATTGTGGTGGTTCACACAGTTCACTGCCCGAGCAAGTCTGCCAGCAAGTTGGATTTTACTGCAGATTTGGGGGAAAAGGTGTGATGCACAGCAAGAACTGTTTTTCACACATCATTGTGGGGGGAATAAACCATTGGAATGATGATCACATGGCTGGAAGCTTGTGCCTACTGAACCTGTAGCAAATAATTGTTGCTTGAACTCAATGTTTTCATGCACCACTGGAGCTGCAGTAGGACGTAACCTGTGGTGCATAGTTAAGCATGAGCAGGCTGATGACCATGATATAAAATATATATTGGTAAACACTGAGCACCTTCTTATTTACTCAGGATTCTTGGTATTCCCTAGTCTTAAAATGGAAATGCAAATGTCGTGGTAACTCTTGACTACTGTGAGCAGGAAATGCCAGTACTTAAATAGCTCCTGCTGCCTAAGTCTTATTTATTGCTTCCGTTTTGAAAATTATTCTGGTTTTGCATGTGCTCTAATTTTGAAGCTTTTCCTGAATGGCTTTGAAGTATTTTGAAAGTTCTTCAGATCTTTTCAAACTTCAAAGATTGGTAGTGTTTTCTTTCTAGCCTAGGTAAGGGATATAGTAGAAGGGGGGATGTAGTGGAAATGATAATTTAAAAAAAACCAACAACTAAGCAATACATTAGGAAGCCAGACCTTTTCTTTAATATTCCTTAAACCATTCAGAGAACATGTGCTTTTGCTAGAGAGAAAAGTCCATGAATGCTGTGAAAAGTGTTTTACAAGCCATGTTTCCTCAGGATACAAAGAAGTCAGCAAGAGGAGGAAGCAGAAGCAGAGAGAGGAACAGAAGAAGAAGAAGTCAACCAAAGGGAGTTACTAAAATGGACTTCTCTGCTATGCCAATACCTTTATAATAATGACAACTTCATGTTACCTTTGAGCACACCTCTTTTGTGTATATTTTTTGACTGTTCACACTGTTAGCAAGGAAGTGACTCATGTTTAAAACTGTACTAAAATTGCACTATGTTATTCCTTTTAGTTTCACGGAGTGGCTTTCTTGCCAGTCAGGTTAGGGAATTCGGACGAGGCTGGTCGTGGTTAGGAGTGTTTTATGTTTGAAGATTGGAAGGCGTTACAGAATTTCTTACTTCTTCTTTCCCTGGGACTAAAGCGACTCTATTCTAGTCTTTGTTATTTGTCTTGTAGGAGATGAAGGGTTGTGCAAACGCCTGTTTGTTTGGTCAGTGGCATCAACATCAGGCCTGTTAAAAGAGGAGTCCTGTTCAGTCATGTCATTGGGAATGGGACTGGGACGTGAGCTCTTATAGGGTAATTTATGCAAGCTTAATAAGTGACTTTTATGGTTGGGGTTTTGTTTTGGTTTTTTCCCCCCCCAGGCTGGGCAGTTTTGTCCCTGATATTAAAATCTTCCTACATTTTAAACTGTATCCTGAGGTTATATGCTCTGATTTTAAGAAGCGTAGTGTAACGATGGCCTCCTGTAAGTACTCCTACTGATTTCTTTAAGCTTAGTTGACTCCTGATGAACCATTTAGTGAAATCATTCCTTATTTTAAAAGAACCTAGAGACAAATGATCCAAGAGCTACTTTAAAAGCGCTCTTTGTTTTTGCTGAGTAGGCTTTAGATAATAAACATTTTTTCAGCATCCATTTAAGATTTTATGCAGTTGTTTCTGCAAAGAACTTATACTTTTATGTATGAAAACGTTTTACATCGGTTTTATTGCAGGACTGCTTTTTTAGCTTGAAAAGATGTCTTAGATTTAAAAGAAATACGTATTTTTTGGCAAGATGACTTCCTTGCTTCCCATACTCGTCTCGTGTGCATGACACATTGCTTCTCTTAACCTTTTAGTGTGTACAGAGCCCTTCTGTTGCCTTAAGCATTTACCTGCATGTTTCTTGTCAGTATGTTGTCTCCTCTTTTTAACCTCCAGGTAGGAGTTAGCAGCTTATGGTTTTGTTTTGTTCCTTTTGTCTTCCTCTTGCCAATACGTTGTTGATGTAACAGCCTTAAACCTGGCAATATTGGAAGTCCACAGTTCCTGGAGAAACTCACTTGTCCTAACGTTTGAAAGATGTAGGAATGCACATAATGGTGTAAAGAGAGAAGCTAAACAGAAAGTCAAGTCTGCATTTTAGCATGGTTTGATATAACAAATTCTGGTGTCTCTGGTATCTGAATGGTTTAGCTTCGATTACCCCATGTAACCCTCTGCAAGCATATAACCCTTTGTGAACTCTGTTAGGGGATGTAAATTACGGTTACTATCAAATACGACCGAGTACCAGTTCTCTGTCACTTAAGTACCACTCTTTTTTTGTGCAGTGTTACTAATATTTAAAAATAAAGAAAATCTGCCTTTATACTTTGTCCTGTTGCACTGTACTGCAGACTGCAGCTGCCATCAGTTGTCTGTGTTTGCTTTCCATTAAAGTTTAGGCTGTAAGCAGACAGGGGAGAATCCACATTCACACAATGCCCACAAGCATTCCAGGTAATTCCTTTTGTTAAATCCATGAGCAACTCAATACATTCTCTGTGTCAAATGGCTGATACTGGAAAATGAGGGTTCTTTCTGGCTGGAAATATCACTATGAGGAACATATACTTCAAGCGGAGCTTGCACATTTGGCATGCAAGGAATATTCATCCTGGAGAATGCACAACATTGAACTGCATCCTGGTTAGGTCGGATCCCACGCTCTAGGAGAAATGCCCCCCATACATATTCCAGTTTTAAGCTGTTACTGCTCCTTATTTGTTGGGAATATGGTACTGCTTTGGGAAAGCAGGAGATGTGTAGGAAAGGAGAGGTGACAGCAGCGTAGGGCTGTTCTCCCTGGGGCTGTCCCTGTGCTGTGAGCAGCCTCACGTAATAGCACAGAGTGGCTCCAGATCAGGAATGTGCCTTGAAGAGTTAGAGCAGGCTGGGCTTTGGTACAGAAATATCTTCTTGGCTCAATCCCTGTGTTAGGCTTGATGGAGGTGGATAGAGCATTAATTAGGAGACCTGCAGGCAGGCTCTAAACTAGTTAGGAAGCCTGTCTCGACAAGGGCATCCTTATCCCACTGGAAGGGTGCTGGCGTGCTTGCAGGTGGCCTCCTACACCCAGCACCTTCCACAGGGAGAGACTCCTGGGAAACACAGAGTCCCCAGAGGAGGAAACCACGGGCTTTATCTTTCCTGTCACTACGTAGAACCTGCCCGAGCTTGCCCAGAAATTAAGAGATGTGTGCCCATGGCCATTAAGTCTAATTCATTGCTTCTCAGCCTAATTATTTCTGGGTTTTAGCTGAAGGGTAGCTGGTTAACTGCAGAGCATGGAGCGTGGCTGCAGCACTATGCTCATGTGGCTGTGCTCCTTACAGGACAGCCTGGATGTGGTGCCACATATGCAAGGTCTTGTATCCCAGTGCGTCCATCTGCCAAAGGTGCAAGCTGCATGATGAGGTGGTTACTTAAATATGTGTTGGGGCAGGAAAAAATGCAGGTGGGTGTGAGACACCACAGCTGATAACAGATGATGCTGGCCCAGAGTGGCTGTGAATAAATGTATTGTGAAAGTTGGGAAAAGATTCTTGCCCATCCCACAATGCTTCTGTGGAAGAGTTGAGAACAGAAACAGAGGTAGTTTAAATCACCTGATGTGATTTATAAAATGTGTTGCAAAATGATTCTTTACAGAGCAGATATCTGGGCTCAAAGACCCAAAATGTGCCCCATGAAAAAGTTAATTTACTAGGGTTGAGAACAGTTGAGTAACAGCATAATTAAAAGGATACACTGAAAACAAAACATTTTTATCTTAAGATAGAGGGGACAAAATTGAAACAAGCAAAATGCTGACAGATAAATGTTCTTGCTGAGAAGCTGCCACTATGAAAACTGTTTAAATTCAGTTGTTTTTCCACGCCTTCTAGAGATGTGCACAGTCTGCTCTTTGAACTAAGGTTTGGCAAGACTTTGACCTGAAATAAATGATCTCAGAACGTGTAGGTGTCAGAATGATAAAAAGTATTTTTCAAATTTTTGCCCAGTTTCTGCTCTGTGCTGGTGCCACCTCTGTGGGCAGCCTGCAGACCTCTGCATCCTACGCCTACAGATAACACCAACTCTGTCTTCCTCTGTCAGCTTGGCCTTATACTGAGACTTGCCTTTCCCCCAAATTTCAAACCATCTCATGAGCCTTTGTATGTATTTCTTGAAATAAGACACGGAAAAGATGCTTCTTTTGAAGAGTCAGATATCCAGAAAATGTGCAATGATCATTAGTGAAGCACAAAGTTGCCTGTTTTCCCAACCACATCTGAAACGTGTGACTCATACCCACTTCTTCTTCAGGAATGTTCCTAGACATGTGCCACCAAACTGGTGCCTATCAAGTGGTGGGATTAGCTTGACACATATCAAATGTCATTGTGTTATTCTGCCCATAAGGAAATCTATTCATTTCCATTTCCCCCCCTTTGTTTTGTGTGCTAGTTGCATGGGAATGTGTATTCCCAGGATGCACAGGTTAGTCTTTCCTGCTTTTCTGATCTCAGTTATCTTCCTTTTGTGCAGTCCCACTCCTTTCTGTCCAAACTGAGCTCACATTTTAGTGTGCTCACATTACCTTGCCTGGGGAGCACCTGCTGCCCTGTAACTCACATATTGGTGGGAGGGTGAGGGCGGTACAATTGCCTGTGAATAGGTACATTTAATTCTCCTCTTTCCAATGAGCAAGTTGGAATCTTCCCTTAAGAGAGTTTCTATCACTATTTGCAAAACTTTCCTCATTGCTACCTGTTGCAACTGAAAACTCGGGCAAGGCAATTTTCCTCTCCGCTGATGAGAAACAAGAGAGGGAACTTACTGCCACATACAAATCTCAATAAATGTTCGTTTTTGGAACTGCGATCGATTCACCTGCCCTGTGTCATCACACTTTGTCTTCCCACAGGCTTTTCTAGCCAAAAAAGATTAGGTGGGGTGTTGGAAAGTGTCAGTTTTATTAAGTACCTTGTTGGTGCCTTTTTAGCCACCAGCTGTTTGCTACTGATAGCAGGAGAAGCACTTCGGAAGTGGCTGAGCTGACATGAGATGACATTTCCAAGCATGGGGTGGGTTACTTTGCTGCTTTCATCACGACTAGCAGAGACTGAGCACGTCATTTGGCACGTCTTGAACTACAGTGTCAGGTATCCCAGACTTTCCTCCTGCCTCTTCCTGAAGGTCTCATGTTGTGACTGCAAAACCAGCCCGAAAAGCAGGAGGTGAGTGTGAGAGGAAGATCAAAACACATGGGATCGTAATGAGTCTGAATGCTTTGATTTCAGGGAAACGCCTCCATATCTGCCTGGAAGTGATCACAGCTTTTCTAGGACATCTTCAAGGAGGGAACAGGACCTCACTGCACTGTCTGGATGTCTAATTGCATCTCCTCAGTCTGTTTCCATTGGCATGCACATGCACCTTTCTACTGAAACAGCAGGCGTCATTTTTTCCATACCTTGTTTGGGAAATGCTCATCCTTTGGTCAATGCAGAGCTGTTTCCTTGTTCTTTAGGCTGCAATTTAATGAAGTGTTAGCTAGCAGGTGTTATTTTTACTTTATTTCAGTATTAGAGAGTTGCAGTTGGGAAAAGTTCTTTTAACTTAATAAATAAAACTCACTTTCAGGTTTTTAAGATGAAAAGCAACATGGCGAAATGGTAGATCATGGCAAAGCCAGTGTGCACATACACCCCTAAAATGTAGTGGGGGAAAACATATGAAATCTGTGTTTCTGTTTGATTTTTTGAGTCCAAATGAGTGACATTTTGGGATGGTTTACTATGTTAAGCTGAGCAGTGCTGATTGCATTGAGAAAAAGAGATAGTGTGAAGCTTATTTAATAGACTTCCTGCTCAGAGCTGAGGAAGGGAAGGAGCTCTAAGGAGACCCTGAGGAGCACTAAGAAAACGCTTCCTACGGCACCTGGAAGGGACATTCACCAAAGAGGATGGACTTGATCCTGGCAGCAGACACAAACTACAACCTGCCCTGCTGGTAGTGTTGTGACAACATGGGTTTTACTGCTTTGGGATTTGAGGTGAGGAGGTACCGGCACTAGAACCTCCCCACTGCTGTGAGTCAGGCTTTATACCCATGGAAATGATCTGTCAGCTGCCTGGCCCACTGTTGGTTCTTTGATAGTGACTAATGGTGGATGCCCAGGGGAAAGCACAGGAACAGGCTGATGGTGTTGTACTTCACCAAGTGTTTTCCCAGCTGTGGCACTCTGGGGGTCAGAGACTCCAGGATCCAGAAATGGTCTTTCTGTTGCTCAGTTGCTTTTTTTCCCTTGAAAGCTCCTCAGTACCCACTGTCCTCTGACAAGGCATTCCTCATGTGACTCCATGGAATAATGAGGTAGCACCTGTGTTTTAAAACTCTTACACCTTCCTTTGGGTTCCTCCACTCTCCATCCCAGCACTGGATGAGACACTGCACACCACATCCTCATTCACCTTTTCCATGGCACTCATGGTTTTACACATTTCACTCATGCCAGCCTTTGGTTAACTCTTTTTTTGCCCCAAGAGGTTCAGCACATGGAAGCATTCCTCCCAGATGAGCCTCTTCCTACCTTTGATCACCTTCTCAAGTTGGGAAAGCTTGTTAAACAGCAGCTCAGCTCCATAAAATGTGATGACCATCCAGGCAAGCGTGACTGGCATGATACCTACTTGTATTCCCCGTCGACAGGAGGAGAACCAGGCCCTGCACGCCCCGGGATGCAGGAAGAGCAGACCAACACCTGGGACCCGTCTCGGATGCCCTCGGTCTCACCAGGCTCTCACAGGCTCTGAAATACAAATGCATGAGCTCATGGAAGTGATGATATCTCGTCTCCAGAGTGTGGTCCCACACACCTCCCCACCCCCTCAGCCGAAATCGCGTCACGGGGCATTCCTTGGCAGCAGATGGGACGGGCACCTCCTGACTCAGGCACAGCTCCTGCCACCACTCGTTGCTCCTCCAAGGATTAGCTGTCTGTGCCTCTGCTTGGCTGCCAGCACCCAGGCTGTGGGGCGTGTTGCCACTGCCAGTCTGCCTGCTCTCATGGAAACCCTGCAGTGGCTGAAGGATCCCTGCCAACCAGGGAGACAGGTCCAGTAACCTTGGGAAGGCACCAAGCTCCCCAATTTCTGCAGCACTGCCTGTGGCAGTGCAACAGCTTTTCCACTTCCAACCCCTTCTTGTCCAATATGCAGAAGATTTTTCCCATCTGTAACAATCTGGGCTGTGACTTTCCCCATTCCCTTCAGAATCTTTTGTGCAGGGGCAGCCGCATGCAAGTGTTCACTTACTGGGTTTTTGGGTCATCAACGTCATTTGGGAAATCTTAAATGCCTGGGGAGTTAATTATGAGGAAACATCAGTGATGGGAGGATCTGGAGAGATGGGAGGGTGCAGGACATCAAACAGTGATTCTTGAAAGGGCAAAGGCAAAACTAGCCCACTGATCTAAGCCCCCAGAAGGTTGTCAACGCTCAGAGTGTGTTTGGCTCTGCTATTCTGGTTCAGATCCAGCTCCACTTTAAATACAGTTTTGCCCAACATGTTTTTGTCCTCGGTTAGACACAGGCTCGGGTGATGGGTAACCCCTGCCTACTATGCCTCTGCTCCAGCCGTGCTGCAGTGTGCAGCGAGGAGTTTTTTGGGTGCACCTGAGCCTCTTTTTTCTCCTCAGGATCCAGGTGTGGTGGTGGCCTTTTTTTAATCAACAAAATTACTTCCCTTGGAACCACAATTTTTCTATCATGAATTCTTAGGAAAATATTATTCAGCTCGTGTAATGCAAGTCTGAGGTTGCATTATGAGATGGATGTGAGAGAACATGATGGTAATGAGTCACCTCATATCATGTTTTATTGTGATGTGTCAGCTGAGAAAGGTAGGGAGCTATAGGTGTTTCTACCAGCCCAATTATGAAACAACCTCTGGTTCATGCAGAGATTACTAAGTTTTTCCTAGGTTAGTTAGCAGATAGGTTTAGGTCTGTCATTTAGCAATGTTTGTTTTTAAGTTACTAACAATAAGCTGCCTCAGAATCTATTTTCCACCCAAAAAAGTCATTGCTCTTTTATTAGCAAGGGTTAAGCTTGCTCAGAAATTCCAGTCATCAGGGTGAGACTGTCTCTCTTGGCAGAGGGTAAAGTTTGTGACATGGGCTTTATTTTAGGACTACCTTCTGCTGGCATTGACTAGAAGTGGGTGATGATGCCATTGCCCATTGCTGCTGAGAACTGAGAATATGAAGGAATGATTTGAAAAGTCAGGAGGTTAAAGACTGGCTGCATTCTTCTCAGTTTAATCCAGAGAGTGGCAGATGCCCTGACACGGACGGAAGTTTTCAAGATAGGCTTTTTATTCCCATCCCTGCTGTCTGTGTTGCTGGTGCTCATTCAGAAGTACACAGGACCCGTCAGGACATTGCAGCAGCCCTGGGCATGAAATCACGTCTGTGAGATGTGGTTGATGGAATTGGTGGAGATCAGCTGGTCTTGGTCCCTCTCCACCACTGGTCTGGTGAGACCTTCAGCCAGCGGCTTTGCTTCCTGCTGAAACGCCCATGGATTTGCCAAGGCTGCACAAGCAAACAGCCCCTCAGCTGGGCAGTCTGGAAGTACCTGGTGTGCGTGATTTGCTACGGTGGTGGCGAATGAGGCTTTTTTTCCTTTTAAAAGCTCGAGTAAATGTTGAGGATAAGGGTGTACATGTTCAGCTTCTGTTGTTGTGCTATTTATTTTGACTACCAGTGGGCTCAGTGAGGCGGGGCTGTAGTTTCTGTCCCCTCACACAGGGGACAGATTCTGGGCAGGCCTAGATGTTTCCTCTCCCACAGCCCTGTGCCTGCTCCTGACTTCAGCTCTCCAGCAGTCCATGTCCCTTCAGACCTGTGTCTTTCTGCAGCAGAAAAACTCAATTCGGTGAAATGCTCTGGGGCTTTCACTGTGTCAATAAACCGATGTCCAGGGCAGGACCTTTCCCTTCATTTTTGTCCGATGGTTTGAACTGTCCTTCTCAAAGTGTCAGTCTCGCACCATTAACTCCTTGCAGCCCCGGCTGGAGGAGAAGGTTTCCTAGTGGGGTTGTAAAGGTTTCAGAGGAGGCATCCAGGGAGGGAAGCTGAAAAATGGAAATGTTAACAGACCTTTCATTACACACCCGATACATCATTACTTAATTTCTCTGCTTTTGTGTCCTGTTTTTATATCTTTTTTTTCCCCTGATCAATAGCATTCATCCTACTCAGTGAACAGACTTGATGCTGGTTTTATGGTGTGAAAATTACTGTTGCTTTGACTGGCTCCTATTACCAGGTGACACTGCTTGGCAGAAAACAATGAATCTTCCTATTATTTGGAAAATAAATGTGATTTATGGGAGCAGCAATTGATAGTGGTCTGTGTCTTGCCATCAGCGTGCTTGCCTTCTTGAAATAAGGTTTTTACCTTTGGAGCGTGAAGGCTGTTTGTCTAGTGCTGCAGAGCAATTTGTAATATATATTTTTTAATCTCAGCTTTTATTAAGAATTTTTCAAAAGGTGATGATAAAGAAAACATCTGTTGTCATTTTAAGGGTTTGATGCCCATACAGAAAGCAGTTGTGTAGGTGTGAAGTTAAACACACTGGCAGGGAAGGACATGTTGTGGATGCTGGAGATGATGGAGGGAGGAGGAGAAAGGGAAAAGCTGCCCTGAGCATCTGCTCTTTCTTCCCTTCACTCACTGTAGAGATGATGGTCAGCACTGAGGATTTATTATTAAAATACCACAATACTGACAGCAAAAATGGTACCAATTTAACTGCAGGGAAGCAGAACCGCTTCCCCTGAGAGCTGTGCAAGACATTACCCAGAGACACCTGGGGAGGTACATGAGGCTGTTCTTGTTTTTTCTGTTTGTTCTTTTCTTTTGCAGCAACCTCTGCTGCCTACCAGTTGGCCTTGGCTGTCACGGGCCAGCTCTTCTCCCAGCCCTCTCCCTCCTATGCCCATGCGGAAAATCTCTTGCACTTCTTAAAGAATGAGTAAATAAAGATCTTACCTATTTTGGGACACTTTTTGTACCTCTCTTAGGGCAAAGGAATTAAGGGAGCTCCTCCATCCCTTTGGATTACTTTTTTTAAAAATTAAAAATAGACCTGGTGTGGTGGGTTGACCCTGGCTGGATGTCAGGTACCCACCAAAGCTGCTCTCTCACTCCCCTCCACAAATGGACAAGGGAAAGAAAATATAAGGGAAGGTTCATGTAAGGACAGGGATCAGGCACTGATTACTGTCACAGGCAAAACAGACTTGACTTGGGGATATTAATTGAATTTATTCCTAACAGAATCAGAGCAGCATAATGAGAAGTAAAACAAATCTTTAAAACACCTTCCCTCCAGCTCTCCCTCCTTCCTGAGCTCTACCTCCTCCTTCCTAGTGGTGCAGGAGACAGGGAATGGGGATTGCACTCAGTTCATCAAAGGTTGTTTCTGCCTCTGCTCAGGGAGAGGAGTCAGAGTACTTTCTTTGCTCCAGCGTGGGGTCCCTCCCAAAGGAGACCTCCATGAACTTCTCCAGTGTCCTTCCCATGGGCTACAGTTTTTCAGTGACACAGGGACCAAATTATTTTCCTGTAGAGACTTGAGCTGCACAGAAAAATAGTTAACCAGGAGATTTTCATGAAGTTATTTTGACAAAGATGAATGTTCCCTTAGGAAGCAGGTACATCAGACCAGGAGAGTTTGACCATTAATTTCAAAAAGTCAATTTTCTGTCAGGTAGGTTTCTGTTTTGGATCTGTTCTACCATACCTTCCTGCCAGCCTTCTTGTTCTGCTTTTGAGCTGATTTCTGGTCAACCAGAAGTGAACACCTGAAAGTTGTTTGTCTCTCCACAGAAATAAATATACATGCATCGACATCCACATATATATGGACCTTAAGCATCTTTCTGAGTGCGTTTGCCTACTTTTCTTAGGCTAAGAGGATGGATCCTGTCCTAGCAGTTACAACACTGAAGCAAATTGGAATGGTCTTTACCACTCTTAAGGCAGTGGAATCAGCAGTTTTCTGAATATCTTTGTGCAGTGCCTTTATTTTTCAGGCCTCTGAATTTATGTTCAGGTAATGCCAAACACAGGGGTGATCCAAGCCTGATTTGGGTCTCTTCAGTGGAACTCCTTTGTTTTACGCTCAAGAGGAGAATATTATGCAAATCTGACCTGCTACATTACATGGGACCATGTAATTCCACTTAATGATGCCTGCACTGAAGCTATGATCTCAGGGCAAGCCCTGAGTGTATTTCACAGAGAAACACCCATCCACAACTGGAATGCTTATCTCTTTTAAGCATCATCCTGTACAGAAGCTGCCTTTAGTTTGCTTAGTTTCTCCAACAGCAGCTTCTTCCTCACAACTGCCTGGCTGGCTACAGAGTCTTTACCCAGGTAGGACCATCCCTGGCCAGGACTAAACACAGGGCTTGTGCTGAGTTAGCTACAAGGAATGGGTTTCAGTGGGTGAAATGGCATAAACACAGCTGCCAGGGTAGCTATAATTATACACCCTTTGATAAATATAATTACACTGTTGTTAAAGGGATTTTGGTGCCGTTTATTTCTTCCACTTGCAAGAGCTGGATAAGAGATAGAGAGCTGTCAAAGGGAGTGCAAGGTTTTGTTTTCCTTATCTGAAATTAGAGCCCCAGGACACGGCTGTATTCTTATACTTTGAAGATTAATTTAAAATAAACACCATGCTTTTTATATCAGACTCTTGCCTTCTGTCTGGGATTTCTGTCACGTGGATGCACTTACTGCAGGTGCAGCTTTTCCTGCTGCCCCACTTCGGAGAGGACGTATTTGTGTGTGCTCACCTGGCCCTTGGTGCAGGACTCGGCACTGTGTGTTTTAGTACCTTATTTCTACTGAGAAGTATCTTTACTGGGATAGTGACACGTTAAGAGTTGTTATGCACTAATTATACCAACACAGATTCTGGAATTATTTAAGGCTTCATGTATGTAACATTAAGCATTGCTATGTGCATCATTACATGGAATCTCACTTTTAAAGGATATTTTATATTGATCAGGAAACAGAGTAGCCAAGTAACAGACATAGTACGTTGCTACCTCAGAACCCAGTCATAAATTGACAACATTATCAGGATATGTCCTCTATAAAAATTCCCAAAATTAAATTTACTACTTAAATTAAACCTTGTGGAGTGCCCAATGCTCTTCTGAATGGAGCTAACCCATTCCTTAATTTACTCCTGGCAGTTTCTGAGCTATTTGCACTAATAGATACTGATATCCAGTGATTTACATCTTGATGCATCCTTCCAAGTGCAGTGGTGAAGAAACCCCATCAACGAACATTCCCTCAGAGCAGCCTTCACCAGTTGACTTGTATCGCTCCAAACATGGAGCACTTTACTGTGGTGAGTTAACTCCTGATACCTACACAGCAAACCCCAAATCCTGCCATCGTTTACGAGCCTGTAAGGAGCTTTGCTCCACAAAGCTTACCATACTCCCGTCAGGTTCCTGACTTCATAAATAAAGTAGAGCCCTGCCTTCCCCCTGGGAAGAGGCTGCTGTGTTCCTGACTCTCTTGTCAAATGCAAACTGTTACTAAAACAGCTTTTTGACATCAGCCAAGAGCTTTCTGCTGCGTAAGCTACCTCACCCTCATTTTTGATACGGCTGAATTTCCTAGCCCATCAGCCTGATTTATCAGCTTGGTAAAAAAATAGTTACTTTTTCTTTAGAGTCTTTCTGATTTTATGCAATTCCTGAACATGTGGGGTTGCTAAGTGCCATTTTTTCCAGGAGGAATCTGCCCTTGTAGGCATGAAAATCGAAGTTGGAAATTTGCTGGAGTGAGGGTGGGATGGAGGCAGAAAATGGATTGATGTATGATGCGTGGCCACATCACAAATGTAACTGTCCTTGAGAAGGTGGGTATCATGGTGAAAAGACTATCCTGGGACTTCAAGGATTTTCATGCAGTTCTTGCCTCTGCTCCTGCCTTCTTGAGCCAATATTAATATATGGTTACCAGTCAGCCTATCTCTCTGCTCCCCATGTAAAGAAAAGAGGTAATTTAATCCCTTTCTCTTGCACTTCATTGAAGGCATTATGCTCATTAATTCTTCAGACCAGGAACTCAATCATGCTGTTTCACAGGGCAAGCACAAGGAGAAACAGCACAAAGTAAACCAGATTAAACAGCCTTGTGGCTTATAAAGATGATTTTCAACCCTACAGGGTATTTCCCCTCACTGCCAACACTGACACAACACATTTCTCCCCGTCCCTGAAATCTAGACACGCCAGAGACGGAGTTGGGTGAGGTCTGCTGAGTGCCCTGCTCCACCCTTTGCCAGTGGCTCTCCTTACATCCCTTCTCCTTCTGCGTAATTGCCTTTGCAGTGCAAGTGTTTGTGCAACCACAGCCACATCCGAGGGCTTTCCCAGAGATAAGGGGTTCTGTTTCACTTCCATCCACAGCTATCTGCAATATAATGTAATTAGTTTATCCTGTGTTTGTCAGGAGAAAACAAAACTGAACAGCTGAAATGGTATTTGGAGGAACAACGCATTCCTGCCCTTTGGCATAATTCAGGCTGTAACTCTTGATCCAGCTGTTCCTGTGCTATGATGTCCCCCACTCTCAGATGCGACACCGAGCGGGGCTGTAGGAAGATACTGTCTTGTTTTAGATGAAAATTTCAGCACACCCATTACAGGAAAAGTTATTTAGCTCCTTCAGTTATTTATCTTCTGCGTTTGTAACCAGCTCCTTTGCTGGCACACACATGGGTTAGTGCAGAGGCAATGTAACCTGTTCTCTTCTCCCTCTCCTTCAGCTCGGTCCCAGCACACCGGATGTGAATCCCACTGGAGTGAAACAGACCCTGTAACTGCTCTCTGTGAGGGGTTTAAATATATTTTCCTGCTTGTTAGGCAAACGTAATGCAAACCTAACTATCCAAGCCAACTAGTGTGGTAAAAAGATGCTGCAAAATCTCAAGAATCCTGAGCAAAAGGAGGAATCTTAAAAAAGACCCTCAAAGCAGCTATCTTTAATGGAATTAGATAGCTTAGCTAAATAAATAAGAAGCTATTGCTTGTAAAAAAAAATAATTCTCAATGATTTCCCCTGAGGTAAAATCAGTAGAGCAAAAGAAGAAGAAAAAAAAAAGGACTAAAAAAAAAATCCCTCACCATAAACCCAAAGGGACTTGTCAGCTCTACAGCAGAAATTGGAGAGACCACTCAAGCAAGAAGAGGATTAGGCTATCTCCTATCAAAGCACACAGGGACTGGATTTTTACAGCAACTTAAACAGAAAGTGCTGGAGTTTTGGGTTTGGGTTTTTTTTTTTTTTTTCCTTCATTTCCAGCTGTGGCAAAGATTGGAAGAAAAAATAAACACAATACTGTCTCCAAGGTGATGTTTTTCCAGCAGGACCAGTACCTGCGTCCTCCTTTCAGGCTCCTCAACTTTAACAATTTTAAAAGCACTTTGCTTTCTACAGTGGCCAAAGGCAGCGTGAAACATTTATACCTTTGGGTAAATCTGTGAAGATCTGTGCTGAACGTGAGAGTGAGCTGGTCAGGCTGTGAGAAGGGAAGGACATGGTTTGTGATGAAGGGTCCTGGGTGCTGCAGCAGAGCTGGAAGCAGTGACGCTACCACGAGTCCTGCCTCTTAATCCTCTCTGACCTGGGCTCCTGATCCCAGATACATCAGCGCTCAGCTATTTGAATCTGCTCAGGCTTCCAAAAATACCAGGCATGCCCCAAGCATACTCACATCAGCACAGCCTCTGTGGTGAGAACGCTGTACAAGCCTGTTTGCTCCGTGCTGGGAGCCCTGCACTCACCCGCCGCCTCCCCGTCCCCACAGGCTGTGTGATTGCTTTTACAAGGAGCAGAAATCAGGCAAATTATTGCTGGAGTGCGAAGAAATGATTCCTTTTAAAACCCAAAATTTTTTCACTAAGGCCTCAGCTTTTGAGGCTGTGCCTTTGCTCACAGGTGTACTTGAGCGCAGGTGTTGCGGGGAGGGCAGTGATTACAGTGCTGCTGCAGAGCCCCCAGCTCTGGCACAAGTCACCTCATTGCTCTCACCCTCTTCTTCTTTATGATGTTACTTCCAGGTACCATCTTCTCCAGGCTCAGTCCAGCTCTAGCACTCTCTTCATTCCTGCAGCTTCTCAGGTTGGGCTGGTGGCAGCTTCCAGGGAAACACAGAAGCTCACTTCCATCTGGTGCACCCCTTGCCTTTCTTATTGTACGGCTTCTGCAGTCATTTTATAGTAACCTATGCCAGGTCTGCATAACTGGGCATCTTCACCTGCCCATCTTCAGACCTGTGTGTTCAGTGACTGGTCCTCCACTGTCTCTGGTTCAGTCCTGCTCCCACCAGCTTTGTGTCTTTCACCAGTTTTCACCCAAACAGAGAACAGATATGGTTTCAATTTGGAGTCTACCTTTGGGCTTCCAACTCACTCTTCTAAAAGTTATTAATTCCAGGACAAACACAATTTTCTCTTTTTCAGCCTCAGATTCTGGTGCTGTCGAGGTAATGCATCTCTGTCTAGCTTTATACAGATGTCTCCCTTTCTCTTTCTCCCTTTCTTTTTTTTTCCTTTTTTTAATTTTCCTGGCCACTTTATCGCCAGCTGAAGAAAAACTGTTATCTCCTTGCTACGGGCAGGGCATGAAGAGATAAAAAAGCAATTCCAAAGACAAAGCTCAAAGCCTACCTGCCCAGCCTTCAGCCACCAACCTTCCCCGGCTAAATCTGACAGTGTCCTAAGCCTGGAGTCAGCTTCTCCCTGGAGGTTTCCCTGAACATCCCCACATGCTCTGCATTCAGAGACACACAACCACCAAGTCTGTGCAGCCACCTGTGTTCCTGCTGGTGGTCACACACGAGGTGCTCCGTGCCCATTCTCACCTTCAGAGCCCACCCTGGAAAGGCCACGAGCATAAAGGCGCTCTCAATTTGTGCTCCGCGGATGAAACCTCCTGCTGGGTTGGAGGAACTGCAAGTTCACATCCCTCAGCTGTCTGAAGGCTTCACAGCATTACCTGCTGTACACAAGGCTCTTCACTTTTAGGGAGGAGAATAACTGGGCATAATTCAAGCAGCTGGCCCAGGATTTTGTAAGTGTGGGAAACCTTCAGCACAAGAATGTACCCAACAGTGAAAGGAGTCATACAGCCCATGAGCACTGTGGGCACCATGGAATGAGCCTCGTGGGTCTGCAGCAGTAACGATGCCCCTGAGACGTCACATTTTGTAAAATCTGGTAGACTTGACCTTAATGTCTGCCATCAATAGAGTCCTTTCCATAGGAGAGCTTCCTAAGAAGATGGGTTTTTTTAGCCCCTTCTCTTATAACACTTTGTGAGTTCAGTTTACCTTATCTTGATGCCATTCCTTAAGGTGCCTGACTTGCAACAGTGCTCTAAGTATTAGAGTGCCCAAGTTCTGCTTATAAATCTAAGTAACTCATCAAAGTTAAAATAGGTAATTTGTTCTGAAGCTATCAATCCAGTTTGAATTTACATCCCCTCTTTCTAACCTCAAGACTTCTAGACACAATATGTGAATATTATGTTATCAAATAATTTTCAAGGATGCTATTGGTGCATGTGGTTGTATCAAGGCAAACTCTATCAACTAATCCATTGCTCATTGCTCAATACAATGGATTCCATATCTTTAAAAGTTTACATGTTTAGCTTCAGGCATTTTATTATGGCTGGCACTAATGGTAACCTTTCAGAATCAACATCTGTGTGTCGTTCTATATTGTTGGTAAAGTGACCATAACCCCTACTCTGCCTGGTTTTCCTGTTTTAAGAATTCTTCTAACTCGGATTTTGCAGACCAGTACTGCCCTCCTTGAATTATTTCAGATCACTAATTCTGACGGCAGGGAAATATTTTACTGGTAACTCCCTCACCCCCTGGAAAATCCATTCATATTTCAAAAACTTAGAAGAGACCCGGGAATCTGCCAGTTCCCAACTGTCATTTGCTCCTTACAGCCTACTTTTGGAGCACTGCCAGAAGCTCTCAGCAGTCTGCTCGTGATGTATACATGTCTCTTTCAGCATAAGGTATGGCTGGGGACAAGAACTAGGCACATGGAAATAACGGCTGCTGATTTCACTATCAGTGTGCTCTTTGACCTTGACCCCTGGCTGGAAACCACTATGTTGTTAATTCAGGTCTCATTTTCTCTTTTCTCTTTATTTGCAATCTGTGTAGGCTTTATTACTAAGTAGGATTTGCAGATTTCACAAACTGGGAATAAAATCACACTGTTAGCAGGACAGCCCCAATACCAGTCTGCCATGGTTCTCATGGGAGCTAGTTACCCTTTGCATGTTCTCAGAACCTTCCTACTGACCCAGCACAGGAGCAGAACTAATATAAAAAAGCCCTAAACTCACTGTTAGTGTAGAATAATTGTACTTAAAACCACTAGCCTAAATCCCAACTGAATTCATTTACCAAAACATGAGCCCTTGGTGTAGCACAGATACCTTTTTTTTTTTTTTTTTTTTTTTTTTTTTTTTTTGGTGTGAAAGCATAGATCCTTGCTTAGAAAGATTTATCTGATATAATGACATAGCTGCATTTAGATTGTGTGAATCAGTATGTGTCATAAACTGCTTGAACACTCGTTAAACCTGATGAATGAAATAACCCTCCTGGGCTGAAGAGAGATGTTGCTGTTATAGATTATGATATATCATATTTCACATCTGGTTGTTATTGTTCTACCTGTGTTATTTTATGTGTAAAAGGGATAGCACCAGCAGGAACAAGTCCTGCTTATTTTGGAAGAAACAGATGCTCCACAAATAGAATACAGCGCAAAAAGCCTGGAAATTGGGAAGTCTGCTGGAAATCTCTCTGACAGTCAGAGAAAGCACTGGAGGACTGTACTACATGGAGAAAGAGCCTGAAGAATATTATTATGGAACGGTTATTGTACAGTTGGTTTTTTTTTCTTTTCTTTTCTACAGTAAACTATGCATACTGGTTTTAATTTCTTTTGAGTGTTCTCCCTTTGGAAGTGTTGCCACAGGAGCTGCTTATCCGCTGCTTGGGTCTCTTAGTTTGGTGACTGGTCTGATGTGTGTGTCTCTACTTCTGTTGCCAGGACGCACTGGACCAGGGCCCAGATCTGCATTTCGGTGGCTCTTGAAGTGGTTTAAGGCTTGGGCAAAGGTAAATCCTCCTAAAATTGCAGGCCAAACACTGTTCACTTTGTGTTATCTATACAAGCTCATGTTTTTTTATTAACTGGTAGCACAGCTCCTCCAGTTCTCAGGTTCACACCTTTGGTCTGTCATGTATCTGTTGGCAGGCAGGAGCCAATTCCCCATGGAGTCCAAGGGTTCTGAGCCAGGCCAGCTGCCCTTGGCTGTGAACTGTAAAATAAACATTTCTCTTAAATGTGGAGCATCTTGACTATTCCAAGAATGTCTCAAAAGCCAGTCTAGGCTATGTCAGCTCTTCTTCACATGCAAAGGGGAAAAATCCTTTCAGAACTGAGGCATGGGAGGTATGTAACGCTGAGATGTGTCATTGTCTAAACTCTGGGCAGGGTGGGATGTTAAGGAAGGTTTCCAGGGAACCAGAAAAACTTTTGCAAACTTATTGGCTGACATCCATGGCAAATGTCATTCCAGATATGGCAGAGAATTAAGCAGCTCTAGAGCAAAGTAAAAGCACATCCAAAAATAAAGATCATAACAATTATATTTTAATGTTAAATGCTAAAAAATCAAGTGCTGTAAAGTCAGTGAGTGTGGGAAAGAGACTTACAATTCTCTGGCAGTATTTAAATGAGTAATTTTCTCTGATTATGGCTAAAAACAAGTTAAGTCTTTAGATGCATTCAAATGTGTGAATTATTTTCTGGCTTTAGGAGGGACAGTCTCTAAGCTGCGCACAATGTTTCCTCCTTTCTACATCCTTTCCTAACCATGGCAGGTGATAACGCTGTTCTGCCTGTCACTCAGGCTCCCAACCTGGCCATTATATTAGCTGGGATTTGGCAGAGCTGTGATTACTGAAATCTCAATGGTTCTTGATTTCTGACTTCTCTAATAGCCAGCCTTTCCCAGCAATGCGCTCAGGTGAACGTCTCCTCCAGAGACCCAGTGCTCCACACCTACATCCTTGCAGGTTTCTTTCTGTTATCCTTGAGAAATTCAATTCCTACCCTGCTCCTACCCACGGGCTATAAAAGGTAGTTTTCCAGCCTGGATTGCCTCTCACCTTTCTTTTCCCACACTGACACCTTTCTCTCAGGCACACTGAACATCAGCTTCTTGCTTTGGCTCTCCAGTCCAGCTCTTCACCTTCTGCCTCAGCTTCCACTGCCTGTCAAGGCAGTCACTCCCTGCCAGGGTTCCATCATTCCTTGTTAACTTTTCCAACAAGAACCTGTATACATTCTTCCACAGGCCCTGGGGCTTGGGAGAGACATCTTGGAAACAGCCACAAAGCTACATCATTACCTGCCTTCAAAGCTCTTATTTTAATTCTTCTCTGACAAAAGGCTTAAGAAAAAAACCGAAACCTCTGACGTAGTACATTACCAAATATATTATACTATATAATATACTTGTTAACGATTTCCCTTATATCCTGTACATTTTTTATTTTTGATTGCAAGCTCTTTGGGGTAAGAATTGCATTGAAGGTTTGTTATTAGAGAAAACGTAAGTGCACCATAAGGCTAAATAAAGGAGGCTAATAACTTTTTCATTCAAGAGAAGGACATGCCTAAATTTCTGGTCAGTCGGATGTTCTGAACTCCCTTAGGAGCCATGAGTTTGCCTAATTCCTTGCCTTTTTTTTTCCTAGGGTAATAGGACATGAGGTTAGCTTTGGGAAATGTGAGAGCATCTCATTTCAGTAAGCAGTATAAAACCCCAGCTCTTTCTTCAACGCTGCACTTTTTGGAGAAGCCACTGGAGGGAAACCTCCACTACAAAACCAAACCCAGCTGCAACCTGCTCCAGCACTTCCAGCCTCGTTCCTCCTGCTCTCTCTCAGGTGGAAGACTCCAAACACAGGTGTTATTTTTCTGGTTGCAAATTACTTCTGGTTTAAAATCGAAGAACTAACATGGCATAAAGTTATTAGCTCTACAAACACAGGAGGAAAAGAAAGAAAGGAAAAACTCTCGTGCCACTTTGCACCAGTGTTAAAGCTCAGAACTTCCATGGGGAAACAGGATGCTGAAAGGCCTCTCTGGCAGAGCCCAGCTTCCAGGGCACCTGTGCTGACACAAGGAAAGACTCCAAGACCAGGTCAGGAACATCTATAGCTCGAGTCTGCAGCCAGATTATTCAGGCACCCAAATAATCTCTGATGGCCAGGCTGCTCCTCTTGCTGCTGAGGGGTTTGGGGCGTGAGGGCCAGAGCACAGGTGAAAACTGAGTCCCTGGAAGCTGCAGAATTTCTGTTTTCCACATCAAGTCTACTCCTCTTATTGCAATTACATCATTTTAAAGCAAAATAAACTAGTATTTATGGTTATCCACTACTTTTCCAGAAAAAAATAACAGTCACTGAGGAAGTGGCAATTTGGGGAAGACAAACAAAATGTGCCTTAAAGATATCTCTGTGAAAATATGATTCTGTTTTTGTCTGAAACAGAAGGAAGGAAACATTTATGTTCCTGAGTACCTAAATTTAACTTGAAAAGAATATTTATTAAAGTCACCATAGAAACTGAAATTTAGACGTATTAGACTTATTCCAGTTGTTGCAATTACTATTTCCTCCACAGCAGGATCTGTTATATAGCAAATAATGAACAGCTCAAGGTCTGTTATAATCATATTCTAGAGATTTTTGCTCTTTAATGGAAAAAACCCCAAATTTTGTGGCAAGGAAAACTGCCCTTTCGCATCCCTGCTTTAATTTTCTGAAAAAGAAAAAAAAAAGAAAAAAAGAAAGAAAAGCAACTTGAAAGATTTGCTTGGAAGTAACGAAGCAAGGAAGAAGTTTGCAGTGGCAGTGCACAATTTTAGGTCAGTATCCAAAAGCGTTAGTCAGATTTAAAAATGTTTTTTTTTGTTTGCTGATTGATAAGCGAGGCCCACGGCTGACTGTACCCAGATAACAAAGGGTCTGCTGTGCCTGATGGTCCAGTTGTCGTTCCAAACTGTGCCTACAGTTGTCACAGCTGCTGCTTGCAAAGCTGTTTTGAGATGACCCCACCGCTGGTTTGCAGGAGACCACTTTTGCAGCATGACTTCTTTAACCACAGCCTCCCCCAGGGATGAGCTGCAGCCCACGCTCTGGCCCTGCCTGGGACGTTCCCTCTGGTCTCCCTCTAAGGGGATTACACACCCCACATTCCTGGGGGATTGCCTCGCCCTGCCGTGCCCATGTGCTCCACACTGGAACTATTCTGGTTAGCAAACTTCTTGTGAACAAGCATCCTACCAGTGCCAAACTCTGAAACAACTGGTTCTGTGTGCTAAAAACCAGCTTAAACCATGAAAAATGTTCTGTAAAGTATGAATCAATCTTTTCCCCCATCTCTACTTTTTGCAGCCTTTCACACCAGCTACTCAGTGCAATGGCTACTCCAGATTAACTCAAAGAGTGTTATCATTTCCAGTATGGATGATATAAATGTCCTATCATGGAAGCTCTTGTTGGATGTATTTTCTAAAAACGACAATGTAATCCTGTATGCACAGGTTATATTTATCACAGCTGGCTTAGGCAGCGACAGAATTAATTAGGAAGTGTCTCAAATGTCAGATCATTAAATGAAATTGTAAAAAGGTAAATTGTAGTCTTCAGCAAGCAGAGATCTCGCAAAATGATCCTTGAAGCAAATTGCAGTCGCTGTAAAATGTTCATTTCTTCTTTACAATTGCTTATAGAGACAATGTATATGGTTCCACATAAACACTATAACTTTCTAATTTGATGTGAAGGTCAGCACAGAGGTTGTGATGAAGAATTTCTTTTAGTCTCTGAGGAATGACTAAACACTGAACAAATATTTAATTTGCATTTTACATTACTATTGAATAGACTTTTCTTCTTCAAAAAAATCCCTCTAGAGTTTATTTCAGTTCTTGTCAAAAATTTACAGGATTAAAATGAAAAAAACCCACAAGACATACATAACAGCTAAGAGTTAATAAATTCTTCCCTTTTTACTATCATAATACTGAAAAAGGTACTGTAATAGTCAAAAAAGGGAAAATGCAGCATATTTCTCTCTTTCCACCCTAAAGTGCAACATTTTCTATCCTGAAATCAATATTTAGGCTTGGTAGCAGAAATGCATTTTAAATACAGAAACTCTTGTAATACAGTTTGAAAATCATGAATGTGAGGTCTGTTGTTTAATGCATTACTTGATTCCAGGGACCCACAGGAGATTTCTGCATCAGGATGCCAACTCTCACCCACATAACAAGAGGTAACAAATTAAGACAGAAAACAGCATGTTTTCTGGAGGGTAACATATTATTTTCCTCTCTTCCTTCCCCAATCAATCTGTTTGGACTGTGTGAGCTGCGGCATCAAAGCAGCCTGTTCCAAAAAGGGATGCTTTGAAGGAGCTTCCATCCATTAAGCCAGAGTATTTTGTAGGCCATTTTGGGCAGGTACAAACCCTGTTCCTTACGACTGACCCGATGCAGAACATGCCAGTGCACACGTGCAAACACAGGCAGGGGAACAAGCCCTTCTCTGCATGAGCTTTTGTTACTGAGCTGCAGTGAGGAGGGAAGTCACATTAAAAACAAGCACACACTTTCCTCCCACTGGCTCCAGCACGCTGAGGATGCGTCAGCTCCAGGGGCAAAGGACTTGAGTGGATAGCAGCAGCTGGTATTTCAGCACAGAGGTGAGATTGTACTATAATAAAGTTAAACAGAGTTTCTATAAAGCAGTGGTCCAAAATATGCCAGAATCTATTAAAGGGGCTTGTTTCTTCCTAAGATTACCCCCGTATCTGCAGCTTTTGTGTGCCTTCCCCCCCCCCGGCCTGTGTTAAAATCTGTGGCTTTTACGCCTTACGTGCTGATAAGTGATAAGAGGGTCATTTGATTTGCCTCCTTTCAGGAACTCTTCCCTGCAGTTTCCTCTCAGTTATGGGGTTGAAGAGATGGTCCTCTGCAAAACAGGTTGGAGAACCTGTTCCTGAACCTACTGAGTGCTTGGGAAGCAAAGCCACTTACGTGGTAGGCCTCCATTATTTTTTCCCTATAAAACTTTTTGACAGCACCATTGCTGGTCCCTTTTACAGTCCCAGCAGACTTTGGAAGAAGGGAGTTCTCAGCAGAAAAGTGAACACAGATACCTGCATTACTGACTCTGTCTTCTTTGCACAGTGCAAAGAAGGGGAACTAGGAACTAGGGAAAGGTAACTAGGCTCTGTACCATCTGTTTTCCCAGCCCGAAATTCACTAAGTGAGAGGCGATTGTGGCTTGGAGTGCAGATGTGCCTTTCTATTTCCAGATGTGCTGGAGAGGGAAAGGGACAAAAGCAGCCAGTGCACTGCAGGTGGCACTTGTAGACATGAAGCTGGATAACTCTGAGATTCAGGTTTCAACACTGCCCTTGTGACTCATCTTTGTTAACCTGTGTCAGCACACAGACCTGCTAGAGCAGGTCCAGAGGAGGGTGACGAAGGCGATCAGAGGGATGGAGCATTTCTGCTAGACGGGCTGAGAGAGTTGGGGTTGTTCAGTCTGGAGAAAAGAAGGTTCTGGGTAGACCTTCCAGTACCTTGGGTACTGGAATGCCTTCCAGTACCTAAAGGGGCTTGGGAGCCCCTGGTGGCATAGTGGTTAGAATGCGGCACTTTCATCGCCGAGGCCAAGGGTTCGATTCCCAGCCAGGGACACTCCCTGGGCAGGTGGAGCTCGTTAGCCCGGTAAGGCAATCCACCTACATCCCAAGGACTTTGCTGCCACTGTCCAAGCTTGCTTGGCCCCGGCAGATGAACCTTAGGACTAAAGGGTGGGTTCAGTTCCGCGCACATTGTGTCTCACCTAAAAAATCCAATGTGCAGGCTTGAAGGTGTAAAGACCTTCCCCGGATCTTCATTCGCGAAGACTGGCCATTACCTAAAGGGGCTATTTGAGAGAGCTGGAGAGGGACTTTTTACAAGGGTGTGGAGAGATTGGACGAGAGGGGAATGGCTTCAAACTGAAAGAGGGTAGGTTTATATTGGGAAGAAATTCTTTACTATGAGGATGGTGAGACACTGGAAGAGATTGCCCAGAGAAGTTGTTGCTGCCTCATCCCTGGAAGTATTTAAGGCTGGGTTGGGTTGGGCTTTGAACAACCTGGTCTAGTGAAAAGTGTCCCTGCCCAGGGCAGGGGGGACTTGGAACTAGATGATCTTTAAAGTCCCTTCCAACCCAAACCATGCAGTGATCCTATGATACTGGCACCCACAGACTTATGCATGGTAGTTTCACCTAAGGTATGAGATGATACTCACTGTGTTCACAACCAGCTGTAACAGAGAAATGGTCCCCACCCAGAACTTGGCAATCCTCCACTGTGCCACCAGACTCTCAGTGCTCGGTGACACTGGCAGTGAGTGTATGCTGGTCAAAATGTCTGTGTGCCTAAAGGAATCCAAAAGTGACCGACTATCAGTCTCTGATCCTCCACCAGTCTTGCTGAATTGCTTTCACTCAATCTCTCTTCATGTTCTTAGCTGATATTACATTTACGCTCCTCCATGCATGTTATTCCTACTGCAAACACAAGACAGTCATCTGTAAGGAGGGTACAGTGAATGTTAAATGGGAGTATTCTTGGATTTTTTTTTCCTGAACTGTTAAAATTGCTTCTAGAGGACATGAATGCCTTTTCTAGCTGTCTCCACTCCTCCATCTTAATCTTTGACACTGAGGACATTTGAGAAGTACAGGTCACGTTGCACGGGATGTAGGAAGCTTAATGCACAAATCACAGACATTCTGTTCTATTCATAAAGAAATAATTGGAGATTTTGTTTTCTCTTAAATGAATCTTTTGATGAACAGGCTGACGTTGGGCATTTTTTTAAAAGGAGACAGCAGTAATAATAAAAAGGTCAGTCTGCTTTTTGTTTCATATTATACAATGATTAGTCTGAAAGAGATATCAATTATATTTGTATAAGAACATTTTTCCTCACTGTTTTTAGCCCTGTGTGTTGCACTGATTAAGGGGAATTGATCTTTGCTGCCACACGGAAATGGGAAAACAATCATGAGCTCAGTGTTTGTATAAGATGTGCTGCAGGGCCATAATTTGAGCCAAGAGGAACACTTTGTGGCTTAGTCAGACCATGCAGACAAGTCTATCAAATGTACAATGTGTCATATACAGATTTCTGTTTAGTGGACCTTTCTGTCCCAGCCTCCACATTTATCACTGTCTCCCTGACAGGAGCTCTGCCCCGTTATCCTGACTTGTATGTCATTTATCAGTGTTAAGTACAACAAAAGAGTATCTCTTTAAACCCCCTTTACCCTTTCACATGCTTCTACCCTTGAATAATGATATCTGTCTCTGCAGCCACAAATATTCCATTTCATTATTTGTATTATGCTAGTTGCTCAAAAATTGATTAAAATGACATTAGTGCACTTTAAAATGAAAATTATTATACGATTGTTGAAGTCATGGGTAAGAGAAGAGATAAAAGCATTTGGGTGCTTTTGCTTCCTTTTTAGGCCTGTCAAGTTAAAAGAATTTTGTATATAAAAAACCAAACCCCATCCACAAAGTCAAAACATGGCAATGCTACCTCAGCCCAAATCACACAACCCTAAGCCCAAACCTAAATTTTCAGCTATGGGCATAAATCACTGTCTCCAAAAGAAAAAGTGTGAATTATGACATAAACACTGACATTAAAATAACATTAACAGTCATTGAACATACTTTCACATACGACTATTGCATTTGCTTTACTCAAAATCTGAGGGGAAGGTGGGAAAAAATTGTCCCTTTACAGAGGTTAAGCAAAAAGTGTATCAACACTGGAAACAGTTGCTAGAAAAGATGTTTCCAAGCAGCATTTCATGGCCATGCCTGCTGCCATGTTTTATAAAAAGGAACTGCCTTTATAGGGAGTTGATAACATGCTGGGAATCATAAGATTCACAGAATTTATATCTAGCTACTGCCTTGTAAGACATTTTATAGAGATGTGTTAGCAACTCTGTATAGCAGGTACGATCCAGGCTCAGGTTATTAATTATAGCTTGGAGATTCAATTTCTAATCAATAAAAACCCCAAACCAATTGCCCGTTTGAAACTTTGCTTCTCATTTTCTCACGTGGACCTACACATAAATCACCCAGTTCTCACAGCTCCTGCGCTATTTTCCAGACCTATTTCCCTGTTCGCTCTCTGAAAGGCAGAGAACACCTTGTCTTTCACGTTTTGCCCAGCCTCCTCATGCTCCTGCTCTCCTGGTTGCCCTGACTGGATGGGGTCCCTGGCACTCCTCAGCACTGTGCTGTGTCCCTTCAGCCACCACTTAGAGGATGCTGAGACCTGCAGACTTGGGCACAGCAGTAAAGGACCGTCTGTGGGGGGAGAGAGCGCTGCATGGCACGGCTGCTCTGAAGTGATGGCATGGGAAAGGATTAAAGGATCCCTCTCACTGCTCCAGATTTGGGTCCTGAGACAGTCATCGTTTGTGTAACATGTGCCAAAGCCCCTGTGACAAAGATAGGTAAGTTGCTGTACGGCGAAAGTTCCTGATGCTGAAGGGATGCCCAGGAATGGATTACTGGTTAAAAACAGGTCATCAGCTCCTGAAGCTGCCACAGCACCAGGAATACAAATATACTTGTATTGAAAGCATACTTGTATGAGTCTCCTGAAAACAGGGGAGTGATTTGGAAGGCAGGGTGTCTCCAGGAGTTCCTGATTCCCAGGTTTCGCAGCTGAAAAGGCTCTTAGGGAGTCTAGGTGCTGAAGGCCGTTTGCTATCTCTGAGTAGATTTGTCTTTTGTATTTTTATGCTTGTGACCACTTGCTTTCAATGTGGTAATTAAGCGCCTGGCCATATATCCTGCTAATTGCCTCCTCTCTTGTTCTGCCATTGAGTTTACTCGATCCCCTGCGTACACTGGTCTTAAATACACTTAGCTGAAAATCATTAGATTTCCACCGGGCAGAGAAGTCAGGTTCTGGATCATATTTTCAGTAGAGGGCAAAAAACCCCTAATAGGTTTACAAAAAGGACTGTATAATGGTGTCTGCAGCACTTGTGTGCTGGCACGCCAGACTCTGTGGAGTCTCCTTGTTGTTGACAAGTTGCTATCACAGACTGGAGATCTGGGAGCAAGCTTCTCACAGAGGCTGCCAACTGGCAGGATACATTTTTCAACTGGCAAGCAAATCCAAACCCCTGACCATCCCAGGAGCATCTCTGGAGGGCAGTGAGGCAGTCTGAACACCCCTTCTCTGACTGTTCTGCAAAGATACCACCAAAAGAGCCATTCCTGTGTAACCATCATGTGTATGCCATGCTTCAGATGAGCTCCTCTTAGACAAAGCCTTACACAGAGACACTGTGGCAGCAGTTTTCCCAATATGGGAACTGACATAACAGTCACTTCCCAGCAGAACTACCTATTCCTTTCCCTTTCCCCCACTTCTGCTCTCTGCCACACACTCTTGTCATTTATCATGTGGTAGTTCTGTGTCTCTCTGAATCTGTTTGTAAATGGATGCAGCTCATTAACTCAGCAAGAACCCATTTTTTTGACTTGGTTCCCAAAAGTTGCAGGAGACAGGACTGAGAGGCAGCAAAAGACCACGAGAAAAGTCTGAGAAAACTAGAAATGGTGCACAGAAGATAGAGGGAGCATATGTCTGAGTGTAGGAAAACAGCACAAGACTCCTGTCTCCATTTTTAAGGCAGTGAGCAACTAGATCAGCCCAGCAGATCATCATACTTAGCTTTATACATCCTCAGCTCTCCTAGAAATACTACTCCTGGTATGACTGAAGACATTCTTCTCACAAGTGCCCCAGGCTGGTGGCTCACAGCTGCTGCACAATCAGCTCATGACCTTTCAGCTGAGGAGCTCCCATCTTACAGGAGGTGTTTTGGGTCTTAGTTCTAGGTGTACCAGTCAATATTTTGCACCCTGAATGAATTTCATCACCCTGTTTCCATTATTTCAGTCCAAAGCGCCACGTACAACACACCAGTTCTTCTCTGCTGGGAACACCTCCCAGCTTTGTGTCATCAACATACACCATCAACATCTTCCTGACATTTGTGCCAATTTAGTATGTGCATTCAGGCTACATTTTCAACAAACCACATGCTATTTCATATACCCTGATGGAGGATGGCTTAACCCCACGTTGTCACTTAGTGCAGCATTTGATGCTAAACACCCTCCTGGCAAGATTGTTATAACTCCCACTGAAATCAGAAGGGGTCTTTGCAGGAATGATAGTGTGCCAGGCCACCCCGCTGGATAGGCTGGAAAGTTTAACACCAATAAATGTAAGTTGTGAAGAAAATGGTTTGAATATGCCAGTGTTTTTTTAGGGTAAATTTTGTAGCTTTATATTGATCAATACAATGGAAAAAAACACACCCTGTGTTTAAACAAAATTACAGTGAATTGCTCAAAGGCAAAACAAAATTCTCTGCTCAGCTGTTTGGCTCACATTCATCTCCCTTTACTCCTATAGAAGTGACATTTTAATTAACTGTGTCAGGTGGATGTGTAACATCTCTGCTGAAAAGCCTGTATCTGCTCAGCTGTGTGTCATAGTTTCTATACCACTAACATCTACCAGAGGTCACGCTTTTGTGGCAGGAGGATCCAAATCCTAAACATATACTTTCTAATACATAATCTGTCTAAGCTTTTCTTCTACTTGCACAAATGTATGGAAAGTAGTGATTTCCATACACAATTTTTTCTATAAGCAAGCAAAAAAAATTCTATAGCAGGATCAAAAATCAGTTCTTTGTGGGTAATAAACAGTTTTGCATGGGACTGGCTGGCTAAACGGTAGTGATTTTGTTCCTCGAGTGAGTGCTTTTAGCTATGAATACCTAAGTGTGCAAATGTTAACTGCTGCTTCTGCAAACGCATGTGCAGCTCTGAGGTTCACTTTCTGTGAATGTTAATGGACACAGGATTCAATCACATGAATATTCAAAGAGAGAGAACACAAAAGCAGCACAAGGGTGGTTGAAGCAAACAGATGTAAAAATGTAAGCCCAGAATCATGGCTTCCCCCCGCCCTGCCAGTGCAAGTGCCTTCAACTTTGAGAGCTTTGCAGTATTGACCAGACTCTCAATTTTTCAGGTAAATATAATGCGATACAAGCCATAAGACTCCACAGAGTCTTATGAGGAACATATCGGTTGTCACAAGAAGTCTGATTTGGATCTGAAGCCTTCTTAGTCAACTGTCAGCTTAGACCTACGTGGGAAACCTGTGGTACAGGAAATACTTTTTCTGGGTTGACAAGGATATGGTCAAAGAAGAGGATCACTCGCTTTATGAAAGCCCCTTGACAAGCAGGAATGAGGGAAATAATGTTTGTGAAATTCTGTAAAAGGAAAGGGAATGAAGGTGATCAATACTTTTTTTTTTTTTTTCCGTAATAACAATGTGTGTTGGGTTTTAAATTGCAAGTCTGTGATTTTAGCATCAGTGAACAAGAGGAAGAAACAAAGGAGGAATGGGAATCTATAGACACATTTATATGTGTACTTGAACATATATTCTCGATCTGTCACCTTTAGATGTGCCCACTTAGCTGCAGCTGTGAGCAGGAACCTCTGAAAGAGTCACTGAGAGCAGGAGTGGGCATACAAATAGAGTTAAACTCCAGGAGGCTTGGAGTGCTGCATTTTGTTATTCAGGAACTTTCCTGATGCATTTTAATTTTACCCATAAAGAAATCACATACAGACACAACCTACAGGGAAAGAATGTTGGAGGTTATGAACAAAACCAGTGAAAATTAAAAGAGAGGGAATTCAGACTTTTGGAAAAGCTAATGGCACTTTCCCAAGCACCTCATGAGCACAAAGTCAGCAGGAGCTCACCACACAACAGTAATGTGTGTGACTGGCAAATCCCACAGTGAAACTGAGGGGAAACCAAGGCACATAGGTGACTGGGACTCTGATTCCGCAAAGCACTTAAATACATGCTTCAAACAGGGGCCATTTCTCACTGGTGGCAAACACTGCATTCCTTAACTTGGTAACTGTCTCAAATCCCTTTTTCTTAAAACAGGGTAATGTGATGGCTGCACTTAGAATGATTCTATGGTTAGAAATATGCATCTGTTTAGTTTGCTGAGACAAAAGCTGTGCATATGGCTGAAGGCCACAGCAGGAGATGGCCAGAGATGGGCTTGAGACAGAAATACTGTTGAGAACATCAGACACAACTATCACTGGTTTGATGGCAGCGAGAAGTGAGGAAGAGCAAGGACTGAGACTGGAGATGATGGACAAGACACAAAGATATGTAGGAAGTATTAGGAAGATGCACTGTTGAAACTGTGTTGCTATTTCAATGGAAATTAAATGCAGCATGCTTGCTATGCAGAATACATAGGAACAAGCTTGGAGCATCCTAGATATCCTTACACTACATCAGCATAAGTGGGGGATACTGGGGAAAGGCTCATCTTCCCTCATTCACTTTGTAAGATGGGCAAGACATGTAATATGGGCAAGACATGTCAGGGCAGAAATGAACCCATTTCTTTTCAGTGTATTCTTTTCTAATCCTCTTCTTAAAAAGTAAGGCAAACCTGCAGTGATTAGTGCAAACTCTATGCTCAGAATCTTCATTTCTTTATGCCACCTTCATTTCCACCACACAGCAACTTGTTTCTTCAATAGCTACAGCGAAATATGGCTTATATTTATTTATTTAGCTAATAGGAAAGGTTTGGGTAATGTAGTCAATATAGTAGGTCTTGAAGCCAGTTCTAGCAGCTCAACAGCTGATGACAGACCCTCAATAATCAAATCTAAATGCATTTTCAAGGAAATTAAATACTACCTTTCATTGTACTATTTTATTGTCACTATGTCAACTGCTGTTTCACTGATACTCCTCCAGAGAAGTGAGATCTGACAAAAATTTGCATTTCGGTTTACATTATTTATCAGAATTTTAATTTAGAATTCACAAATGTCTCATAATGATAGTAAGTGCAACTCTATGCACAGTTGCACTAAGAGCTACCAAAACCGTGGCACGCAGCATGCCTTGCTCTCTGTGCGGTTCCAACATAGAACATCTCTCTCTCTATTCCAGCCAGTGTTAGTACCTCCTGCCTCTTCTCGAAATGCCATCAAATGACTTGGAGATGCCATAAACACATGAATGAAATCAATTTGCTTAAAGTATTATTAACATTAAGATCGGTATGTGGGGAGATTTGCCTGATAACTTATGGAAAATTGTTGGAAAGGCTGGTGCTGCCTGACTGCTTTTCCATTTTTCTTCAATGAGATGATCTGGTGAAAAAGTAGAATCTGAGTAGGTTTCAGCTCCCCCAATTTCAGTCATTTAGGAGGCAGGCACATAGTCTACACCAGCCACGTGGGGTCCCTCTACATTCAGTGAAGAGGAGAGACACCTTCATCCCTCTTATTGTGGTCTCAGAGCTTATGTTGAGGGGCCACTGTGATATTGGACAGTCCTTCATCAGGAAGACTTACTTTTCTTGGCTGTAGTTTGCAAAAATATTGCCCTAAAAAAATCCTTTGCAGTGTATTTTTCACAAAAATCTGTGATCCTTGAAAATTTTCTGATCCTTCACTTTGAACAGTATACAAACAGAAATAAAACATAAACAATCTCTTGCTGCTAACTTTCTTTTTCCATAATTCAGTGCTCTCTGCCTTCTCTCCATTTTTCTCTTTATTTTCCTTTGATTTTCCAATGGAGAGAAAACAGAGAGTGAGAGTGAGAGTGAGAGTGAGACAGAGAGAGAGAGAGAGAGAGAGAATGAGAATGATTAAGCCCATTTAACGATCCTGTTAAAGGCTCTCTAAACACACAACCAGCGATTCACTCGGGACTCTCGGGGCAAGTATGGCTTCACTGCAGGATGTTCTCTGCAGAGTTCTATGGGACTAGGTGAACAGGGTTACCTCCTCACCTTTTACTCAGCCATTAACCCCCAGCACTCTGCTCTCCATACTTTCAGGCTTCTCAGAGTCGAAGGGACACCAGAGAATTTACGGTAATGCCTCATTTATGCCAGGTCTGGGCCCTGGTAGCAAATAGTCTGCTCCTTTCATCAACCTGGTGACTCCAAGCAGGCAGGATGCTGCAAGTCAAACAGAGCAGCCCAGTTGATTATTCTGCAAATATTTTGCTTTTTCAAATTTGCTTACATATCAAAATATGGGTTTAGCAGATAAAAGCCAACAGCTCCATCAGAGTCCATTACAATCTATCAGGCAAATACTCGGTAATTTCCAAATTAGTCCAGACTACAATACATTCAAGTCATCTTTATAATCTCTCTTGTAAAAAAGCCCCACTGTTATGAGAATTACCTAAACATGGATTTATCAGGCAGATAGCTTGCAATGTAAATGACTTGTGTTTGGATAGGTAGAATGCATATCAAAATGCATGCTCAAATGAGAGACCATATTGACTCTTTCCAAGCTGTTATGGTCTATTAGATAAATATTATCTTGGTTCAGGTAGTTTTCTATATGCACAGTTTCCTGAGAAGCCATATGGACTCTCAGATAAAATTGTGTCTTCAGATTTCGAAAGTGATATGGCTGAATAGCTGTAATGAGTATGAGGAAGCTCCTGTTAACCAATTAATCAGAATGTGTCACTGAATACCCCCTCCCTGTTTTGTGTTAGTATGTGCTACAATGCACACACAGCAAACATGCATTGCTCAGTGGTATTTTGTCAAAAAAACACAAGGGCTCAGCAACGAATCCTTGTACAAGAGTGGTGGTTGTATTAGTATCCCTACACTACTGTGATTCCAGTCATCTTTCTGATTATTTTTCGTCTTGTTCACACAAATGCTCACATAATTACAACCACAATTCACCAATATTAACAGAAAGAACTTTACTGGTGCAAAGACACAGATTTTGGTCACACAATGCTTTTCCTCCCTTAATAATAATGTACTAAACACATTTGCAATCATCAATTGCAAAAACTTAGGAGGCTTACATTTCATCTACATGGAATATGAGCTCTGGGCATCCCTGTGTAACTTGTAAAGTGTTGACATGAACTAAACAAGAGTGGGACACAAACCAAGAGAAAAATCACCTGCTGAAGCCAAGTCCTAGCTTTGTGGGCCATGCACCAAGCAAACTCACCATCCTTAATAACCACGGGGATTTGTCCAGTGCACTTGTACACCATATTGACATGGAAAATTAGGTGGTGAATTCCAGTTTTTTTAAAGTGACTGTGTGTCTTAGAGCTGACCTGAAGAAAACAAACAGAAGATATTATTTCAGGATAAATTAAATTTTGTCCATCTTCCCCTCATCATTAAAGGAGTAGATTTTCTCCTGAAGGGCAACACAAAGATGTACCTATACAGCATGGCTCAGCATTATGCAGAGACATCAAAGCACTTTAAAGATACCACATGACCTCTGGGGTTCTTTTCCACAACTGTCACTCAGAATGGACAGTATATCAATGCACAAAAAAAACCAACAACCTTGTAAAAAGTTTTTTGAGAGAATGTAAAATTATCTCCCACCAGAAAAAGTGCCAAATGGCTCCTGTGTAGGATGCTTCCAGATAGCTGTGGAGAGTGAGTCTCACTTGGGGGAAAAGATGGCCCAGATATAGGCAATGCCATGGGTTCCATTACATTATTCCTCACAAATGGCTTAAGCAGCTTTCTTTTAGACCATTGGTTATTTCAGCTGCAGACCTTAGAAGCTAAGGCAGCAGATGGCACATTAAGAAAGTGATTTTAGCAGGTGAGGAATGTAACTTCATTTGGTCCTCTGTTCCATGACTTCCTTGTTATCTTAATATTATTTAAAAGCAGCTCTGCTTTGAATGGCTAAATTCACTCTCTGAAGCACGCTGCTGAAATGTAAACACCACACAACTTTGATTTCCTATGAATAGAGAACACATGCTGATACTGAAAAGAACATACAAGATTGCCACGCTTTTAGAAATCAAATGTTAATTATGAGTGGGGATTGCAGGACACAATAAGCTTTTGCCCATTCATTGTGGCCAAAGATAATTTCCAAGCCTCTACAAAAACTGTATTTTGCAGGTCTGTTTGGATTCTTGTATTTTATTAGGAGACCGGTGCTTCCAGCTCCTAGTCCTTGCAGAGGAAGCTGTGGCTGCAGACACTGTCTAATGCTCTTGCCTACCTTTGTGAAGAGGACATCAGCATCTTGCCTGTGCTCATGTTCACAGCCATCCTCTGTGAAACAGTGTTAAGATGTTCAGCTTCAAACAGCTCTGCCATGTTGTAAATGTGCTGTTGATGCTTTACAGGCCAGATTACACAACGGTGGGTTTTTTTTCCCATGAAAATATACCTCTTTCTGTGTCTGTATGTCAAACTTTGAATGTGAAAATAACACAATTGTAAGCCTGAAGCATCAAGAGCTGCCAAAAGAAAACCAACCACAATGAGTTACTTTATCTTCCTGAAAGTTTGACCAGAGGAAAGTGAAGATTAGACCAAGGTTTCCACAGAAACATGCAACTTGCCTAACCAAAGTTGCACACTTAATAGAAATTTTGGATTTCCTTTGCTTTTTCAAACTCTAAGAATTTATGCAGCCAATTTTTAAAAAAGGGAAAAAAAATGGGAAAGAGCTGAGCCTTGATAATGATGTTTCAAAGTTCTCCTAAAAACCATTGTGACTGAAAACGTTGACCTGCAAAACCCTAGGTAAGGGCAGAGCATCCCCCCCATTCCAACATGTAAGTCATCTGGGAGGAACTGCAGTGCCAGGCAGGAAATAATGCACACTTCATTCTTTTTGCCACAATGTAGGTTATTACAGCAACTCCCCTGGCTTTATTCAAATAACTGTTTCGGAAATAGACTACATTTCTGCACCTTGTATTTCGTGCACCTTTGGCACTGCCAGACTCTAAAGCCAGCAGAGCACCCTGGCTGGCTGTTCTGAAGGCAGCTATCGCTTCCATTCTCTAAGAAACACTGTTCTCAGGAGATTTCCAGCACAGCTCATGTTCGGTTCAAAAGGCTTGGATAGGCTTGAATAAACATCTGACCTTCTTGAGGAAGAAAATGTAAACCTCCCACCCCCCCCCACCCCAGCTGGGATTCTTTTGAGATTCTTTTCTACTATTTGTCTTTATTTATCAAGCAAAGACAATATGTTTGACCCTATATAAGAAGAGAAGACTTTCACACTTAAAGTTTTCAGCTATACAGGAAACAAGTTAAGAAGTTCAAAATTGTGAATAAAGTTTGTAAGAAGAAGGTTTTAAAGTTTTTTTTTACACTGTGAAGAATACACAGAATAAATAAACCCCCCATGTTTCTAGGTACACAGCATATGATGAGCTCCATCCCCAGCTCAGGGTGACAACTAAGCCTGTAATTATATTGCAGGTTTTGTGGAAAAAGTGCAGAACTGTGTGGCTTGATCAGGCAGAATTTGGAAGGTCTTTCATGTTTTTATTTTACTAGAGCATTGCTATTTTCAGTGAATTTTAATGTGTGCCATCAAAACACAAAAGTAACTTAAACAGATGTGGGGTTTCTTTTTTATTAAATGCATGCCATTTCACTTGCCTTTTTCCACTAAACACTTCATGTTCTCCTCCAAATTGTTCTAGGTTCAGCCTCCAAAAGAATAGCGAGGCAAAATCAGGCCATTTAAAAATAAAATAGATTACTTCTGCACAGCTTTCTTTAATCAAAACCATTATAACTGATGGCTCAGAGCCTTGATTACACCTCTTCAGAGGGCACCCCTTGATTTTGTGCGACATCGCTGATTATTTTATTTACTTATTTATTTATTTATCAGCTTTTACTTTTGGCATTGATTTCTAGGTCACTGAGTTGAGGCTTTTTCTTGCTTTAAATGGACTTGCTTGTTTCTCGGTGGCAGGTTATTTTTCTCACAGAGGCTATGAAGTAAACATGCCTCTTTTTCAGAAGACGACAAAAATTCCCGTGATCACATATTCCTGGAGTTCTTTCTCTTTTTCCTCTCCCTAGCCCCTGTGGTGAGCAAGATTGGACCAAGAGTCATTCCTCCCGACCTCTCCCGAGCCCCCGCAGAGCTGAGGGCCAAAAGGTCATTTTCTCAGGTTCCCTCTGGAGGGAGAATCCAAAGGTCATTCCCTCCCTCCCCAACTCACCCCAAGTGCATCAGAGAGACATTTAAAACCCCGTTGAAGAGGGAGGGGAGAGACTGAGTCCATGTGCCTTACCTACTGCCCCTCAACAGCCAGGAGGTGTGAACTAGGGCTGTGCATGAAATGTTTATCACAGAATCACATAATGGTTTGGGCTGGAAAAGACCTTTAACACCATCAGGTCCAACCATTTATCCAGCACTACCTAGTCCACCACTAAACCATGTCCCCCTGTGCCACATCCACACATCTTGTAATTACCTCCAGGACGGTGCCTCCTCCACTTCCCTGGGCAGCCTGTTCCAATGTTTCACTGAAGAAATCTTTCCTAATATCCAACCTAAACCTCTCCTGCCACAACTTGAGGCCATTTCCCCCTGTTCTATCACTTGTTACTTGGGAGAAGAGACCAACCCCCCCGGCTACAACCTCCTTTCAGGTTATTTTAGAGAGTGATAAATTTCCCCCTGAGCATTCTTTTCTCCAGACTAGACACCCCCAGCTCCCTCAGACGCTCCTCATAGGGTCTTGATGCTCAAACCTACTCAGGCCTGTCCTTGGGTTCAAAGTTTGGCACTGTGAACTTCAGCACGGATGGGCAGAGATGCTCACAAATCTGTGGGCCTGGAATCATTTCTGCTTCCTTTTCTATTCCCCAAATTCTTTTCCTTGCTACAGTCCCCAGGATCCTTTTTTCTCCTCGCAGATCTGGGTTTGACTAGTAACTAACCAGATGCCATTTGGGAGTTGTGTTAAACAGCTCTGAACCTCCCAATGTTCCTAGTTCTTGGGAATGGAGCCTCAGGGATCATTTACGAGTCCCCTTAGAAAACAACCCCTGCTAGACTCCCACAGCCTCACCCGGAGCTCCTGCTGCTGTTGCCTTGCTGCCCTGTCATCCGTGAACCCTGTGAACTGGTTTTGGAACCACTTTGCATTTCATAAGACAGAAGTAAATAGTTAAGGTTAGCACCTCCACACTTCCTCCTCATCCCTTTCAAGGAAAAAAGCCTCTTCATTTCTTGCTCTTCCAATGACGAAGTAAAAGCGAGTGATTTCTCACCATTCATTTCTTTGACCTGCCTGAAGGAAGGAAGGAAGAGAAGAGCAACAGTTATTTCACCAGGTCCCCCACAGAAGGGGGGCACCAAGGGTCACTTCCTCTCAATCTGTGCCCTCCGAAGGAGAGCAGTTAGGCTGTGTCAATGCCATGGTCCCTTTGTGGTGGATAGGCAGCTGGAGGTCATCCCCTGCCCCAGCCCTGCTCGCTGGGACGCACACACGCTGCTGAGCCCTCGCTTTCTCTCGCACACGGGGGGCAGGGGAGATTAGTTCTTTTTTTCCTCTCTCTGCTTTGTATAGAGGGAACTCACAAGTCATTACCTGGGCCCCTTTTGCAAAGAGACAATAACAAAAGGGCAGTCCCTAGGGCTTTGGATTTGGTTTTTTTTTTTTTGTTTTTTTTTTCTGAGGATTTTCCAGGCTGCTGGGGCATGGTAGAATTAGCTGAGCAAAGCTTTAAAATCCAAATAAAAGTGAAATGTTGAAGCACAGGTTTTGAGCCACTTGGAGGTTTTGGTGACACTGCCCAGTGCAGCTGTAAATCCACAGCAAATCCACTGACCTCTCCCTACACATAAGCTCTACATTTGGGGAAAACACTAAGCTTCCGTGAAGCACTTTAAAAAATCAAGGATCATGTGAAATACACTGGAAAATTCAGGTTCTGTGTTATCTGACTGGAAACAATAAATAAAACCACCTATACTGCTTGTTGTTTGGAGTCTGAATTGTTGCAGGTGACTCGTTCAGGGCCTGGTCTGAATCTTTTGAAATAACACAAGTGTTCTGGCTGAATTTCATCTGCTTTGGGCCAAGCTGCAATTGGGCTTCTGTCCTTACATTAGTCCCTGTGAAGATCTTTAAGGAGCTAATGTGGAATTAACAGCACTTGTCAAGAGCTACCTTTTCACAGATATCTTCTGTTCCTTCAAGTCTTTGGGCCAAATACTGTTCACAGGTTTGGGCTTGCAGTTCCCACTGAACTCAGTGTGCTAGACACCTCTGCTAAGTGAGAGGAAATAAGCACTGTGTAACTACTTACCTTGGAACAAGAATTTGGTCCTGAGATTAAAGTAGAAAACCATTTTAGACTTTTAAGGCATCCTACAATTTCAGCCTTCACTATTTTAAATGACATGAACAGCAAACTGCCCAAAAAAGATGTGCAGACTCTCTATGTACTCATAAGAGTTGAGTAGAGAAACTAATTTTCTATAGAGAAACTAGTTTAGCAGCATAAATTAACATGTACCCAGAACCTTCACATGAACTGCTTGGCAAGATTCAAATCTCCTTCTGACATGCTCCAAGACCATTTATAGGAGAACAAATTGTAGTCAGGACTTCTTTTTTCTTTCGTTTCTCCTCCTTCCCACTTCCTCTGCAAAGTCAGAATGACTTCTCTTAAGGCAGATTTAACCCCTGGCCCTGTGACTTTAGTCTACACAGCAGAGCACTGAAATAATTCAGGACTTTCTCTTCCAGCTCTAGAGATTACGCATAGTTTCTATAGAAGTGGCAGCATTTAAATGTGGAACAATGCAGTTTTTATGGCCTAGGTGAAATTTATCTCTGTGGTGCTGTGAGGCTTGGGTGGTAAATAGCTACAAAATGCTTTGAGTTCCTCTTCTAAGTGTGCAATATTGTTATTCTAGATCACCTCACCACTGCGGAGCTCAGGACTGATGCTATTCATCAGTGTCTCAGACAGCCCCCCTTACACACGAAGGATTTAGCCTTTGCACATGGAAGTGACAGATTATTGTACCCACTGTGTGTTGCAGTAACACAGGCGGGAATGCTGCTCCTCTGCCCAGCACTGAGCACTCCTCACACCCGCAGTCATTCAAGGATGTGAGGGGGAACAGGGTCCTCTCTCCTGGATGGACTCACTTGACTCATTCAAGTGTGAGCTCCTATTTCCACCGGTGCCCTTGGATCTGTGCCTTCGCCTTGGAGCATTCCACGCTTCAAACGGAGCATGCCAGGATTCTTTATTAACTGTGATGATTTTGTTATGGCCACACAGTGCTGCTTGTTAAGAAGTATACAATGAGTTTCAGTCATTGAGGTATCCTTTCCTCCCCTCCCTTCCCAAATGCAAAGTACAAATCCACTTAAAAAGCAGAGATCTTTTGACTTCCAACAGAAACTTTTATCTACCTAAGAGGATAAGAAATTCATTAGCTTAAGTTGTGTGATTGTAACAGCTCATTAGAGAGCACTGTGCCTTTCAGAGAGAGCAGGCCAGTCCCACATAGAATCTGCCAAAGTTAAGGATAAAGATATGGGACAACTTAACCATCTTGGAAGGCAATTTCTGATTTTTAACTATGCCGACCACAGGGTTCATTAAATTATTTTAATGAACATCACAGGCCTGATGTTCAAATCTTCATTTGTGGCTAATTGCAAGCAAAATATGAAATTGCTAAATTGATCTTTCTTGTCAAGAAAAAAAAATTACGGTCATTAATTATGTTTTCAGACTAATTGTTGTTGAGTGGTTTTTTTTTTTTGAGGTAAAATAAACATTTTGATTTCAGGTTTAACTGCTGCAACATATTGCTGTGAAAATCCTAAGATGGTTTCTCTTCCAACAAGGGGGGAAACTGCCACTTCTAAGCTGAAAACATAGTAATTAGTCATACTAATTTGTTGAAAGAAAGGAATGATAAAGAGGAGTTCTTAGCCATTTTTCAGATCAAAAAAGGTAGTGATGCAGTATTTTTTCATCTTGATGAAGCAGGTAGTTTGCAACACTTTATAAAAAATATGAGGGGAGATTGGAATGTATTCTTCAATCTTCCCCTGGCAGCCTTCATGGCTTTAGTCAATTTATGCCTCATCCCTTGAAGTTCAATACGGGGCACTGGGTCCCAAAATGTACTTTGAAGCATCCATAGCAAATCTTCTAATCTCTGCTTTCGCTATCTGAGCAACATATGCATTAGAGTGGAATTTGGGATCGGCTTTTAGGTTGAGGGGTGAAACACTTACTTAGATAACCTACAGTATCTCAGCTTCAAGTGCAATGTTCAGGTTTGGATAAATGATTGCTTTTCATTTTCCCCGAAGATAAAAGATACAGTTTTATACTAGGATTTATAGACCTCTGCACCTGCATGGACAACAAGTATTGCTTTTAAAATGCACGTTAAATAAAAATATTGCAAAAGCAAGTATTTCCTTATGCCATTCTGAGAAAAATGATACTATTTTACAGAACATGATGGTTGCAGTAAGTTACCATCGTGTGCCTTCAGTGAGCAACGAGCTTTTCTGCCTTCACTATTCTTATTTAATCTCAACAAAGCTCAACCCTTTCCTCCCCCTCAAAGAAGGGAAATTACACACTTTTGCGTGTCTAGCAGTACTATGACAAGAGTTAACAAAACTTCACAAAAGAATTGCATGTGGTAAGGCTCAACGCTTTCAGCACTTTTTGTTTCCATGTGCCGCTTCCACTACAGCATTTTTGGGTTGTTCCTGCCACTATCCCGCTTCCACATTTCCTGCATTTTCGCTTTGTTCTCCCGCATGTCACCCGAGAGCGATGACTGTGTGAGGTAAGACAAGCCACGGGCATGGAAGGGGCAAAGCTACAGCACAGTGATTATTGCTGGAGGGTGCAGTGGAGGGAAAAGAGTAATCTGATTTTTCAGGCTGATTCTTTAAAGTGATCTCTCATTTACAGAGTAGTACAGCGAGGTGATGAGGAGCATTTCTGCTTTGTTAAGGACAGATATAAAACCCTGGGTGGTTTTTGTTTGTTTTATTTGTTTTTGCTTTGTTTTGTTTTTTAAATTAAGCAGCTATTTGCAATTAATAATCCTTATCAGGAAAAAGAAAGAAAGAAAAAAAAAAAGGAAAGAAAGAAACAAGATTTACATAGGTTTTGTGCCAGGTGCATACATGGGATTTTTCCTCGGGGAAATCCTCCTCAAGGTCAAGGCGCTTTAAAATACATACGGTTGTCAAAAAACCAAAACAAAGTAAAACAAACATATATATATATGTATATATAAATAGAAATCATTATTCTACTTCCTGCTGATCAAAACCCTTAGTTTCTTTTAGTTTTAGCACCAAGACGCTCCGCTAAGGGTCGGACGGCCACACTCCCCAGACCCCGCAATTCCCTCAGAGCCCGCCCCCGGCTGTGTCGCCGCTCCGGATTGGCCGGGCGGCCGCTGAAAGGCGCCCGCGGATTGGCCGTGGCCGCGGCGCTGTTGCCATGGCGCTGTTGCCAGGGAGGCTCTGCCGTCTCCAGGCCCTGCAGGAAACATGTAATGAATTATGGATGGTTGGTTTTCTCAAAGAGGGCCTGATCTGTAATGCAGATGAGCTACCAGGCCGGGGGGCGGGGGGGGGGGGGGGGGGGGGGGGGGGGGGGGGGGGGGGGGGGGGGGGGG
>JAWMRA010000078.1:7615540-7653771 GCA_035584735.1 Pseudotriccus pelzelni
CCCCCCCCCCCCCCCTGACCTTTTCTTCTGGGTTGTTAAAAAAATATATTAAAAAAAAAAAAGAAAAAGAAAAAAGAAAAAAAAATAATCTGAGTTTTAAATCAGAATCTGCTATTTGCGCGTCCCCCGCTGCAGCAGTGGCTCCGAATGCTGATGGCAATTCTCATGCAAAGGCAGGGCCAGAGGTCACTATCTGTTATTTGTTCAGGAAAAGCTTGTAGGATTTTCGCTGAACTCCGTGACCCGCTGGGGTATTATTTTTTTGCCCCCCCCTTCTTTGGTACAGAGACAAAATAGGATACAAACACCAGAAGTGGTGTTTTCTAACAGTTGGAGAGGAAACTGTCCCCCAGCAGCTGGGCTGGCTTTTCTCGCCTCCTAAAAGATGTCTTTGCCCAAACATGACCCAAGACCTTTCCTCCGCGTGGATCTCGCCGCTCAGGCCTCGGTTAATGGTGTCAGGACCCTTTGGCTGAAGAGATGTTCCCCGCGAGTGCCACAGCTATAACATGCCGGCTTCCCTTCTCCATAAACTGGATATTCTTCCCCACAGATCACTTGCTTCCCAGCTGGAACCCCCATATGAACAAAGCCTGTGCTGCTTCATACCTGAATAAACGGGTTGCTACATTTAATTCCCCTAATCTTCTTGTATTAAGAAGTGCAGTGGATGTTATGCTACAGAAATTATAATACTTTCTTATACTTAATAAATATTGATGTCAGAAGAGACACCTCTCTCGTGGTGATGCAAAGTTTGGTGTGGTTTTTTTTGTTTTTTTTCATACCGGTGACAAATTATTTCAATTCTTTCTGTGTCAAGCATCCATGGACAAACATGATTTGAAAAATTTTTAATTTTAAAGAAAATAATGAACCTGATCCTTATCTTGAATCATATTGTGAAATTTTGACCAGATTCAGCTGACAGTGGGCATCCTCATCTGTCCAAATATTGACCTTGGCAGATGTCTCTGCGTACCTTGAAGGTCCATGACTGATGTGAGGGACGAGGTAGCCCTGCCCCCCCTCAAAACTCTGTTTTTCACGCAAGGAAATGACTGAGGAATTAGATGAATTTCTATGTATTTTGTATTGTGGAATTTATGCCTTACACACCTCAAATCCTGACTGGTTCATGGCTCTTCCTCAGGCGGAAGTAAACACTTAAGTAAGAGCTCTGAGATGAATATGAAATATATCTGAGCCTCCTGTGATTCAGAGTAGAATAATACCTAGAATTATTAAACACAATGTTCTGTTGTGTAAAAACCAGTGAATACTGAAAAAAAAAGAAAGAGAAAGTCTGTGACACACTGCATACAGGAGTAGAAAACACAGTCAGCTCTAGCCATTAGGCAGTCCATAAGAGCTTCAGCTGCAATGGCCCTTATGTTTTATTATTTTCTATTATTAAAATGTTTTCTATTGAAGAAAATGGTTAAGGTGAAACCGTATTGCCTATCTCACCCGTTCTTGGCAGAGCTTTTTCACCATTAAAAAAAATAAATCCAGGCTATAGATATGTCATTAGAGACCCAATGATGCTTTAACCTGAGAAAAGTCTGAGATGTGGTTTGCTGAAAAGACAGTATTAAAATTTGTATATATAGATGTGCTAAATTTGTTGATTTTTTTTTTTTTTGTGACAGTGGTTTTGTGCAATATGCATTAAAACAAAAATTATGTTAACAATTTGTACTTGCAGGAAATGTAGGTCATGTTTTTGTGAACCAAATAATTGTGGTTTATACTTTTCATTTAGTGATCTCTATTTTTCTATATAGTACTTTGTGCCTAACACATAGGAAGACGATTATTTCCACACCTGTGTAAATACATGCTGCCTGCACCATGAGATTTGGAAACAGCTGAAATAGTCAGCAAAGAGGGAGCAAGACTTCTTAAGCACATATGCACAGTAAACAAATACATATTTTCAATGCTATAAATGGCCTTAGCATCTCTCCCATGCTTTCTGTTGAGGAGTCACGAGAAATTCAACCATGAGAAGTCAAACTCTTTCTGTAGTTATCCTTTTGTAAGAAACTCTTAGTAGAGCTGGGCATTGTAATTATGTCTGCAGCAGAGCTTTTGCCTTCATGCGTTGGTCCTAACTTCTCTAAGAGTGCTTGGACCTGCAGGGCAGAGAAACCTCGACTCCAGCAAGCCTTGCATCTCCCCTGGCATGCTTTTTAGGCAGCTCCTCAGCAGGAACCTTGCTGAGTTTTCCTGATTAAGATTTTATAATTCCTTTTGCTGTGTTTGTGCGCTGAGGGGCGAAGGAGGGGCTGGAGGCCTTTGTGGTATGGACCTAACAACCTGACTCAAATGGATACAATACACACTGGACAATAGTTCAAGTGTGAGAAGGTCTGGCATCACCAACAGGGAGAAAAATGATGCAGGAAGTTTTCACAAAAGAAGCAGCTCTTAGGGAAAGAGCTGAATGAGGAAAGGGAACTTTTGGTGCATGATGAGCGGGAGGTTGGTGTGTGGCCAGGGTGGAGCAGAAGATAATCTTCAGAAAGCAGGAACAGTTACAAGAAACGAAGGTAAAGGAGTCAAAAAACCAAAACCGTGTTTTGTTTTCTTCATATCTATGACATTTAATGGAAAAAAATCAAATCTATTTCCATGGAACATATCGAAGTTGTATTTTCTTCCAAATTTTCCATGCTATTGTTTCAGCAGAAGTTCCTTTCTGTTAGAAACAAAGGACTTCTTTCAATTTACTTATAAAGAAAACAAACTTTCTAAGGCTCCTTTTCTATTAAGGACTGTACAAACAGAAAAGCTTTGCATCTTTAACAATAGTAGTTTTAAAATAGTGCTTCAGCACAAACATATTGTTCACAAAAATCCTTCTATAATTTAAAACATTTTCTGCTGAAGTAATTTCAACTGGTTTCTGCTATCAGTAATCTTCATAGAGTTTACATTAATCCACAAACATTGTATAGTGAGATGAAGCTGATGAGAATCAACAAAGGATAAAGTAGAGTATTGCAGCCCAGATAAAGAAACCTTCTGTTTAATGCCAGCTGCTCAGGAAATGTCAAAAGTAAAGTGAGTTTCAGGTCAAGGGCACTGGGAACAGTCTGTTAGCAAAACCTAAGACAGGCAGCTCTTGTTATTAGTATGAACAGGGATATGGTGAGTTCTTTTTAATCTATCCCTGGGCCTCCTTCTGGCTTCCCAGACATGAATTCATCCCATTTGGGCTCACCTCTGTGGGATTGCTGAGAGTTTTTCAAAACATACTGTCTTTGCTCTTTCTAATGTTCCCCATCAGGTTTGCTAAAGACCGGGATTTCAGGGAAAATCCTCCTCCTGGGAGACTTGTGGGCTCAGTGCCAAGCCTTCAAAGTGCAGAAAATAGTGGGCAATTGCTCTTTTTCTCACTTGCCCATGACAGCAAGAATCTGTCTTCACCCCTTGTTTTTTGCCATGGCATTTAATAGTACCTGTGTCAAGTCCATTTCCATCTTGCACTCCTTTGCTTTTGAGCACTTTGATGCTATTCTGGAGTGTTTAGATGGTGAGTGGTGAGGCACCTTGTTTATGCCCAGTTAAGGGAGTTGTACTTCTTGATACAACACTAAGTTGACAGGTGAAACATCTGAAGAAATAGGACAACTGTGTGGGGAGGGTAATAACAGGATGAACCTCTCTGCAGGGAGCCCTTTCATGGAGGATGGGACACTATTTCATGTGACTAGGCAGCAGAGGATCTGGTTTGGGAGAATAAACGTGGTATGTGCTGATAGTGCTTGTGAAAATGTCCCCAGCAAGGTGTTGCAAAATGGGAAAAGTGTTGACATCCACTCTGGAACGAGCAGCAAAGCATCTTGGCCCTGTAACTTCAGAGCCATAATAGGCACTTTACTGTAAATGTCCCACAGTATGCTATGAAATAGAAGGAATTTTTCAATGACTGTTCAGAATTTTGAAGGTTAACAGCCCTTTACTGGTGTTTTTTAATCTCTTTGAATTTTCAGGTATCCCTTAAATTCATGTTTAGTTTTTGAATGCTATGTTTTGTACTAGAGGAAAAATCCTAATACAACACTGTGCAATGTATTTTGTAATATGCAAGTTGTCAACATGCTGTGGGGTGTGGCTTATACATCTTTATGATACAGCACTAGGTGAAAAACTTCTTCAGTGCAAAGTCTGTAAGTTCAGCCAGGGCATTGGTCAAAATGACTAGGCCTACTCATTTAGAAGTTGTCATAATATTTGAATATGTTCTCACATCTTATTGTGTGAATAGTGCATATTGGAAGATACAGATTGGGAAGAAAGAGATTAATGACTCAGAGATTGCGTGTGCCACAAACCTTTGTGGTTATTAGAGCAAGGCTGTGTTTTGGATTTGGTTCAGTTTGCAGAGTAATTGTCCTGTTTGAAAGAACAGCCAATATGATGCAATCTACTATAGATTCAAACCTTCCTCTTTCCAGTGATGGCATTTATCTCATCATATGTCAGATATTTACGGAGTAGAAATTTACAGCAGATCAAGTGAGGCCAGGCATTGGAGATAAACATTATTAAGCATACAATCTGATATATTTGTTTGATCTATTTAGTTCTGCCTTAGGCTGAGACAAGCCCGTGTCCTGGAAGTATGTGTGTCGGAATCACAAGGCCAAAACCAATATGCTGCCACACTGTGTTGTGGTGACCCTGGCTTTTCAGGAAACTCACTTTTTATCTGCTTCAAAAGATCTCTGTACAGGACAACCAGGGGATCAAGCCCAGCCAGCAAGCATTTGTGATATGTAGGTCTTGACCAACCTGGTCTCCTTCTGTGACCTTCTTAGTGGATGAGGGAAAGGCTGTGGATATTGTTTACCTGGACTCTAGTAAAGACTTTGTCACTTGTTCCCTCAGCATTCTCCTGCAGAAACTGGCTGCTCATGGCTTGGACACTGTTTACTGAGTAAAAACTGGCTGGATAGCAGGGCCCAGGGGGTGGTGATGAATGGAGTTACATCCAGCTGGTGGCTGGTCACAAGAGTGTTCCCCAGGTCTCAGTACTGAGGGCATTCCTATTTGATATCTTTATCAATGATCTGGATGAAGGGATCAGGTGCACCTTCAGTCAGTTTGCAGGTGAGTGGATGTGTTGATATGCTGGAGGGCAGAAAGGCTCTCCAGAGTGATCTGGACAGGCTGGATCAATGGACTGAGGCAAATGGTGTAAGGTTCAACAAAGTGGAATGCTGGGTTCTGCCCTCTGGTCACAGTAACCACATGCTGGGGACAGAGTGACTGGAAAGCTGCCCAGAGGAAAAAGACCTGAGAGTGATGATCAACAGCAGCTGAATATGAGCCAGCATGTGCCCAGGTGGCCAGGAAGGCCAATGGCATCCTGGCTTTTATCAGAAATAGTGTGGCCAGCAGAACCAGGGTAGTGATTGTCCCCCTGTACTTGGCACTGGTTAGGCCACACCTTGAATCCTGTGTTTGGTTCTGGGACCCTTATGACAAGAAAAACATTGAAGGGCTGGAGAGTGTCCAGAAAAGGGCAACAAAGCTAGGGGAGGGTCTGGAGTGCATGTCCTATGAGAAGCAGCTGAGGGAGCTGGGATTGTTTAGCCTCAATAAAAGGAGGTTCAGGGCTGACCTTATCACTCTCCACAACTACATGAAAGGAGGTTGTGGCCAGGTGGGGTCAGTTTCTCCTCCCAAAGAACAAGTGGTAGGACAAGAGGACACAGCCTCAAGTTGATTGGATATTAAGAAAAATGTTTTCACTGCAGGATTTGTCAAGCACTGGAGCAGGCTGTCCAGGGAAGTTGTGGAGTCACCACCCCTGGAGGCATTTCCAAGACATGTAGATGTGTCACTAAGGGACATGGTTTAGTGGCGGACTTGGCAATGCTGGGTTAGTGGTTGGACTCAGTGATCTTAGAGGCCTCTTCCAGCCTAAATGATTCTATTATTCTGTGAAACATCTCAGCCCTGCTGGTCTTCGCTGTCTGCAGCTCAATCCTCTTCCTCACAAAGCTTGTTTGTGAGCCTGGAAAGAGCCTTTTTCTGAATAAGCCAAAACCAATTACTCCAAAGCAACTGGTTACTGGCCTTCCCTTCCCACCCTTCATACAGCAGCTGTTGGTAGGACCACTGTAAGTGTAGCCACAGAATCTGCTTTAAAAGCAGCTTGGTAGCTGCTTTAGCTTTCCAAATCAGCTGGCAGCTGGGTCGTAAATCTGAAGCCAGGCCAGCAGTGAGATGTCTAATACATTTCCAGAAACCACTGTGTACTTACAATGATTACCACAGTGACACACACCACTGTTTAGTCCATGTTTTGTGATCAAATAGAATTGGTCAAGATGTTGCCATTTATACAAAACTGAGATAAAACAGTGACATAAGAGGAATAACAGGACTTTGGATGTGAATACCACATGCCATAATTCTGCTAGATTACAAATTGCTTGTATTATGTACGTCCTGGGAAGAAAAGGTACCGTGATGGATAGGTTCTTTCTGGAGAAAGGACTATGATACCAGAATTAGGGATGTTTCATAAGAAGTAAGTGTTGCAAAATGTTGATATGGCAGCAGGTTGTGTGAGTAAACGCAGCACAGATAATTGGTGTGTACTAGTTAAAACATTACTCAGCTTATTTGCAAGCAAAACTCCATTTTCCCTTCAGCAATCCCTGTGTAAATGCAGTGGGCTGCTGTGTTGTGCATTGTTTGATCTTTTCAAGAAGGTCTTGAACTCACAGCTATTAGCAAAGCTGGCATGTTTGAATGTGCCTGTGCTAGCTTTGAATTTATAGGAATTTCGTATCACATTGGGATAAAGGAAAACAACATTAACCTTTGATTTCTTAAGAGTAACTTCCTCTAAGGTAGGAAAGCACCATAAGATCATCTAGTTTGATCTCCTGTATAATATGGTTAATTTAGTTTTATATGGTTCACAGGTATTTTCAGCATGATGATTTTAGGCAAAGAATTTAAGTCTTCGGAGGTAACAGTTGCATGCCACAGGCATAACACAGAAAGAAAAGGCTGTAGTGCCAAGTGTATGTGAGGCACCAGTGATGATGGAGAGTTTATTAAATGGGACACGCCTAATTGATCACAATTAAGTGAAAGTAGCACTTTCTCCCATCTTTTAACTAATTTCTTTTCAATTGGACCTGAGAAACTCTTTCCAACCTTTAATCAATATGGTTCTGTGCATGTAAGCCAGAAATACAAACGTAGTATCTAGGAACATTTGTCTCTGTCTGGTTATAGACAGATCTAGTTTGTTTGGTGCCTTCTTGTCAGTTATGGCAAGTCTGTAATTTTGAAAAGAACTCCAACCCTCAAACAGTCAAATAAATAAAAAATCCCAGTCTCCAAACCCCCAGTCATCTCCATCTGGCCAGTTGGGAATGAGAGGGAGAGATAATCCTTCCTGCCCGGCCTTTCTCTGAGGTTGTATTGAAACCACATCTTTTAGGAAGGTATGTGGTCTCATCTTGAAACCTCCAGCCAGAAGTGAGACCCTCACCTTCACTGATAATCTTTTAGTGTTTAATTACACTGTCTGCAAGAAAATTACGCCTTGTTTCAGAGATGAATTTGTCTAACTTCAACTTCCAGCCATTCAATCTTGTTCAGGCTTTTGTCAACAAGATTGAAAGCCCTTTATTAGGTATCTTTTCCACCAGAAAATACCTATATAAACTGACAGAGTCATTCTATAGGTTATCTGAAGTCTGTGCCTAAAAAGTACTTCTCAACTCTTGCTTCCAACATCTCTCTCTGACAGAGATTTCTTTATTCTATGTGGTGGATGGTGAGAAACCAATACTGTCTTCTAACAAGAGATGAGGGAAGATGAAGAAATTATCAAAGAAAGAAAGAGAATAGTTTTGAAAGGAATTGGCTGATGAGTGATCACTGTCTGTGTATCTGAAAGAGGCATTTTCTCTTGAAAAGCAAGTCTCTGCTAAACACTCAGAGCCTACCCCTGAACAGGCTATCAGCTCATTTCTGCAATATTGATAAGCAATGCCCTGTCCAGGACCACACCTGGCATAAACCAGCCAACCCCCAGTGAGGTCAACGCTCTTTACAGCATTTGAGGATGTGGAAAATGCTTTACAAAGAGTCATATGGATGTAAAAGAACACTGCCTACAGCAGTGATAACCTGAAGCATCCTGTATGGTGCTCTGCAGAGTTACAGTGAAATCATAGAAAACCCCAACCACTTAACTTAGCAAGTCTATGTTAAACACAAAGGAATAGTAACAATTTCACTACCAATTTGCTGTCAAGAAGTTGTTTGTCACCCTACCCCTCCCCCTACAAGTTATTAATTTATATAGCTAGCACTAAACTTTTACATTCTGAAAGCATTAAGATAGACCTGCCAGCATAGAAAATCACTAGATTAGGACAAAAATGTGATGCAGTCCCTACCCCAGCAAGCTGTGAATCTATAATATTAGCTATTTATAGCTGACCAGGTCAAAGCATTTAGTGTAGAAGGAGACAGGAATACAAAATAAGAAGGTGAGTACAACTCTTCCCCAAAGAAGAACCATGGTCAGAATTCAACATTTGCTGGTGGTGTAGTTTCTGTGTGTATCCTAGGGGGGTAAGTTCTCAGTGGTAGTTTATTTCAAACACCTTCATTTTTCCTCTCAGGATGAAGCAAAAGTTTTAAATTACAGCTGTAGCATGGAAGACAGAATTCAACTGAAACACAAATATGAGTCATGAAAGTGTTTGTGCCTTATTTTCAGGGTAATAACTAAACACCTGCTAAATTGCATTTTAAAAAATCGCCTGGTATTTCACAGTGGGTTTTATCCTCTTGTTTTTTATTTTCTCTCTTAAGCCCCACTTTTGATCCTAGATCTGTGTGGGAAGATTGTCTCATCCATGCAGAGCTCCCAAAACTCAGCAGAGCTCTGCCTGTGCTGATGCTCTGCCCGTGTGGGGCTGATTACAGGACAAGGACTGAGGTTTGTTCAGAAGGGACAGCCCTTCCTGGGGCCTTCAGGTGGAGTCCTGGCATAGCACTGGGTGCACCAGCTCAGCACGAGAGACAAAATCATTACCCAGAAAGAAAAATGGACTTCTTTCGAAAGTTTGTGTGTCAGAAATAAAAAATTAAAAGTGACTCATCCATGTTGATTCTGTCTAACCTTTACTTTGCCACATGTTGCTGTTTTCTTCTGTTAGCAACTTTAGTGTTCTAAAAGTGCCTTGCTGAGGAGGAGGAGGATGATGTTGATGGGCCCTATCTCGCGGAGATGTGAAGTGTATATTCAGTTACTGAGCCCCTTGGGAACACGGTGGAGGGCTCATGCTCAGTTGTCTGTTTTGCTTTTTATGTTTTCTTTAGTTGTTTTTCATTCTGGCACTGAGTGGGCAGACAAGACTCTTGAACAATCTGTAATTACATAGTGTCACAGTTGATGAGGTTACAAAGGAGTAAATATGTAGCTGGTATTAGAGAGGATATTTTTAACAATACACACTCTACATCTAATAGAGTGCATCTGTGTCCTCTGTGGGCACTTTGCCTTAGATAATATAAAAGGAGAGCAATGGGGAAGAGAGCAGCATAATTACATCTGCATAGTCTTCAGCAGAATCAGTTTCTGCAAATACACACTTGACATTTCAACTCTTTCATACCAGTGCTGCTCCTATTGATGCCAGTGGCATCTTTGCCCTTGAATAGGAATAGGATTGAATTCTGACTGTTGAATCTCTTTTGACAAGAGAGGTGTAAGTTTCCCAGCATGACCTGATTGCCATAGTCAAAGAGAAGAGTTTTATTAGACCATCATGTCAGTAATTCTTGACCTGGGGTCATGACTGTGTATCAGGGAGGCACAACAACTCTCCCTTCTTTATGGCTCACAAGGAGAGACCAACAATCCAATATATTTTTCTGTTGTAACATGGGTCACAGCACAGAACAGAATAAAATAGTTTCATCAGCCTGCCTCTGCTGGGTTGTTACCTGCTGTGTTTCCACTTCTGCTAGCCAAATTTTGGCATCTCGGTGATACAGAACAGCCTGCCCTGGACTGTATCACATGTCTAAAGTCATGAAATCATATTGTATTTATACCACTCAGAGCTGAGGGAAATAACCTTTTAAAGAATCAAGGGCCAATTTCCCTTTATGATGGCAATGTGAAAAATTTTTTTGAAAGGTTGTTGGATATTGATGCTTGATGTTCCTTGGCTGAAGCAGTTACAGGACACACACACTCTTGGTTATATTTATTAATTATCTGTGCTCCAACAGCACCTACTAATGCACATATCTGGTCCAAACATGCAGAAAGACATTGCCTGAAAGTCCTATCATTTTGAGCTTTCAGGGAAGGTGTGGGGACAACCAAACTGGCTTGCATGAAACAGCATCAGTTCACATCAGCTGTCGCTCTACCTGTGCAACCTGAGGATGTGACTCCAGCTGTTGGGAACACTCCCCACCTCTCAGCTTCAATATCCAAGGTTTTGCAAGAATACTGTCTTGAGCAACAACATACTTCCCCCTGCACATTACGATAAAATGGCAGAACTCGCTTGTCTATGAGGATGTTATACCTTGGCTTATAACACAGGAAAAATCACTGCTAAAAAACACCTTTAGGAAAATAAGACAAAATTGAGAAAAAGCTGTAGTACACTTAGTTTGCCAAAACCTGGTCGTAAGTACAGACCTGCACTATTTTCTCGAGTCACTTGCTGAATTCTTGAATAAATTACTAATTATTTGTTTTTGTTTTCCTTGCCTTGCTCTGTTTCTTTCTTTCTCCAATGCTGATGGCTTTCAGCATCTGACAATTGCACCACCTACGCAATACAGCAGAAATGATCAAGAAATCAGGGGAGTGGTTAGGTGATCTGCCTCTTGAGCAGCCTGCAAAGAACCATCTTCTGTATGAATGAGAAAAGTCAGACACAGTGTAGGAAAAATCCGTCAGAGCTTGCTTGCTTTTTTCCCCTTCTTTCCTCTAGCCACAGGAGTGAACCAAAGCAATCTCAATCCCCTGGGCCTGTTGTGCTGTGGAGGGATTATCCCTTCCTCCAGCATGAAGGGTTATTTGTGACTCCTTTTCATCCACCATTTACTCTGTTTTCTCTCTCTTCAGGTTTTTCGCTCTCTTATTTAAACACTGTTCTTTGGTTTTTGGCAGCAAGGTGTGCAGGACACAACAGTGCCAGGCCTGCCTTCATTGAAAATGCAGAGAGAAAGCAGTCCTTTGCCTTTTGGCTTTAGCATATTTCGTGAGATCCCTGCCTAACCCTCACCATTCTCTTTTCTGCCTCTCCTCCTCCTTTGGTCTGCCCGCTCAAACACTCCTGTGGCTACTCTTCCTCCTCCTTGCCATGTAAAACCTCAACATCCAGGTAATGAATGCCATCTCACCTCTTTCTCTTTACTCATATGTCTGCGAGGTGAATTAACACCCTCACAATGGAAGTGGGAGATAAGAAATTCCCTATGGAAATATCACAGATGCTTAAAATAATTTGGAGCAAAAATCCCTGCAGGTTTACTGAAAACACCCCCCTTGACACACACAGATTTATTTATCTGCTTTACTGCATTTTGCTTACGTCAAGAGCTGGATTGCTCCTGTACAGCCCCCTCGCCAGGCAGATAATTGCTACATATTCTTTTGTACTGCTGCCACCACCTCCACCATCGGGCGTTTTCCCAAACAATCGCCTGCGCAGCCTCGAAGCAATCCATCTCTGTGCCGGCACTGGGATAACAGTGCTTCGGTATTAGGGGTCTCCCAGGAGCAGGTCAGAGTCTTGCCTCTTTCCTTGAAAATCAAAGGAAGTAAATACGGTGCACTTCTCCTTCCTTTTGCAGATAATTAGCAAAGATGTGAAATAAAACAGGCTCACTCTCTGACAGCTCCAGCCCCTTCTCGATGGTATCTCGTTGGCCGTCTCAGACACCCAGACCCGGAGCAATGCCGTTTATCGTTACCTTTTGTTTACAGCCACTCAGCCAGTTGTCACTCTGTGTGACAGTGCCTGTGTTCAAGACAATACGAATTTATTTATCAAGAAAGACTTTCTGAGGTTAAGCTTATGCCTCACTAAGGATTCAGCGAAACTGCCTTGCTGGCAAGACCTTTTACTTCACTATCATCCATTATATTTCTGATTAAACATGTGATAGCATAACCTGGCCCTTCTCTTTTTGTTTGCTACTGAGGGTTACTTCCACACGCTGATGCTTATCTTTTCAGCTGAGCAATCATTAAACTCGATTGCTATGCATCTAGGCAATAACAATTTTTAGGCTTTGTTTGGTTTCCTTCACCTATTTCCAGCTCCTCCAGACTGGTTTCCTTCTTAGGTCCCTGGACATGGATCTATCAGACTCCATTGTCCACAGGCAGCTGGAGACCCCGACAGTGCCAGGAGTAACCATGGACCCATTTTTTGTCCAGGAGAAGGATGCCTCTGACAAACGTGATATCAGTTTGTGTGAGGCAGGAGATAAACAGCTTTTTGTAGGTCACTGTAGCCACAGCAGTGGATCTGGGTTTGGAGTTTTTTCCTTTTCTTCCCTTCCCTTTTTCCTATCTGCTCAGTGAAGGTGTGAGGAGAAGAGCCAGATGCAGGGGCAGCATCCTGGGGAAAGTTGGGCCACATCTTTTATCTTTCCCCTCCCTGCACTGGTGTGGCAGCGTGCATGACAGAGCCATGGTCAGAGGCAGGAGGATGTGCTCACCTGCTGGGATTGCTGAGTTGTCTTCTGAACAAAGGCAAAGCTGGATGGAGATAACCTGCGGGGGCTTGTTGGGCATAGTGAACTCAGAAGCATGCTCAGCAAAATAGTGTCCTACGCTGTGGACGAGTAATGACTCTCCTCCTTTCAGTTTTTTCCTATTGTTAATATATTCTTTGCCAAAGTAAATGTTGCATTTCCCAGTACTAATGCATCCCAAGTATCATTCATTGCATGTGTATTCCCTCTCCTAATATCTCCTACCCCAACAGCACAAAATATACAATTGCACAAGAAAGATTGGGTGATTAGGGACATACCTTAAACAGCTTCTAATCTGTGTACAACTTCAGACTTGCAGCAGGAACCAGATGCTGGCCCCAAAAGACAAAACTGGACGGACTGTTTTATGCAAAACTGCTGGTGAACCCAGATGATTCCATGGTAGTAAGTATTTACTTGCAAACAAATTTTATCTCACTGTGAATAATTTTTTTCCCTAATTTCTTAGAAAGTATGCTCCTCTATAATACTGTCAGGGTGGTATATTTGATTTTTTTTTTATTTGAAAGCAAATTTCAGCTAGAAGTGACATGAAAATTTATTTCAAAAAAGTTTTAAACCCTTAACATCAAAAGGAAAATAAATTATTTTGGTACATGAAGCATACCTGAAACAACGATTTAAAAATATTTCTCTCTTTGCTGGTAAACTAACAAACCAGTCTGGAATGAAACAGTTATTTCAGAGACACTTGTATGATAAAAATCCATTATCTATAAAGCTCAGAGTAGACAGTCTAAGTTATGAAAGTTATGCTGAAAGCATCTTATGATCTTTAGTTCTTAGATGCTATGCATATATATATATATATACGTGTATGAGTGTTTATATATCTATCTATTTGAATGTGTGAGTGTATATTTGTAAGCAACAAGGACATTGTGCCATAGTGGTTTTGCCTTCAAATGTAGTAGCTCAATATAGCTTATGGAGAGGCATGCAGTCTGCATTATTATGGATATTATTTCTTTACAGCGTTGGAGCCAGTCCAAGACTTAAGCACATACTTATGTTTGAGTATATCAGTACTTGCACCGAGCTTTACTTGAAAGTTTTCTTGAAGTCTTTCCTGAAAACCTTCCATGAATACACTGTGTGGGATTTTGTTACTAACCCTTCTAATAGTCCCCAGTATTCCTCATTTTCTTCTAGCCTGGAAAATACCACACTGTGACACCTGCACATGCAGCTGAGGCTTGTGCGCTGCACACACTGTGTGTTTGGATCTCTGCTCTCCTTTGGTTCCTTCTTAGAAGTCTGCATTTCTAAGAGCAGACAAAACAAGCAGGGCTCTAGTTTCTTGTGTAAGAGTCATGGTCCTGATGCCTTGAAGAAGAACAATCTGATTCTGCTGTGTATAAGGATGCTGGGGGCAGTAACTACACAGATCTTGAAGAAGGTTTGGTTGCCGCAGTTCCAAGCCTTCTTTGATGGGCATGGATCCAGCAACCTGGCCCTGATCCTTCATCCTCAAGGTCAAATCTCAGTTTTGCCTTCCTCCTGAGTCAGATTGAGCTGCCCTTGCCTTTATATATGGATACTGTGCATTGAGCAAGAGGTGCAGCAAGACCAGCACAATGTGCTCAGTGGTGATTAACGTGAGCGATGCCGGGGCGCAGGTGCCACCTCGTGCTGAAGGTGAAAGGAAAGCCAGGGAAAACAGGCAGATCAGCCTTCGGCTGCACAGAGCTCCAGATCAGGTCCCCAGTGCCCAGCTCCCTGCTGATGGACAGCAGTGTGTTGTGGAGGCAGTGTAGCATAGCTTGTTTAATGCTGCATTATGTTAATGCATACCGAAGAGCCATTAACATGGCAATCTCAGATTTAAAATACAACAAACCACACAGTGCAGTGTTTTGTAGCTCTGGAGTCATAAGCACATGATTTTCTGATCAGCTTTCAGCCCAAAGCAAATTTTCACAGCTAAGTACCTTTTTAATCAATCTATCCACAAATATATATATTTATTTTTAGTGAAATTTGTTAATATTTACCAGAAACATAGTGGCATTGTTATTTTTACCCAGGGTGCATTCTTTTCCTATTAGATGTTACACAACCTTTCTAAAACCAAATTAAGCAAAAATATTAGCATCAATCCAACGAATGTAGGTGCTATTTTAAAAAGTAGATGTTTTCAAACACTAGAGTGAAATGAAAAAATATTTTTGCCTTGACTGTCAGATTGCATTTCTTTCCTATTGAAGCTGAGTTAAATTAAGTGATTAATTAACTATGCATCTGCACAATAAGGTGGGCATTTTTATTTTGTTTAACTTATGCATTTATTTCTAACTTGGGCAGAAAGGAACCGTAGCAAGACAAGGGGAAGAACATCTCCTAGAATTAGGCATTCCCCATAGCACTGTTGTAATATGGGTTTTATTATAATCTGTATTGTAATGTTGTTAATTTCTTGGGTTTATAACTCAGCATAAATATTTTCTCCATGGCAAAATTTCTCAGGGAAAATTTTTCTAGGTTTTATTTGCTGTTGTTTTTAGACTAGAAGAGCTGTAACACTGTCTAACAACAATAAGCACCTTTCTTGCAGGTGTTCTGAGTTTCTTCTTGTCATGAACTGACTTTGCCCAGTCTGGCACTGAGATGCCATTTTCAAAATCATCTCTGGAGCTGCTACCTGGACTTCAGCCTGTGGTGTGCATGAGAGTGAGTAAAAGCAAGGTCTGTTTGCAGCTGAGGAACTGCCTAGAACCCCAAGCCAGTCTGAAGCAAAAGCAATAATCACAGTTACAGTTTTCTCAATTCCCCTTCCAAAGTGCATGTGAATGTCCATAAACCTGCTGCAAACATTCAGTGGAAAAAGGGTACCCATGACTTTTCCACTTGGAGTGAAACTCTCCTTTTCCATTCCTTACATTGTTCCCCCCAAAACTGCATCTAGGTGCAGCCTTGTGCAGGATTTCTCATTGAATTTTCCCCTGCATGGCAAAACCAGAAGTGCTTTTCAGCACTGCCATTCTTCAAAACTCCTTTCCAAGATGGATTTTATCTCGGCCCCTGCCAGAATCCCAGTCACTGGAAGGTACAAATGCTGTAAATGGACTAATGTGGCCCCAGCAAGCTCTGGGTCTGCTGCTTTGAGCTGTGCCTTTGAAAATAATGAGCTGGATTGTCAGAGCCCTTGGTCAGCAAGGCAAGAGAATGAGAACCCTGCTGCTCCCCTGCTCAGTTTGCAACTCCAGCTGCTGGCAGTAGCAACTATTCAACAGAAATTCCCTCCAGTGAGAAAGGTCTTTGGCAAGATGGAAATGTTGGGATTTTTTTCCCCCTCCCCTGTAACTTTAGGGGTTTTTTTGGCATCAGATGCCTTGTGTCTTCATACAAAGGTTCTTTTCTTTTCCTCTTTTTTATAAGCCGACATTTTGATTCTGCTTTAAGTAAATCACTTTGGAAGCAGCATGACTCTGTTTTGGACTGAGTTGCACGGGTATAAGTTTTGTGTGGAGGCATCTCTGTTTCAAAGTGACTACATCCCTTCTGACAGTCCTCCCACAGCTAACCCGCCTTGCCTTGCTTCAGGCCTCCATCTGGCTGGGTATTTTTTACCTGCACGAATCCTACTGCTCCAAGAGCATCCTGACCGGATGTCACAGGGCAGTTTTTGTGCCGAGAGACAACCGCTTTTGCTCCTTTGCTTTTCTGATTGCCTGGCTCTTGTTCCCTTTCCCCGTCCTCCCCTCTTCCACCCAATTACTGACCCAGTGTGGAAGTCATGCCCCAGGATTTCTCAGGGCTTTCTTCTGTCCCAGGAGAAGAGCACGTTCAGTCCTCGCTGAATTGCTGCTCTGCTGTGACCTCCCAGTGTCTGGGGCAGGACAGGTGGGAGGGAAGCGCTTGTGGGGACAAGGACCAACATCCGAGTAATGTGTGGCATTATCCACAATACAAAGGAGCTCTCTTACTACTCTCTCCACCTAAAGTTCTGCACATGAGTTTGCAAAGTTTTAAGTAGGTATAAATAGTGGTTGTTAAAAGATCAGTGATTCTTTTTTTTTGCTTTTGCTCTTCAAAACCACCCCCCTCCTGCCCTGCTCATATGGTGCTCCTACAGCTTTATACTTTTAGCAGCTTTGTTTTGTACTGTGTCTAATTTTGCAAGAATTGGACAAATATCCCACCTTTTCCACATGCTCATGTGCTTTAACTTTCTCTGTCTTGCCTTTTCAACCACTCTTCTCCTTTTACCCTCTCCACAGAGCACAGTAGATATTAAAAGACCAGTATTTTTCATTACATGTTTACTGGGGTAGAAAAGTCTGGTTCAAGAAAACTAAGCGTGAACTGCCTCTTGGGTTTTTTAACTACATTTGTAGAAGAGGAGGTAAATTGCCAAAATTAAACCATGATGACATGACAAAAAACTGTGGAGATGATAAGGCAGAAATTCCCAGACGCCCCCTCTTGCACCTCCATTTCCAAGCTCATGAGCTCATCCCCACCAATGTTTCCTTCTTGGGATGAGTGCCTCAGTCTGGAAATCATCTTTATGAAGGAATTAGTGGCTATTTTTAGTACAATTCTTGGAAATTTTAACAGTTCAGGTTCACATCTATTATTATAAAGTCTAGTTATTTGGAAGTGCACTTTTATGATCAAAAGCCATATGGGAGAGGATTTAAAGAAAGAAAATTAGTGCTCAGTTTCAGTGGTGGGCTACAGAATAATGGACAGGCTCTTCATGGGGCTGTGTTGATTCAGTGTTTCCTTTCCAACCTCTAGTCTGGTACATGAGCATTGCTCTGTTTTCCAGGTTTATAGAGCCTTTTAAAGCAATATCCAATTCTATTTTGCAACCCAACATTTCAAGAAAGCATCCACTTGCAGAAAAGAAATCCATGGAGGTTAAGAAATAATTACAAATCAACTATTAGAATTACAAATATTTTTACCCTCTGCTGTTGCTTAGTGGATTGAAAATTGAGCCCACTTGGATGAATTAAATGAAATGCGGGAAGAAAACTATTGGGAAGTGATTAGCTGGTCCCTGTGTCCTGGAAGTCCTGTAGTGCACTACTAGGAAATTCATAGCATCCCTAAAGACAAATGACTGAATGCTGGATCACAGGACATATTTCTAGGGCCTGACAGTTACTTTGAAAATATCCAGCACTACAATAAACATGAAAATGCTCTTAAACTGAATGTGTTATCACTGAATGTGTTTAATAAGAAGCATCTATCAAATCCACTTTTTTAGGGATGGGGCTGAACTGGATAAGGAGATGTCAGGCAGAATTTGGTAATTTGTGGAGTTCTGGCTCTGTGATCCGTCTCTTATATGAGAGAGGGGACAGAAGCAGTTTAATTCCAGGAAAAGAAGCAGAGCAAATGTTTCTGCTTTGAGCAAGCAAAGAGAGGAGGGAAACTGTGATCATTCCCTGTTCTGCCCAGGCTGCAGGGCACCTACAAGCAGCCCAACATTTGCCTGAGCTGGACAGACAGTGGACTTACAACCAGCATAGTCCAGTGGGCTCCTCACTGCTGTACCAACTATGTTTAGTGGTGGGTATTTTCAGTGTCAGGGTTTTGTCTTGTAATCCACGTCACACGGCACCTGACTGGCAGATGTCTGGATACACAGTGAGGCTGGAAGGAATCAGTAGCTTGGAAGTGCTGGAGGTTTTTTTTTGGACACGACTATTTTGATTATATTGTCTTTATTTTGAAAATAAATTTCTAACTACACCCACAGTTCCGGATGAGCAAAAAGCCAGACCCCATATAAAAAACAATTTAATTTTTAAAGTTGTTGAAATGGCAAATCTCAAAAACATGTCATTTCATTAATATATAGTAATCCTATGCCAACTTGCCCTGAAATAATTTAGTAGGTAAGATCTCATTTCGCTGATAACTAAATGAGTTTTAGAACATTCAAGGTATCTTTTTTTTTTTAATCTTGTTTTCATTTACAATGGCTTGTAGCTGTTTATATCCATTTAATGACTAAAAAAGCATGTCCACAATCTGTCCCTGGCTGAATTCCTCTGAGTAGTTCACTCATTCAGAGCAGTATTGGCTTAGTGTGTTGGTTCAGTGACCAGTGTGATTTTTGAATCAATGTAGCACAGGAGAGGGTTTACATTATGGCTGCCACAAAATGTAATCAACTGCCTGGCATACTTGTCTGAAGAATTATTAAAGCATAGAATGCAAAGTGGCAGAAATAGAAGTATAATTCTGGTAAAATCATCAAAGGATGCAATAACTGAGTTAGAAAATGCAGTGACAGATCTAATTAACGAACTAAATTACAATTCAGTCCAAAAATAATTGTCATTAGAAGTAAAATCACATTTCTGTCTGAAGCGCCTCAGCATGTTTGCCATAGTGATTGGTAAAACTAGAAAGAAACCCACTCTCATTATTTTTTTAATGCAATTATTACACACAAAAATCAGTCATGAAATCGAATATGCCAGTTTAGCAAATGATTCTCAGCTAAGAGCCTTTCTTCTCACACCACAAGGTAGAGATTTAGGCTGGGGCTGCTGGCTTACAGCACTCTCCTTTTGTGCTCATCTTGGAGTCAACATTGTTTTTGAACTGACTCCTTCCTCCTGGGGACCTTTTCATATTCTGAATTAAAACAACAGACCATTTAATTTTAATATTGACCTAATTGCACATCTGAATCAGTTGGAAGCTGTCTCACAAAATGAAAATACTAATAGGACATGTGCCAACTGCAGTTTAAGTTGGGCTGCTTTTAATATAAGCTGAAGAGCTTTTGTATTAAGCTCTAACAATGGATAATACAGCTGCTGAGCTGATTACTTAAGCAACTTCTGGATATATTCACACATCAAATTTGAATTCCAAGTATTTTGCATACTGTTTCCACCTATATAATTGTCCGCTGGCCCTTATCATTATTTATTATGCAAAACTGATTTTTTTTTTTTGAAGCGTGAAGAATGAAGTAATTTAGTATGCAAACAGTTAAAACTCTCATGTGGATTCCGATTTCGTATGTGTTGATAAATTCACTTACAATGACTGACAGTGTGAGATTTTTTGGGGTCAGATCGGTCACTCTTTCCATGACACTGATGAAAATGATAAACTAAATGCCAGAAGTGTCCCTGGCGCATCATAGGATGAAATGAGCAAAATGTCAGTGTCTAGCCTATGTCTATTAATAACTAAATATGATTGTGTGTAATGAGCAGAGATTTTCATGTTGATTGAAGTATGATTTCTTTTGATCTTCCAGATGTTGCTGCTTAGAAATTCATATTGCTCTTTTGCTGCTAACTGCATAATGACCTTTTAAAACCTTTTAACTGTTAAAACCCCTATTATTTTCAACAACATAGTCAAGTTTCCATCTCTTTTTTTTCTGTTGTTTGGAAGTTTCTCTCTATTCCCATCCTCACCTTTTTGCTCTCTCTGGTCTCCTCTTTCTCTCTTTTTATACCCTTCTTTTCTCTAGTAAAGTTCCGTACAACACAGGGACTCCTGTGCTCAGAGAGGCAGATGGCATCAGATGTCTGGACCCTATTGACACTTGTGTCACTGCTACTCCCTAAAAGTCCCAGGCTGTTACCCAGCATTGCTGGAAAATTCGTCCTGAACACCATTTCATATGAATACCCAGGTCACCTCGATTCTGAGGTAGAAAAGGAACAAAGGCAGGTGTCAGAAATGAAGGATCGCATAGCTGACGTTGATAGCGGAGTGATCTGCTCTGAAGAAAGGAACTGTGGAGCATTGTAAGCTTTCTGCATGAATAATGCATTCGTGTCGCTCATTTTTGGGCTTAGTCACACCCTGCCTTCCACATTTGGTCCCTTCATGGTTGCACCTGTGCATGAATGGTGAGTGCCTGAGAGCCTGCAAGAGTGAAACGAGTCCCGGAGTAAAGGCAGCAGCAGCAGCAGCAGCAGAGTAAACATCTCTTCATTATTCAGCTTTTTGTGCCAATCCCACGTTGGCGGGAGGCTGTCTCTGGCCTGTGTGACTCAGCCTGCAGGGAGCTGCTTCTGCACCCTGAAGGTGTTTCAAGCTCTTAACTGATTCAGCCAGTGTAAAGCCAGCAAAGAGGAGAGTCTCTACTCCTCGCACTTTTGGCAATATGAACTTTAGGATGCTTCAAGATCTCTGAATGGGCTTCACAGTGCCCAGCTTTCTTCCTCATCACTGCACCACTCCAGTATTCACACTGAAAGAGTGTGAATACTGGGAGACATTGGGAGACCACCTGGTCCAAACTCCCATTTCAAGCAGGGCCAGCAGTGGCTTGAGACTTATTTTGCCCAACCCATTTGAAGTATTTTGGATGGGTCTGGAAGGAGAACTGCACCTGGCCTGTTGTGTTTGGAATGGTATACACTCAATGGGCCAAGGGCCAAATCCAATCCAATTCTGAGGAAATGCAATGTCCTCAAGCAGGACTCCTGTAAATTTTCACGTGGACAAGTCTTCTTGAAACAGTTTTACCAATTCTCTATAAAAGGCTTGTTCTATCTAGTTACTTCCAAACCACCCACTGCCATCCAGCCTAGGAATTGATTCAGCTCTTCACATAACCTTGATGCTGGCACAGGGCCATCCTCAGGTGTTTTGTGCCCTCTGAAATGGGGACAGGGCCCATGGATCTATTTTAGTTGTTGTGTAATGACAGGAAAATGTACCACTTCTTCATGGGCAGCACGTAGATGGAAAAGACAATAAAGACAATAAAGCAAAGTCAAGCATCTAGCAAAAGAAATCCGATTTCACCAAGTTTTTTACAGCTAGATCTGTTTCTGGAAATGTTCAACATAAGCAAGTTATTCTGGTTTTAATTACAGATTCTGTGGAAAATATGACTCACAAAGCCAAACTCAAGAAGATCCTAGACATTGGAGATCCAGACTGATGGCACAGGTAAAGAGTGGCTGTTACGACTGTGTCAGATTTTTACTATTTGCAGGTAAAAAATGCTGTCCATCATAAGGCATCTTTGCAGTGTCCTTGTGAAAAAGCTGCATCTTTTACTGGCATCCCTGTGGTCCGGTTTGTCCCTAATGTAATAGTGACAGTCCTGGGACCCTATTACTCTCAGCTACCTCTGCTTCCTGTGCAATGTCCTGTGTCGTTCATTATATATGCTGGTCCCATCTGGTCTGACAAGCCTTCTCCATCCTCAGAAGCGATTACAAATAATAATGATGACAAAACCCAGGGAATTTTTGCTTTATTTTGAAAATGATTGTTTTGTGTTACATGACGGCACTTCCAGCCTGTCTCCGGGGTCACCTGGCAACCATTTGCTAGCCTCCTGCCATCAGATCCATATCCAGTAAGGACATCTGGAAACTCATTTGGGGTGGGGACTGCTCCCTTTCACCACCCCTGCTGGCCTTCTCTGGGCAGAGGTGAGGCCGCTGTGCACGCAGTGAATTCATGGCCATTACTCTGATAGAGACTATTTAAACATATTATACCAGTTTCATTTGTGTGTTGCCAAAATATTAAAAGAAAAGCTGGTACTAATACAGTATCAACCACCAACACTGCATAATTAAGCAAGCATTATTTGCAGTTGATGTTTGTCTGTTTAATAGAATTAAGGATAATTAAGAGAAAACAGTAAGGAGATAGCTCCACACAGTATAACAATCTACCAAAGCAAGTGAAACAGAGAAAGCAGTGTCTCTGAGTAGTATTGCTCACCCTGTGTAGTGTTTGCTCCTTTGTTTCTTCAATGGGTCACTTAATAATAAAAATTATATATTAGTATATGTACATACATGCATGGAATAAGTGAAAAAGTGACAGAGCATTGCTGGGGCATATTAAGATTTTAAAAGATCTGCATAAAGGGCACACTCAAATTTTGAGAGACTAGAAGTATTTGCCACATAGAGATAGGATGGACACATCCTAAATTTCATCCAGCATCCTTTCCTTTTGTTTACACTGAAACGCCCTCTGACTATTCCTGTCTGATCACATTTCCCACTCTCCTCACCCTGAAGCTCACATCTCTGTACTGGCTGGAGTAAGTCCAAAGGATGTTAAACTCTGGTTTGGCCAGAGGGTTTTGCTACAGGAGTAAAAGTGGATGAATGCCTTGTGCCAATCCATACCTTGCTAAAAGCACGTTCTTCTGACAGCCCAGCTTAGTGCTATGCCTCCTTCCTGGCTGTGGTGTTACAGATATAAATCACCTTTCTGTAGGTGGATAACCCTTTGCTTTAAGGGTCTGTTCCTTTAATCAAAATCGGTAGGGACAGCAGAGGGTGTGTAGCTAAGGATGTATTTACTTGAAACGTCCAGAGCTCTGAATACATCACAAACATAGGCCAGAATGGCCTGCGGTACATCTGTGCTTCAGCTTTGCTCAACAAAGACAAATATGTGTCCCTCAGTGCTTTGTTCTTATATAAGTTTCCATATCAGTAGAAATAATTCAGTGTATCTTGGTAATTCTGTTAAGGCAGGCTCACCAGCTCCCCTACTTCAGATTCAATAGTAATTGGGTTGATATTACCTGCAGGTATCTTTATAAGATAATGCTGTTAATGCCACTGCTCCAGAAGCTTTATCAATACATTAATTGGTGCTGGAAAGTTGACAGCCTGCCCTTATGAGTGTCTGGCTTTGAACAACCTAAAACTGAAATTATTACTTGAAATTATTTTCATTCTTGAAGGTGGTGCTTTGCAGAGGGACAATAAGAAGCAGCACCCAGGTGGCACCCAGATTTGGTAGCACCCAGATTTGGTGGCACCCAGGCAATCACTATTTTTATTTGTTCCCGTAGTGAAGGCACACCCAAGGCCTCTGTTGAGGATTAGGGCCTCTGTGTTCAGTACCATGTACAAACAGCTTGCAGTCAAATGTGGATTCATATATTAGAAAACGAAACCAGCCATTCTTTTTCAGAAAAATTGAATTCCCTTCCCGACAGGTCAATAAGTGAGCCCAAATGGTGGTAGCTGAAAAGGAGAGATAGCAGCCACTGTGTGCAGCAGAGCTTCCTTAGGAGGGTCCCTTATCTCTGTAAGACCCCATCAAGATGAATCCCTGCACTAACACAGAGCTTTTGGGAAAAACTGTACTCCAAGACAGAAGCTTACCTCTCTGTGTTCATACCCCAGTGTCACCTTTACTGGCCGGCACAGCTGGTGGTTCTCTGCAGCAGCAGCAGTGGCTGGCAGACTGCCTTGCTTGGACAAGGTATGTGGCAAACCACTGCCCCAGTCCTCAGCCTGGCCAGTCTCTACCTGCACAGCTGCTGGCAGAGACACTAGGAGACAATGATTACTGCTCTGGGTGTCAGCTCCCCTCTTTCCTCCTCCTCAGCAACAACTAAAGAAGCAAGTCCAGTTCTCCTTCCCAGGCTTGTCCCTTCCCCATCTCACCTGATCCCGCATGTCCTTTTCCCCAGTCACAGAGTGTTCTGGTAGATGGTCCAGTAGCCCAGAGAGAAATTAGAAAAGCAATCTTCCTCCAAACTGGTGTCACCCACTTTTTCCTACACTCTTTCTCTAAAATATTTTATTTGCTTTTGCAGAATTGAATGTTACCTGTAGTAAGCATCAGCCTTGAGCTGAGCACTTAAGCTCTGCTGAGCGCTGATCCCAAGTTGCAGTTTTGCCTGGATTTTGCAGAGCTCTCTGAGGTCTAGTCCTCCTGGCACTGCACAAAAAGACCTGAGGAGGTATCACAAAGAGGTAATGAGCACTACTGCCCAGAGAGGTGGTGGATGCCCCATCTCTGGTAACATTTCAAGGAGAGGTTGTACAGGCTGACCTAGTTGAAGATGTCCCTGCTCATTGCAGGGGGTAGGACTAGATGAACATTAAAGGTCCCTTCCAACCCAAAACTATTCTGTGATTCTATGAGTCTATGAAAGTGGTCTGGATCCAAACGATCTAGTTTGCATGCATGGCTGAAATTTTAGGGGCCTGAGCAGAAGGAAAAAGAGGTGGATGCAGCTACCTAAACCTCTTTGCCAGTCAATGAAAAGGCATAAGCAACTATAAAGACTTGCAGAGGTTGCTCCTGTCTGCCTTATTTGTGAGGTGTAAGGAAAGAAGAGGGGAATCACTGGAAATGTTAGTTGTCTCCATGCCTTTGAAATCTTCTACATCACCCTTTTTGAAGGGCAGGATTCTAGTACTGGATGGTGCCATTTCTGACACTGTGAACTATGTGGCAGTTGTTAGAGCACTGATTTAGGATGGTGAATATCTAATTCTCAGCTTTCCTCTGATGGAGGTAGAAATGTTCTCTCCCAGATCTCTGAGGTGCCCTATTTGCTGTATCCTGGATGAGAGCAGTCACCAGCTCTTCTTTTCAAGCCAATCCATGGTACAGCCAACTTGTCAAGAGTCAGATGGAAGAGACAGCAAGCAGGAGGGAACCATGCAGCAGCTGGGAGCCAAATTTTCATCTGGCATGCATGAGTTTTGCCATAGCTTTCTCCTGGTTTTTATCCAGTGATACTGAACTATACCAGCAGGTATGTCCCAGCATGCTGCAGCCATAACAGCAATAGGGAAATGACTATATCACCTTGGTGGCATCACAAGAAGCCCTGACTCACCTGCAAACTGAAGGAGGGTGTGGGTCCCTATTGCTCTTTGTTTGGGTTGTTTTAGAATCGGTAGCCCCAACCATGCTGCCTGCACCAGCAACTGCAGCAGAGAGCCTGGGCAAGATTCAGGCTAAACCTGTGTGGATTTAGCTGTCAGCATCCAAGTACGTGACTGCTGAAAAGGAGCAGTTTTGACAAACTGGACCAGTGTCTGATATTTGTAAACCAGCGTGTGTCTGTGTTCATATTTATTCACAGCATTCTTCAATGTTCGAGTTCCTAGATTGGTGTGAGGATAGTTCCTCAGAAATTAATAACTGTTAGAGCTTTGTGGCTCAGTGAATTGTTTACTTCCTTACATCATTAATACTATCCTTGTAGGGAGGAGGAGTGTTGAAAATAATAAACACTATTTCCTTCATTAATATGCTGAAGGCTATGGGAGCAAAGGCAAGACGTGACTGCTGGTTACTGCGGGGCCTCGAAATATGCAGTTTCCAGATGGTGCTTCAGTCTACACTCAGGTCTTTTCTCCTCACTGCAACAAAAAGTGGTATAATGACACAAGCCTATGTTTGCATCTTTTCTGGCATGCTGTCTGTTCCGCTCTGTCTGTCTGTCTGTCTCTGCATACATATTTTATGCACAGTACTCAGAAAACATTCTGGATTTTGCATGCTGGGTGTGGGTATTGGTGCTGGCTGGGAAATCACCCTGAGCACTGGTCCTTGGTGGGGTGGTGGTTCAGTAGGTGGCACTATTTCCTCTTGATTTAGGACCAAACCCGAGCCCCAGCACCATGTGCAGCAAGGCCAAAGTGCCCAGTCTGAGTCTATTATCAGGGCTGGTTGCTTCTGTACAAGACATGAAGCTGCATTTCTGGCCATGGGTGAGGCAGGGGCCTGACCTTCCATCGTAGTCAAAATTCATTTCTGGGTTTTCCTTCTGATTCTATAAATCTCTCTTCTACATACAGTTGGGTATTGTACTGTTTCTTTTAATTAACAGACTAAAAACTGCTGTCTGGTATTCAGTATGTTTTAGTAACTCTCTTAAATCAGTTATTACTATCTACCCCAGAGATGGCTGCATTCCTACAGTGGAAAAGAAATGTGTCCTGTACCTTCCTCCCTTCATAATGTTGAATCTTAATTAATTGCTGCTTATAAAATGGTTTCAGATCCCCAGAGGAAAAAAAATTATGGAAGTGCAAAGTATTGTTAATTGTTGTTTTAGCACTTTAAAAGCATGAACCTGGCCCTGAAAACTAGCCACAAAAAAAAAAGAAAAAGAAAAAAAAAAGCACTAATTCCAAATTCTGCATGAGAAAACTTGAGGCCACAAGGGAATCTGAAATGTTCCTAATTAGGCAGAACTCACAAGGCAGACAAAATCTGGAAGACAAAGGTTAAACAAAAGAGGCAAGAATGTATTTTCATAGGAATCCAAAATGCAAGTAGAGAAATGCAATGACAGACAGATACTTGGTCAGGACCACAGGCCAGGTGCAGATCCACCCGGGGAGATGCCTGCACATTAGCATACATCACACTGGCAAATGCACTGGGCAAACCCATGCCTGAGGTAGCTCAAGCAACTTCCTTGGAGTGACACCAGGGATTTGTTTGGCCCCTTTTGTTTAGCTGATATCACAAGAGTGGAGACAGGGAATTAGACTGACATTGATAACTGCCTGCCATGCAGTCAGGGGAGAGAGTGATCATTTGTGTGCTGTTGGCTCTGCCCCATAGGGTCTTTGGATCTTGTGGTTTTTCCCCCTTATTATTATGCTTACTATTTTTAGAAAATCCTGGAGAGAATGAGCAAGTGGTTAAAAAAAAAAAAAAAGCGCAAAAAAAAGAGCAACAGCCTTGGGGCTGGATTTACAAGGACAGCTCAGGATACTAACAGCCATTTTATGCTCTAAGTCCAAATGTAAATTTTTTAACTCTCTGCTCTCCTCTTACAGGAGACGTTTAATTCCCTAAATACAAAAGTTTGCACTGGTCAAGTTTGCCAGGTGCCACGGCACTGGACTTGCACAGATAGACCCTCACCTGCGATTTGATGACTCTGAGTAGCTTGACAAATTGCTTGACTCTGAGTTCCACTGAGAAATTTTCTCTTTCCCAGAGGAGCAGATCCTGCAGCCATCCTTAGAGCCTGCTTTCCTGTGACCTCCCTGCATCTTCTCACAAAATACAGCCAAACACTCCTCCCCTCTACATACCCTTTGACCAGTTCTTCTGAGAATCCCTGAGACCAAATCCCTGCTTTGTCTGTTTTGGGATAGAAACTCACAGCCAGATCTCCCCTCTTTCTGGAAACTTTTTTACCAGCAGGGTACTGAGTGAGGTAGGATGTAGCTGTCTTGGTCAATTCCATAAATTATTCCCAATTTAATAGGAACCCTTTCCTTTGCACTTGCAATTCAGTATTCACAGACTAAGAGAGCCAGCCCTGCCTCTCCTCCAGTGCAGGTAAGGATCCAGTCCTCAAGGCTGCAGAATCAACTCTTTACGGCTTCTTGTTCCCTGTGACTTAATGAATATTTATGTTTTTATTGCAGCATGGAATAGCTCAGGTCCCATGAGCACAGCGAGCAGGGAAATGTTTGATTTGTGAGCCTGAGATAGGGAGCAGCAGTAGTTGAAATTCAGGTGCCACGGGGATTTCTGTACTGAAGGAGAGCCAGGGTATCTATGTAATTTAGGTGCCAAGGAGATCTGGAAAATGGCTGGTTTGGAAGTTAGCACATAGAACAGCAGTTAGTCACCTCCAACACCCCAGAAAATCAAGTTCCAGAGGCACCAGCACAGGATGCAATCCATATTCACATATTTTGATTATTCAAAAAGGTTGTTACCTTCTCTGGAAAGTAAGCACAAAGGGCCTAATTCCAGATGCTGCATGGACATAACTCTTGGTAGGTCTCACTGAAGGTGATCAGTAAAACAGCATTTCATGTTTGCCTCATTTAGAATGGGATTTGTTTCATACCCAGCTAGATAGAGGTCATCAGACTAATCCATACACCTACATTAAAAAGTATCTCTCTGGTTTTACCATTGCCATAAGATTTCCTCTTTGGACATTCACTGCATATCTAAAGGCTCCACAGTTTACAAAAAAAAAAAAAATAGCGTCCTCTTTTCTTGCTAGTCTTTTACTGATGTTACCTGTGCTCAGGATGCAATAGCAGTGTTCATTTCCCATCCCTGGAAGTGTTCAAGGACAGGTTGGATGGGGCTCTGAGGAACTTCATCTAGTGAAAGGTGTCCCTGCCCATGGCAGGGGGTTGGAACTGGATGATCTTTAAGGTCCCTTCCAACCCAGACCATCTGATAATTCTGTGATGATTCTATGATTTTCTTGACATAAAATATTGCAGGAAAGTGTAACATCCTTGACAGAATGCCACAAATGCTGTATAGAAGGGTACACCATCTCTCTTTTGGGCTGATATTTGCTTAGTGCACTCAGGTTTTTAATGTTAAGTGTTCCCAAGAAGATGTTAAGTCCAAAGTCTGTTTTCCTTTGTTATCCCCCAATGAGTCACAGCCCAGCTATTTCTTAGGATAAGGTTTTGTGAGACAATTCAGCCTTCAGCTGATAATCTGCAAAAATGTAATGTCCTCACTACAGATCCTGAGGTCTAACTGCTGCCCTTGCATTCACTCTGATCTTTGGACCTTGGAGCAACCAATGTATCATTAAAGAGAAAAAAGATTAACAAGGGGGAAGAAAAAAAGCAATGAAAGTGTAGTGTCCTAGCTGAGCCGATGTGAAGGAGATGATGGGGCAGCCGTGAGGGGATGCAGGGGGGTAGGGCAGAGGGCTGTGAGCTTGTCCTACCTGCTTGTGAAACTTCTCCCTTACAAGTGAACAGATGTCATCTTTCTGTTAGATCCACCCCACAAGCCTTCCAGCAAAGCTTCTTATCTAGCAAGCATGTAACAAACTGGACCCCAAAGCCTTAATTAGAGCATGCTACCATTGCATGTAGCACACAGCAGTCTGGAATGGGAGAGACAGAGGACCTAAGATGTGATGCTAGCTGTGACAGGAGAAAATGGATTGCTTTTCTCCTGTGTTTCAGCCTAATTATTGTACTGAGAGTCTGTCTTCACTGATGTCTTGGAGCTTTTGGGCTCTGTGCTGAAAGCAGGATAAGTGCCAGTAGCCAAGGAATGGGGTACTTGGTACCAGAACAACAAAAACATCTTCATGAAGGCAGTGACCTGCAGGACTCTAATTAACTCTGGTAGCAGCAGGACCCAGCTGTGGTGCTGAACACAGATCTGAAGCTTGGAGAAACTCTGGCCAGCCACAAGCAGGCTCCATAGCAGTGTCAGAAGAGAAGGGAACAGAGGAAACTTCTGCCACAGTGACATGAAAGAAGGCTCAGAAGGTGTCTTGGGCTCCTGTGCCAGCTGGCTGAGTGGCTGCAGAGCCTTCATATAAAGACCAATTTCTGGGAAATAGAAAGACATCTATGTTTAATAATAGAGCTTGTGACTCATTTTCTCTATTTGTTACCCCAATTACAAACCAAACAGAGTCTCCAATCTTCCTTCCTATGACCTTCAATCACCCATTGGAAAGTCACATTGCTAGGATGAAATTGAGAGGATTTATTTCAGAAATTTCACTAACTGTCATGAAGCAACTTTTATGCAGCATTTCCCCATCTTTCCTTGAAGACCAAAGATAAGATAGGTCACCCAAAAGGCAGATTATTCCATCACTATGACCTCACAGTACAGTCTCTGCATTTTATTGAATGCAGGAAGCCGATAACCTTTTGCAGGTCATGTTTTCACAGATTTGTGCTGCTTATCATCATATTCCTCTAGGCAATTCCTTGCCTTTCTTCTACTTAACCTCATAGTTTTGATTTGCATAGCAAGTTGCTTATTCCTTTGCTTTTGCACATTTCTTTTGTTAAAGAAAGAATCCCATCCTAATCCCTTGAATTTGCCCATGATTCTGCCATTAATCCCTCAAAACAAACAAACAAAAGGTGCACAGTATACAGACTCTCCCAGAACCCAGAGAAAAGAGTACCACGAAGAACATCCGTGCTAAATACTGTTGTTTACTCATGCACTCCAAATGTATTAATAGGTTAGAAAATGGAGATGAGTTTAGGTTAAACGGGCAGCTTTGTCACTTTGCAGATGACAGGCCTTTAGACTCACAAGATAAATAAGACAATTCAAGCATGGCTTTACCTCTCAACATACTTCTCCTTGTGTTCTTACAAAAGCTTATGCAATTGTGTATTGATGTAAAAGGCACTTTCCTGCCTGTGATTATTTATGCAATCAGTAGGAAAAAATTCATGATGAACTAGACTCTGCGGGTCAGCCTCTGATCACTCTAATTTGAATGCTGGATGAAGAAAAAATGTCACAGGCAGCCAATATCCTGAAAAGAGATCTGCAGGGACACTGACAGGAGACTGGCAGTGAGTTGTCACAGTAGACTTTGCTGGTTATTTGCTGTCTTTCTGTGTATCATCTGGTCTTTTGCTCCTGAATCACAGGCTTAGGCTCCCCTGCATGCAAGACAGATGCCTAATTTGTGGCTACCAACAGGAGTCATGTCCAAGATGAATGTTGAACTGCTCAGACATGCTAAAACTGCGAAACTTCTGGGCACGCCTGAAAATACAACATGAATTGCCTCGGGAACACTGGTGCTCGAGGCTGTGTTGCCTGCAGATTTGTAGGTGCCACTTGACTCCATGAAGGAATGTGGAGAAATCAGTGAGTTGATGTCTGGTTGATAGCTGGCAATGAGCAGAGTGCTGGGCTCTCCAGAAATCCCATCTACGCTTTTGTGTCTGGTTTGGGCCCCAGCTGAAGAAGGATAGGAAGACACTGCAGCAGGTCTGATGGAGGGCTACGAAAATGGCATGAACTTGTCATGGGCTTAGGGAGCTGGACCTGTTCCATCTTTGTGGAGAAAGGCTGAGGGACAAACTTGTAACTAAAATGGACAGCTACAAAAACGGAAGACCCAAATCCTTCTTGGTAGTGCCAGGCACTATAAGAAGGGCAAAGACCACAAAACGAGATTTGGGATTTCAGTTTGAATATTAAGAGAACATGTTTCAGCAGGAGGGTACAGCACTGGAATAGCTCACCAGAACTGTCATGCAATCTCTTTTTATAGCTGCAAGTCTCAGCTACACAAAGCCACGGACCTGGTTCCCTGTGGGTGATTGTCCAGCTGAGTAGGATGATGGAGACTAGAGATCTCCAGATGTCCCTTCCAACCTGCATTTCTGTGATTCTGTGATTGAGACGATTCTGGGTATATTTTTGTAGCTGAAATGCAGTTCCAGGCTTCTCAAATGAGACTAAGTCAGTCCAGGGGACTAGAACAAAAAACCAGAGAGCAGAAGTTTTGCTCTGAAAACCAATGCACCAGAAGAATTTTATCCATGTTCTGCTGTAAGATGAAGAGCTGTGTGTTTGCCGTTATGTGGAATGGGCTGACTGTGAGTCTCTCATCATGGTATGAAGAGCTAGGGATAACTTCAGAAGGAACCTGCTGGAAGGAAACTGAATGCTGGAGTGGTGAAAAACTCAGTCTCTCAGCTGACAGTACTACAAAGCCTTTCTATGGTCTAAAATGATTCTCATAGAGACTGAGGAGCTAGTGTGTGTGCACGGGGCCTCATCCAGCTCTGGATTAAAATGTTGGGAAGACAGAGGGAAATACCCTGAGGAAAGAAGTCAGCGTTAATTTTACTGCTACTCTGTTTGGGACTGAGCAATACCAAAGTCTTGGGCTTGCAGTCGTCCATGTAGCAATAGCCCCTGACATAGTCTGAAACAAAGAATTCTGCTGTCAACACACACACACACACACACACACACACACACACACACACACACACACGCACATTTACACCGTCTTTCAAAAACCTTCTAGCACCACTCAGCAGTTACTTCCTATGTGATTAACACGTTCCTGATGAGTGGGCAAAAGCAGGATTTCCAGTTTTCTCTGTGCTAGGAGTCTTTGGCTGTGTGGGCTGGCAGCTGCACAGAGAGCACGCAGTGCACTGCCATTTCACCTAATCCCGTGTGTCAAACCGAAGAGGCAGGTTGAACTATAGCAGGCACACAGCAGTGTGCGTGGGTATGAAACCTAAAAAAGAAATAAACTCGTAGATCTCCACGGATCCATTTAAAAACAATATTTTATTCTGTTCCATGTGGCTTTTTATACAGTTCTCATCACCATAGCAACAGAGGTCCAGCTCTTCAAGGGATATTTAGGTATCCTTCAGCACCCAAATCTATCAGCTGGGTGCTATTTCAGTCACAGAAATATTATTAAGCTTCCATACACTCCTGTGTTTATCCAAGGTGCCTGGATACAGATGCTGCCCATAGCTAAGAAGGTGCTAAGGATTCCACCTCAAACCAAAGCAGGACACGGAGAATTTCCCCACTTGACTATCCAGTGCCTTGGAAACATCCTGGAAAGATGGTTAAGTGAGCTGTGGTTCACCCAACGGACAGCCTAGGGACGAATATGGCCATTTATTTATTTATTTATTATTTTTATGCCTGCCAGTCTTGCCACCCTGGCAGCCTCATATCGCTTGGTGGTTAAAGCACTGATGTGTGACAGGCAGGTTCAAATTTTACTATAAATCATTTGAAGCAGAGAAGTACAACTCCTCTCCCACATCCTACCATAACCCTACTGCCAGTTCTCCCTGTGAGAATGAACATACTGAAGCAAAAAGATTTTCTCTGCAGAACACCTTCCCCTCAGGGGAATGGTTAGAATTTTGCCTCAAATGAAGCAAAACCAGGGAACTGAGCTGGAGTTTCCTGCAGTGCAAGATTAACAATCATCTGTCATGGCTTGGTTCCATTATCTTTTTTGTAAAGGGAGATATGTGCACAGGGGGATTTTTAAAATATACATATTTCTGTGCATATAAATTGTGTACCTCTTTACATGCTTCCACTTAGATGAATAGCGTGTGCATATTTAGCAGCATTGTACAGATTTTGCATAAATAAAGGTCGTTGTGTACATTTTTCATTCCCCCTCTCTAAATACCTCAATATATGTTGTGTACAGTGATGTTGATGCTCAGGCAGTGTACAAGGCTGTGCATGCATGTGCCCTGTTTGATGGGGGAAGGGGGTCTCCTTGACACAATACTTATTAGTATCATCAATCATTGGGGGTGTCATTTCCAAATTCCCTTTCCCTCACCTAATTTGCTAAACCTAATTCTTTATCACACTACAAAACCCAGCATGAGAGATAGAAGTGATAATAAGAGATGGCTTGCTCTACTGTACAGAGGCAATGTCAGCCTGGCACCTTCTAGAGGGATTTCCCATTTTCTCTCTCTTTCCATGTAGGGTGCTCTGTGTCAGCTCAACCCAGAGCAATTAGCAGCCCATTGCATCCCCATTTCACTGCGGCTTTATTTACTTCTGGCTCCTCTATGTGCTGTTTAGTTGCTGGAGTCCCTAAGTCAAGCATTCTGTCTGCCTTTCTTGGCTTATTTGCTAATGCATCTAGTTCAGAACACCTCCAAAATGCACTTCATTAAACTCAACAACCTAAGGCTACATATTTTTTCCAAGTCTGGTACTAAATTAGCGAAAGACCTTTATCAAAATCTTGCCTTATTGAATTTGCCAGTCCTGTCCTACTTGTGCAAATAATTGCATGTCTGTAAAACTTGGAGGGAGGAAAACAACAAATCATGTGTGGAATCTAAACTACTGACTCAAAACTCGTATCCCTGACATGGACAGGGCCAGGATTTCATCCTGTATGTGCTGTCACTTCCATTCCATATGCAAGTCCTGTTCCTGTCAATGAATTTAACTCACCAGAAATCATTGATTTCCCTGGGTTTATTCACAGGATTGTCCTACACACAGACTCCTAATGGAATTAATGGATCTGCATCCTGCCCACATAGATTACAGCACTGGATTTGGGCTCAATTATTCATGGACCTGACTTTGTTTCACCAGCAGACCTTTAAAATGCACAGCTTCTTCTCTCAGTTGTTATAAACAGCATGCCGCAGAAATAAAACAGAGACATATGAAAACAGTAATAATAAGGTAGGTCAGGAGTCCTAGCAGGAAATGACCTTCAAAATTTCATGCACGTTAAGGAAAAAAAAAACCAAACAAGCATTGTTTTTCATAAAACAGGGAAGGTACATCCAGTGCGCAAAGCTTTTAACATCAACATAAAGAGTCAGTGAAGCCTGACTCCTACATTTGATGAGGAACGAGTAAGACTCAAAATACAAAGATGTCACCAATTAGCAACATCTCAGCTAGAAATGTGAATATTTTTAGAAAACTGAAAGAATGGGAGACTAAACAAAGACGAGCTTTTAATCAGATAAAGAAATGGATATTATGGGGTATGCTTTACAAAAATCCTTTGGGAATTTAGTTGCTTAATGCCAGGAGGAATGATACTTACCTCTTTTTTATTTTTTTTTTTCCGCTTTGAACATCTGTAATTCCCCCAGTGACAGCACAGTCCCTTGAGAGAGACCATTGGGACTCCCTGTTCAGATGCTGCTATGACGACATCAGTCTTTGTAGGAGCACAGGAAATAACATTGTGCATAAAGGTACACCGTACTGAAGTTTCACTAAAACCAGAGTATTCAAACGAGTCCAGGAAAACCGACCACACACTCCAAAGACGAAAAATCACGTAATTAACTCAGGCCTAGAGCAGTCAGGATTTACTAGAAAATTGGGAGAGAATGTTTCTGACACAGAAGTTGCAGCAACAGGAGATGTACAGTGAAGGATCTACTTTGATAACCGGATTCATGGTGCTGCTCCTCACTCGTGTCCCCCCAGGCAGGCAGGCAGCTAAAGCCATCTTACTGGAATGCCCTGGGTGCAGCAGCAAGAATTCCAACCATGAACTCAGCTGTTTGCCCAGACGCCCTGAGACCCCCAAAACTGCTTTTCCTTTACAGAGGAGGTACCTGTTTGCTCAGCTTCCTGACTGAAAGCCATGTTCAAACAGCAACTGCTAAAAAAAAGAAAAGGCTTAAACAATGGTATTTGAGATTGCAAAAGCTCTTCTGAGCAGGGATTGACTACTGCACTTATCCAGTGTTCCTTATTCTATTCTTGGCTGGCTTTTAGGACGGTCTGTAAAATTTATTCTCCAAGGAAAATATAAAATCTTTAAAGGGTGGAAAATTTCAGTGTTTCTGTGTAAGAAATATTGAACCTATCAAGAATCTGTGCTTGCTACAACCTTTATGGTAAACTGTGCTCTGATCTGGTCATTTCACACTGAAAGGGATCATGTCACTGCCAAATGTCCAAGGAAAGGCACCACCAAGGCTCCTTGTGTCTCATTGCATGTGCCATGAATGAATGTACCTGATTAAGTCCTCTTTTGTCAGACCTGTAAGTACCTAATGGAAATGGCTTTTAGTGTAGAGTGGCTACAAGGAACGAAGCAAGACTTTGGCACTGAAACTTCAAGTTGCTGGTCAATGGCTATTTACCTTCCCCGAGCCAGAACTACAACTCTTCCCTACAGCAAGTGCTCCGGTATTCACATTATCTGAGAAATATGAGTATCTTTGTAGCCTTTTGTAGCAAACCTGTAGAGAAAAAAAATCTTAAAATAAATTGCAAGTGTAAAATTAAATGTAATTAGTCAAGATAGCCATTTTATCTCACATATCTACCAGAGGCAAAGGAACAAACCCTACAGGAATCACCAATTTGAAAGCTACTTAGTGAGACCACAGCAACTAACTGCAAAGATAGACAAAGCTCTTCCCCCAGTGACTGGGTTTCCATTCCACTTCCAAGGCAGGTGAAAGTCGGCCCGGTCTTAGTTTTTAATATGTAGAATATTAGAGAAGTTACCATATTATTGCAAAGATACATCTTTCTTGCATACTTTGAAATTGAAAAATGTTATACTCCCTGGCAGAGAATTTTTTGACAGGTAAGTGTCTTATGATTTACATTTGACTTTCATCAATCACAGTAAAAGTCAGGTAAGGCCAGTTAATACCACACCTGGTAAATTTTCTCAACAAGTCTGTGAGGTTTGTTGTATTTAGATAACTGTCACAGCCTTTTGGTTGGCCTGTACTAAGAAAAATATTATTTTTGCAAATCCACCAAGTTATGCACTGAGGTGCACTGAGGTAGGAAGGTTATGAAGGCAGTTGTCCCAGTCCTCCTTCTGCTCAAAGGGCTTGTGCAATAATTTTGGCCCAGGAGCCAGCTGTAGGCTCAGTTAAAATATCAGCAATTTTCACCTTGGGGTAAGGTTTAGTGAAACTCATTGTTTTTAATTTGCAGCTTTGAGAAGTGTAACCATCTATGTTTTATAGATTTTTCTTTTCCTATGAGGGAACTCATCAACTTTGATGTCTGTAACTATTGATTCTCTGTATTAAGGGATTGGTAAAACAGATTAACCACAATAGCATGTTAATTAAGACCATGTTTCAGCTTTCCAAAATTACTTTCTTTTTGCAGAAAGCTGATGAATTGACTGGCGTTAGAGACTGTCCAATCCAAAGAGCCAGAAGGTGTAGATCACAGGGGAAATCATCCACATACCCAAGAGAAGGTCTGGAGACAAGGCAATCCTGTTTTCACAACGTCCTGTGTGGGTCTGTTGTATCCAAATCTTTAGTGGTGTTAACAGGATACTTTGCATATACAGAGCCGTGTCAGATCTTCAGCCAGGTTGAGACAGGATTTGCCATGCATGAAAATTCCAGGACAAGGAGTCAAGACTAGGAACTGGGCCTTGTCCCACAGGAAGATGTTCTGCCCACACAAACCCAGCCTATCAGACTGGGAAAGCTCTTCAGGTTTTCTGAATTACCTTCAGCTAAAATATAATTTCCCTCCCTCCATCCTCAGCTTTCATCTGTCTCGTGCAGTTAGGCTTTAACCTTTGGAGCAGACCTTGTGGTGGGTTTGTGCCTGGTACAGAGGGTGCTCACCTGAGCCAGAGGCATTAGGGCTGCCTTGGGTAAAGAACAGTTTTCAAGTGAAAGGAAAATGCAAATGTCTTGTGTTCTCCCACCTTGGTGCTCCCAGACCCCTGCTCAGCAGTTTGAACCCTCTGCTTGCCCTTCACTCTGGCTGTGCTCTGCCTTTCCCAAGCCCCATTTCTGACTGTGCTCTCACCGATTATTTTTCTTCAGAGGCTGTAAGCCTCTGTCAGCTCAGCTTGCATTAGTGTCAGAGAAGTATTTCTTGGCAGTTTACAAAAGATAAAATGGAAAGTTGAGCATCATTTAATGTGAAATGTGCTAGAGTGCCTATGCTGAGCTTCTCTTAGAGGCCTGAGGCTCCAGCTACCTAAAGAAGCTGATAAAAGCTGCTGTCATCCAGTGATTCAGCTCTCCTCTCTACCATGACTCTGGCCCTGCCCTGTGTAGACAACTCACAACACATAGGAACTTTTGCTTTTTTTTTTTCCCCTCAGTCTTCTCTGGCAGCCTCTCTTTTCTAACCTCTCAAGTGGACCACAAGGCTCCACTTGAGACTGGGGGAGCAAAGTCCCTCCCACTGTACTGGGAGATCTGATTTGTGACCACCTGAGGAACATGAATATACGTAAGTCTAAGGGATATGATAAGATGCAACCCAGAGCCTTGAGGGAATTAGCTAATGAAGCAGCCAAGCCACTCTCCATGATATTTGAAAAGTCATGGCAGTCAGGTGAAGTCCCAGGTGACTGGGAAAGGGAAACAGGGCACCCATCTCAAAAACGGGTAGAAAGAAGGACCTTGGGAACTACCAACCTGTTGGCCCCATGTCTGCGCCTGAGAAGATCA